>SJYX01002424.1:363826-465332 GCA_006410675.1 Oreotragus oreotragus
ATGTTATTGAAAAGGATTTCTGATCCTATTTTCCAGGATACCTTGACTTTTCAAACTTTATCTTGGTCTTCCTTTTCAAAGACCAGAAGAAAAGCCTGAAGATGTACCTCTGGCCTCCAGTGGTTTCCTCTTATTTGACTGCTAAGATTCTCACCAGCTTCTACTAGGATTCTAAAACTGCTGTATAAACGAGAAAACAGTCAGTGTCTCCAAAGCATGCAGGTGCAGGTTTGGTGTCATAGTAGCCATTTATTGCTAGTCCATGAGATAAGCATTGAAAGTAAATGTTTGTAAAATTTATAGCAATTTGGCAGAGGGGTGTTGCTTTTGTTGAACCTAGTAATACGTGTTTTGAATCCATATTTTCCTATCTTTTTAATTTAATTTTTCCAGTAATTCATTCCATTACACTTTACAAAACACTGAACCATGATAGAGTGGTAGTTAATTTAAAAAATGGAATTGTTCAAACCAGATAACAAGAAAAGTCTTGCTATAAAACCACATAGACATGTTATTTGTCATCCAAACTCTCTGCTAACAACTTGGATTATTGTCAAAATAGTGTCTGTGGAACTTGAGTTTAAATTTGAAATCTTCTGATACTTCAGATTTCTATTTCAACAAAAATAAAGCATATCAATACCCTACCCCCTGGGCTGACGGTGGGCTAGCTGTCCTAGGGAATACTGGCCTTTACAAGGAAATGGAGGAAGCTCACCTACAAGGTTCTCGGGGAGATAAGATAAACCCACCATAGCCACCACAGGAAGCAGAGGGTGGTAAGCGCCAAAAGTGAGATATGGATAAAGTAACAAGAGAAGCTAGATGTCAGAATCCTTTCTCCCAGTTAGGAGAGGTGGGATGAAGAAAGGATGGTGAAAACGAGATGAACAGCAGCAAAGGCCAGTCAGGAGAAGGACTTCAATCCTCCTTAAAACTAAAGGAGTTAAACACTAAACCTAGGTGTGTAAGCATATGTGAAATATATGCCTGGACCAGTAACTTTTCATTTTAGAATGTGGGAGTTGAAAGGAATATAAGAAATTAAATTTCATATTTCACAAAGCATAAAACAATGTCCAGACCAGGCAACTGATTTTTCCAAAGTCAAATGAGAAAATGCATGTGAAGGCATCCAGCAGGGAAAACTGTGCAGTGTCTGCCCTTCCATTATCTCATCCATGCCCATCCAACAGGAACGGTTTTACTTGAAGCTGACCATAACCTGGCCATTAATGTTTAAAAGGAGATGTGCAATAAAGTATTTGTAAGGAAGCATGGTATGTTGGGTCATTCAGGTTTTTGTAAGATGTTACAGAAAAGCCCAAACAAACTTTCAGCCAACCCACTAGAGCCTCTTGATGAAAGTGAGAGAGCAGAGTGAAAAAGTTGGCTTAAAACTCAACATTCAGAAAACTAAGATCATGGCATCTGGTCCCATCACTTCAGGGCAAATAGATGGGGAAACAGTGGAAACAGTGGCAGACATTATTTTGGGGGGGCTCCAAAATCACTGCAGATGGTGACTGCAGTCATGAAATTAAAAGATGCTTGCTCCTAGGAAGAAAAGTTATGACCAACCTAGACAGCATATTAAAAAGCAGAGACATTACTTTGCCAACAAATGTCCATCTAGTCAAGGCTATGGTTTTTCCAGTAGTTATATATGGATGTGAGAGTTGGACTATAAAGAAAGCTGAGTGCTGAAGAATTGATGCTTTTGAACTGTGGTGTTGGGGAAACTTCTGAGAGTCCCTTGGACTGCAAGGAGATCCAACCAGTCCATCCTGAAGAAAATCAGTCCTGAATATTCATTGGAAGGACTGATGCTGAAGCTGAAACCAATACTTTGGCCACCTGATGTCAATAACTGACTCATTTGGAAAGACCCTGATGCTGGGAAAGATTGAAGGCAGGAGGAGAAGGGGATGACAGAAGATGAGATGGTTGGATGGCATCACGGACTCAATGGACATGATTCTGAGTAAACTTCAGGAGTTGGTGAAGGACAGGGAAACCTGGTGTGCTGCAGTCCATGGGGTCGCAAAGAGTCAGACATGACTGAGCAACTGAACTGAACTAACAGAAAGGATATGGAATTGGGTTCAAAATCTAATCTACTAGTTTTGACCTTAGACATAATAATCAACCAATTTGAACCTCAGTTTCTTCATATCTGCAATGGCTTTTATAATTAGTGCTGACCAGAGATTAAAATAAAAGTTATATAATGAGGGAATCTGGCACTGGACCAAGAGTGAAGTAGACTTTGAGTATCTGTCATTATCTTTGCCAAGCTCACCACGAAGTTAACAGAACAGTCAAGTGCAAAAAGCATGCAAATCTCTACATTCCCAGCGGAGTGCTCTTGCTAAGGCAGTACCATGTTACTTCTCTTTCACCACTTCCCGGTTGCCTGAATTTCCACTTTGCTGTGTTTATTATGATAACAACCACAGAAAGGATAAAATTTGAAAAGTAGAATCACGCGTCTCTAGGAACTAGCTTATTTCCTGAATGCAAAAAGTCTAAGTCTCTAATCTTTTGTCACCAGAAAACGCAGGTAGGACTTCTTCAGCCTGAGTTCAGTGTTTCTCTTAGTTGACCACATGGCAGTGGAATTAAAGGGGGTCTTCCTTAAAACAACCCAACTGAAAGATCAGATGACTACCAGGAAATAGAAGGTGGGCTTTTAGCAGCCCAGAAAACATTGCATTATATGCATCCTTCATTTTGGTCCTGATTATAATATTTGTCTGGAGAAGTTTTGCTTGCCACTTAACTTGTAGTTACAACATATGGTTCTATTTCAAGGGTGCTATAGCAGGAACTACTTGATGGAATCTTGGAAGCCTTAAAACAACCCTGGAGGAAAGAACACCAGTCACAATGCCATGCAGGAAGCTTACGCCACCCCTCCACGGTCCCTGTTCCAGGGCAGAGGTAGTGCAGGAAGAGGTGGATCTGATATTGTCATTGGCACATGCTTTGCATACCATGCCTCAGTGTTAACCTTTCACTCGGTGCTGACTCCAGGTCTCCCGTCTTTCTTCTGGGCCCCCTTGCCTGCAGGAATGTGTTTTGGTTAATTGCCACAGCTGCGAACATTGTTGGGTTTTCCACGATGCTGTTTAATGTTCAGAGTCATCCTCTGAACCTTACATTGAACCCTTAAGGGCGAAACCTTGAGAAGGTTCGTTTCTGTGCCGACTTCCTCTCATTCTCTTCACTATTGTTGGCAACACCGTCTATTACTCTGGGAAGCCATTCCAACTCATGTAGGATGTCCTGTTATGTGCCCAAATGCTGTCTTTATAATTTAGCACTGACCACAAATAGAAGGGGAAGGAAATGGCTACTTAGCATCAGACCCTCAGCACACAGTATCTCATTTAGTCCTCACAACAATAGAGCAAAATAGAGATTTTATTCTCATTTTACTCTTAAGGAAATTAAGGTAAAACACACTGATGTGATTTCTTCAAAGTCACACAGCTGATGAATGAACGAACCAAGAACAGAATCTATGTTTCTAGCTCCAAAGTTGATCTTTCTATTCCATCACACTGTACCCCAAGAATAATTCTTCTGGACAACTGCAAACATGAACAAATGAGCTTTTTCCCTCATTTGGTGTATATTTACCTACATGTAAATAAGCATATAAGTATATGTACTTAGATTAGTTTAGGATCTGAATATAGAGACGTGAAATAAATAGATATAGTTCCTGCCCTCATGGATTTTGTCAATGAATATGCGTATATTCAGATATAAAAATAGGCAAATATACTCCAGGATGAAAAATGATTTAATGGTTTATTTTAATGTTTTATTTTATACTGGAGTGTGGTTGATTAAAAATGTGTTAGTTCAGGTGTTCAGCAAAGTGATTCAGTTATGCACATACATGTATCTGTTATTTTTCAAATTCTTTTCCCATTTAGGTTAATGCAGATTATTAAGCAGAATTCCCCTGCCCTAGTTGGTTATCCATTTTAAATATAGCAGTGTGAACATGTAATAAGGGGGAAATTTAAGGAGATAGAAGATAACATAGAAGAGGCATTCAATTCAAGGTTAAAGTGTGCTTTGGGAAGAACTGATATCTTAAAAGAAATCCTTAGGAAGTGAGGGAGAACGAGGTTTGGAGATAGTGTCAGTAAATATAAAGATCTGGAGACAAGAGAACTCTGTACACTGGAAGAAGTAAAAGTTGTTTTTCATAAATTGTATGGAAATAATTGTTTACCAACACATCACTGATTCACCCCACTGCTGGCTTCTAACATGCCAGGTGCTGAGGAAATGAAGATAAATAAGCTACAGTGCTTCACTGTGGCGGGGGGCGGAGGGGGGGAGGTTATACCTTTATGAAGGAAACAGACATAAAGAAAAGTGATGACAGATGATACAGGCAACATGGAAACATCCAAAAGCCAGGGGATGCTGAAGAGAAAAGAGAAGCGAGGTCATAAACTTAGGAGGAGAAGGTAAAGTCTGAGAAGACTTCTGAAAGACTCTGAAGACTGAACAGAGTTAGAAGGGTCAAGATGGAGCAGGGATTCACTAGGCAGGGATCCACTAGGTAGGGAAGAAAAGGGCATTTCAAACAAAAGACGTGGCATTTTCAATGGGAAGTCAGATTGGAAGCTTATCTTAGGGACTTACAAAGAATTCATTAGTTGTCTTCTTTTCTGGGTTTATTTGAATACATTCTTCTCCAAGTGATATGAGGATGCAAGATGACATCAGGGTGCTTTTACTAGAAGTTCCAGTCCATTGAATGTTCCCAGTTGCCTGGAAGTGAGTACAAAGGAAGCTGGAAGAAAATAACCTTTTAAAGACAGATGGGATGGGGAGAGAGGTGGGAGGGGGGTTCAAGATGAGGAACACATGTACACCCCTAAACATCCAAAAGCCAGGGGATGCTGAAGAGAAAAGAGAAGCGAGGTCATAAACTTAGGAGGAGAAGGTAAAGTCTGAGAAGACTTCCGAAAGACTCTGAAGACTGAACAGAGTTAGAAGGGTCAAGATGGAGCAGGGATTCACTAGGCAGGGATCCACTAGGTAGGGAAGAAAAGGGCATTTCAAACAAAAGACGTGGCATTTTCAATGGGAAGTCAGATTGGAAGCTTATCTTAGGGACTTACAAAGAATTCATTAGTTGTCTTCTTTTCTGGGTTTATTTGAATACATTCTTCTCCAAGTGATATGAGGATGCAAGATGACATCAGGGTGCTTTTACTAGAAGTTCCAGTCCATTGAATGTTCCCAGTTGCCTGGAAGTGAGTACAAAGGAAGCTGGAAGAAAATAACCTTTTAAAGACAGATGGGATGGGGAGAGAGGTGGGAGGGGGGTTCAAGATGAGGAACACATGTACACCCCTGGCTGATTCATGTCAATGTATGGCAAAAAACCACTACAATATTGTAAAGTAATTAGCCTCCAATTAAAATAAATTAATTACAAAAAAAGTAGTTAAAAAAGTAAATAAATAAAGACAGAGGTTATCTAGCTATACCAGCACTGGACTTGAGTCAATTATCACAAGCTTCTAGGCTACACGAAAAGCAAGGGTTTTGTCTCCTTACCTTTATGATTTCTGTGCTACCAAAACTAGTTCAGGGTCTGTCTCATAGTAGGTGTTCAGAATATTTGTTGAATAAGTGGAAAAGCAAGAGGCATCTTAACCTTGCTGAGATTCAGTTTTCTCATCTGGAAAAATTGGAATGGTATTATATTGCTTAAGTGAATATCTGGACTCAGCTATAATTTGGATTCTGCTTAACATGTACTCTCACTTCCTGGACAAATTCATTACCTTTTAGGAGACACTGGGCGCTCATATGAAACGTGGAGTTGGCATCAGCTGTTCACAGAGATGGTGAAGACAAAATGAAGTAAGTCATATAACTAACTCAGAATTGAGCTAGACACATGGAAAATTCTTAGTAAATATTAGCTAACATTATGATAAGGGTTAAAAGATAATTTTCAAAAGTGGTAAAATCATGACACTCAGATATGAAAATAAATCTACATTAAAGATGTCATTTAACTCATTAATGAGGGAATTAGTGAGGTATTAAAAACCAGTTCAAAGGAGATTCCAGAGGGCAGACACATTTGTAGATCAGGAATGTTAAGAAGAATCTGTAAATGGAGGAAAAATCAGTTTCTTCTACAGTGGGCCAGAGAAATTGACTTTTGTTGGACATAATGGACAAATGCATGTCTGAGAACCAGAATCACTACCTTACTCTCAGTTACTTATAATGTTCAGCATTGTGAAATAGCTTTCATAGAAGCAGCATTAGGTAATTTGAAATAAGATGCTATAGATATTGCATTATTTTTCACTGAGGTAGGCATTTCTCTCTATGTCATCATTATTATTATATAGTTAATACTATTAAAATGGGAGTTATATGAAATTACGTTATAATGTTATATAAAGAGAAATGATTCTCATTTTTTTGCTTTTGATATTAGACCTTTTATTATTTGTGTACCATTATTCTTTTTTAGTACATATTTAGAAGTGATTAAGGTATTTTATTTTCAAAACAATAATGGTTTATTGCTTCTTCTGATTATAAAGATATTGCTTACTTAATGTGAAAAAGTCTGTCTGTACAGAAGGTGAAAAGAAACACAATGGTCAGTAATTTATCCTTTAAAAGTAATCATTGTTAATCCCCTCATGCATATGTATTTGTTTAGGATCACACTGCACAATCTGCTTTGTAATCTGATCTTTTCACACTTTACAACTTACTATGATCTTTTTAGTTAATAAAAAGCAACATCTTTTTTCATTCCAGACTTCCCAGGTGGCTCAGTGATAAAGAATTCACCTGCCAGTGCAGGAGATGCAGGAGACATGGGTTCTTCATCAGGAAGATCCCCTGGAGAAGGAAATGGCAACCCACTTCAATATCCTTGCCTGGTAAATCTCACAGACAGAGGAACCTCATGGACTGCAATCCATGGGGTTGCAAAAGAGTCAGACATGGCTTAGCAACTAAACAACAATAGTTGATTTATAATATCGTGTTAGTTTCAGGTGTATAGCTAAACGATTCAATTATTTATATATATATATATATTCCAGATTATTTTCCATTATATGTTATTATAAGATATTGAGTATAATTTCCTGTACTATATAGTAAGTCCTTGTTGCTTATCTATCTTATGTATGGTAGTTTTCATCTGTTAATCCCATACTCTTAATTTGTCCCTCACCTCCTCCCTCTCCTCTTTGGTAATCATGTTCATTAGACGCTTTGTATAAAGATTCATTCATATTATGTTTTAGATTCCACACATAGGTGATATAGTATTTGTCTTTCTCTGTCTGTCGGAACTTCCCTCATAGCTCAGTTGGTAAAGAATCTGCCTGCAATGCAGGAGACCCCAGTTCGATTCCTGAGTTGGGAAGGTCCACTGGAGAAGGGATAGGCTACCCACTCCAGTATTCTGCCTGGAGAATTCCAGGGACTATACAGTCCATGGGGTCACAAAGAGTCGGACACGACTGAATGGCTTTCACTTTCTTTGTCTGACTTACTTCACTAAGTATAATATTTTCTAGGTCCATCCATGTTGCTGCAAGTGGCAATATTTCATTATTTTTTATGGCTGAGTAATACTTTACTGGGGCTTCCCTGGTGGCTCGGGGGTAAAGAATCCACCCAGTAATATAGCAGACACGGGTTCTATCCTTCCGTTGGGAAGATCCCCTGGAGGAGGCAGTGGCAACCAACTCCTGTATTCTAACCTGAAAATCCCATGGAGAAAGTAGCGTGGTGGTCTATAGTCATGGATTAGCAAAAGAGTCAGCCCTGACTTCATGATTAAACAGCAGCAATATTTCATTGTGTATTAAGCCAATCATTTGTTAATGGGCACTTGGGTTGTTTCCATATCTTTGCTATCATAAATAGTGCTACTATTAACATTGGGATACATGTATCTTTTTAAATTAGAGTTTTAAGTTTTTCCAGATATATACCCAGGAGGGGTATCATGTACCTCTAGTTTTGGCTCTGTTGCATTGTAGCTCTACTTTTAGTTTTATAGGGTGCATGCTCAGTCATGTCCTATTCTCTGTGACCTCAAGGACTGTAGCCTGCCTGGCTCCTCTCTCCATGGGATGATTCCCCAAACAAGAATACTGGAGCAGGTTGCCATTGCCTCCTCCAGGGAATCTTCCCAACCCAGGGATCGAACCTACATTTCCTGCAGCTCCTGCGTTGGCAGGCAGATTCTTTGCCACTAAGTCACCTGGAAGCCCCAGTAAGGAAGCTCCATACTGTTTCTTGTAGTGGTTGCACCAATTTACATTCACACCAACAGTGTCAGAGGGTTCTCTTTTCTCCACCCCCTCTCCAGTATTTATTATTTGTAGACTGATGCTGTCTATTCTGACTGGTATGAGGTGATACCTCACTGCAGTTTTGGTTTACGATTCTCTAGTAATTTAGTGATGTTGATCATCTTTTCATGTGCCTGTTGATCGTCTGTATGTCTTTGGCAAAAAGGAGGAATTCTGATCCTTTTTTTCATTGGGCTTTTTTTTTTTTTAATTGAGCTCTTAAAGCTATTTGTATATCTTGGAAATTAATCCCTTGTTCATCACATTTTCTCCCATTCAGTAGGCTGTCTTTTTTTTTGTTTTTGTCCACCAAAAATTATTTTAATTCTCCAGACATGAGGCTTTGGGACAAGAGAGTCAGTGGCACTGTGTTTGGCACAGAAGTGGAGACAGTCTAGAAAAGCTAGATCGTATGCCTCTTCTTTGTTCCTGCCCTCTCAGCATAGAAACATGTTTCTCACACTCCTCCTGGGATATGTTCTTTTGCTTGTTTTAAAAAGTAAAGAAGTTGCAGTATTTCTCAGCCCTTAAAGCCGTAGCATGAGTTCCAGTGGCCAGAGCAGCCTTATCTAAGTTCAGTGTTGGGGAGCCTCCCGGGAAGACTTTGCCCTGTGGGTCTCTTCTTTGCACTGGTCCCGTTATAATAAAACTATGAGAGTTCTCTCCTAAGTAGAGAGTTTTCCTGAGTTCTGTGAGTCATTCTAGCAAATTATCAAATCTGAGGTAGTGGGAGTCCTACAGTCTGTAGTCAGTCAGTCGGAAGCCCAGTGTGGCTGGTGTCTGAAGGGAGGCGGTTTTGCTGGGGACCGTGTCCTTTACCTTGTGGGGACCTAGTGGTGTTGCAGTACACTCAGTTAATGTTGGAATTGCCAGTTCTCTGAATTGGGTGTACCCATCCACACCCTTGGCAGCAGGGCATGCCCCCACATTTTTGCTGTTTTTGTGTGTTGTAGCCATTTTGGTGACCATGAAGTAGTGTCTTCTGTTTCCAGTTGCTGTCTCCTGGCAACTAAATGGGCAAAGGGCCCATCACATACATGGCACTTGGATATGCTCTCCTTTGTAAAATGCCCCTTTGAGTCCTTGTCATGTGTTTTGGTTGGATGAGCTCTTTTTATTGATTTGCCAGTGCTCTTTACATATGAAGGTACGAGCCCTTTGTTACATATTCACCCTATAAGCAGTAACTTTTTATTAAATGTAGTCCAATGATTATCTTTTTTTTAAACATAACAATAGAAAGTTAAGTCACTCAGTCGTATCTGACTCTTTGCTACCCCATGGACTGTGTGGTCTACTCCATCCATGGGATTCTCCAGGCAAGAATACTGGAGTGGGTTGCCATTTCTCCCATTCAGTAGACTGTCTTTTTGCTTTGTTGATGGTTTCTGTTTGCTATGAATAAACTTTTAAGTCTGATTAACTCCCATTTGTTTAATTTTGCTTTTATTACTTTTGACTTGGGAGCCTGATCTAAGAAAATATTGCTGCAATTTATGAGTGGATACGACTCTAAAGTGCTTAGAGTATTTTAGTAAAGTTCTCTCTAAGATTTGTTAAGTCAGAAGCAGCGTAGGCTGATTTTGTGGTCCTATTCAGGATCTTTCCATTTGTTTGCTTGTAAACAAACAGCAGACATGTATGAGAGTTTGTCCTTTTGCCCAAGATTTAATCGATAAGCTTGAGCAAGTTCTGGTCCTCTTTTCTGCCACTTCATTTCCTGAAGAGGTGAAGGAGAACTCACGATGGTGAAAATGTAAAGCGCATTTCTGCCGTGTGACCCCTGTAGAGCTCACTGAGGGAGGATGGCACTGTCAGCCTTGTGAAAGCTGAGAGCTCTCGAGTGGCTGATGCTCTCCTCAGCCAGCTCCCAATAAGCGCAGTCTCTCCTGTGAGAGCCTGAGAGATGCTAGCTAAGGGGAGGGGCTGGATACACAGCAAGGGGCAAGAATGGGAGCATAATCGCATTCAGTCCAAACTGGCAGTTGTGCCCAAGGGGACAGGTACCTTCTGTTCTGTGTGTCTGCCTGTCTCTTATGCCTGTCTTTCCCCAGGTCACTCAAACACTCCTTGAGGAAAGGGAGAATATATGATTCATCTCTTTATCTCCTGTGACCATCAAAGTGCCTGACACTTCAAACATTTGGTCAACATTACTTTCACCAGCCTTTCAGTGAAGGGCTAAGGCTTTGCATTCAGGTAAGAGTCCATAAAATCAGACTTCTTTGTCACCTCTCTTTCATAAGCTATACGCATAACCCATTAGTATGTATATGGGATTTCTATCTGTGCTCCAGTTGAGTGGGGAGGATGTCAAGAACATGAAAGCGATCTGAAGGCAAGCTCCTCTGGAACGTTAAGTTTTCCCTGATCCCTTCCAAGCGTTGCACATGCACTTTGGCAAAGCTGTAATCACCTCTTCAATATATTCCTTTATTTTTTATAGAAGAAAACCCTTTTCCTCTTTAAAATCTTATCCGATATGTTTATATAGCTTTTTATTAATTAATTAATTCCACGGGAATAAACAGTTTTGAAAGTCAATATAGCTGGTTCTGGACACATGTAAAACTTAACTGCTAATAAAAGAAGTATAAGGGATTGCCTGAAATTGGCCTACTGGAAACCAGCATCAGATTATTACAGATGAATTAGAATGGCTTAGAAAGTGAGGTGTGATACTGCAGGTCAGTTAAGAAGTCAGTTAAAAGAACTTCCCCTGTACTGTACCTAAAATGTCAGGACCCATTCAGTGAGGTGAGTTCTATTGTTTGTTAAGTATTCCATTCATCCCTTTCCAGTAATATTAGGAACACTCTAAAATTCTCGTTTTGTTTTGTTTTGTTTTTTTTCTCTTCCCCACCTACTTATTCTTCAAGGAATGCAGAATGTATAATCAGATTGTCATTGAAGAGATTGTTAAAGAAGCTCTGAGCACAGGTTAACACCTCTATTTTCCAATCCAGACAGCTCTTCAGGTGCACAAATTCTCCCCGATGGCACATCGTGAGTTTCTTCCCATGGTAAGACAGGCCAGCTGTTCATCAGTGGCTTTGCCCATCTTGAATTCATCCAAAGCTGGAAGACATGCCTGGGAACCTGTTTTGGCTTGGAGCTCAATCAGAGTTTTCATTCCAGATTCACTGCTGCTGCTGCTGCTGCTAAGTCGCTTCAGTCGTGTCCGACTCTGTGTGACCTCAGAGACGGCAGCCTACCAGGCTCCCCCGTCCCTGGGATTCTCCAGGCAAGAACACTGCAGTGGGTTGCCATTTCCTTCTCCAATGCATGAAAGTGAAAAGTGAAAGTGAAGTTGCTCCGTTGTGTCAGACTCTTAGCGACCCCATGGACTGCAAGCTACCAGGCTCCTCCATCCATGGGATTTTCCAGGCAAGAGTACTGGAGTGAGGTGCCATTACCTTCTCCGTCCAGATTCACTAGCAATGGTCTATTGTCTCTTTCACATAATTGGTTCAGAGAACTTGGAGGGAAGAGGGTGTGACTGATTTCACAGACATATTCTTTTTATTTTGCCCATCATGTTTTCATAGTTTAGGTAGCTTAGGTATATTATCTTACTTTGAAAAATCTCAAAGAGGTAGGTACTGTAGTTATCTTTGATTTACAGATGAATTTGAAAATGATAGAGATTCGACGACTATGTACTAGAATTCACATTTTTCCTCTGTATTTTATTCTTTGACTGAATCTTCCTGTCGTTCATATTTGATTGCTTTATTATGATCTCCTGACCCATAAGCAGATGTGAAAACCTTGACTTTGTAAGATGATGAAGATGTGTATTAACTTCTTTGTTACCCCCAGCCCCATCCCACTACCAGCATTATCCTTTAACAGGGCCAGAATAGTTTCTAACATCTAGATTAAGGAGACAAACCTGCCAACAGGTCATGTTAATTGTATGGGGAAAGTTTATATCCAGCTGAGCCCCATTATATTACAGAAGAGGAAATCCCCAAGGCTTGGGGAGATTAAGTGACCCACTGAAGCTTGCACAGTCTGTAGAGGAGGGTTGCCAAGTTTGAGTCTATGAACTTCTAGTCCAGTGAACTGTGAATGCATCTCCTAAAACACTTGTTAAAATTATCTGTACAGTGAAACTAGCCAAAATCAGACCTATTCTTAAGAAGAGGTTGCAGTAAAGGAAACTTCTCAGTGGTTTTAATTGACAGAAGAAGCTGAGGAGATTCAGGGGAAATGTTCGACAGTGAGTTTTACTCTTGAAATAGTTGTTGTTCTGGCATGGGATTCCCAAATGAAGAATGTGATCCTTTTCCTCCCCATTTTCAAAGCGTACAGAGTGACGCTGTGTAACTGGGATAGTTAGCTCAACACATGTCCTCATTTGCTCAACTTTTTCATTTGTGGAGGGGAAATGATGGTAGCACACAGCCCAGAAGGCTGTGATGAGAATTAAGTAATGTAAAGTACGTGAATGATTTAGCAGAGTGCCAAACACATAGAACACACTCGATAAATGTCTTGTGGTTGCATTCTTGTCGCTGCTATTGCTGTTTTCTGCTTACATAGGCATACAGTGTTTCAAATAATTATAATGCCAAGGCAAAGGGAAGTGAAGGAGGCATTTGTTTTAGTAAATATATTCTGACACAAATTCAATTTTATTCTACTTCCATCCTGGTTGAAAACAGCTGCATTAAAAGTTTGTTACATTTTCATATCTATTTTAGTGCTTCAGCTGAGCTTTATGCAGAATATGTTTAAGAGTCTCTGTACACAACAATATTATAATTTGGCCAAAGTGTAAACTGAGTCAAGTTTGTTAATGGAAGAATCTTGTTTAGACTTCAAGTCTTTTCAGCCCTAATCTGCTTCTCCTTCTTAGACCACAGAGATAACCAAAACACTATCTTCATTTAAGCCCCTAACTGAAGTTTTTCAGCTTCTAGCAAATTTTTTCTTCCAGTCCATTCAGTTGATCTGCCTGCCCTCCCCAACCTCCCCCAGCCCATTTCCCTTTTTCTTGACTTCAGGCCCTGTCACTTGATGAAGGCAAAATGTTTTCCCTACCAATTAGTTTAGTGGAAACCTCTCATGTTTGATACTGTAGGAGACAATGTTTCATTATGCTCTCCTGATTAGAACAGAGACATTGCTGTTCCTGAAGGCAGCCAAAGCACAGTCTGAAGGGTAAAGTTACTGAGTTACAGCCCAGAAATGGAGGCCACAAGGGAGGCTAGACTCCACTGAGAAAATGTATCAGCAATGTGGGTACAGAGGAATGCTTAAGAAAAGATTTTATGATCAGGACCAATAGATGTGTATGTGTTTTATGAATGAGAATATGTGTATTCATGCTCTGAAAGTGCTTCTAAACTTCTAGCTGAAGTGCTCTTAAGATTGTCTCTTGGGGCTCTCCCTGGAATAATATGCCATTTTACATGCAGGAAATGGTGAGTCAGTTTCCTTAGGCTCCCACACACCACTGGGAAGTTGTACCTTCATTGTTTAAGACCCTGAAAGCTCTGCTTTATAGTAGTTCTGCAGCTGCTGCTGCTAAGTCACTTCAGTCGTGTCTGACTCTGTGTGACCCCATAGACATCAGCCCACCAGCAGAGGAACCTAAAACCAGTTAGCTCACATCCTCCATGTCTAAAATACATAGACTTTTATCGATTACAAAATATGTACATATAGTTTCTCTTTGGAGGTAAGGAGTTCAAACAGATAAACCGACAAAAGGATAGGAGAACATTCCAAGTGGGAGGGGTCTGGTAACGGAAAGGCCTGAAAACAAGAGGCCTCATGGCTGTTGGAAAGTCAACTGTAAGCAGCAAACAGATGAAAACAAAATTGATGAGCTAGAGTTTCATCTGGAGTGTCTTAGGTTCCAGCTGAAATCCCATCCAAGCAAAAAGTCTGGCTTAACTTGAGGAAGCATTTTTTGGAAGGATTACAAAACACCTCCTACCATAGGAGAATGTAAACATATTCTTTCTCCTGCCTTGATTTTATGAGAGGCTATTAGGTATGTAATTAACAAACTGTCTAGGTAAGTATATGACTTTATTAACGCAACTTTGAATATTTTGGTATAGCCTGATCTGATGGTTTGAAGTATATGCTTTATGGTAAAAACAAATAAAAATTAAATTGAATGACCATATAGCCATGAATTTCTATTGCCAACCAGAACTTTATTATTAAAGATTATTATTAAAGGATGAGACCTCTAGTTCAAAAAACAGAGTCTAGCTTGATGTACATTTTCAGCTTGTATTATGTACATTTGTATCTATAATTTACATACATATTCTACCAAGTTCTTTTATGAAACTGGAACTCTTGTCTCCATCTTCATTCTTCCACTACTCTTCAAAATGCCCCAGTATTCTTCAAACTTTGAGTTTGTTATTGTTACTGTTAAAAATGACACTACTATCAGAATAACTTAAAATTGCATATGTCATTTAATCTTCATGATAACACTGAAAATGAGGCATGGTGGGGTTTATTCTTTCCATTATATAGGTGGAGGCCTTGAGGCTTAGCGATATTAAGAGACACTGCTGCTGCTAAGTCACTTCAGTCGTGTCCGACTCTGTGCGACCCCATAGACGGCAGCCCACAAGGCTCCTCCATCCCCGGGATTCTCCAGGCAAGAACATTGGAGTGGGTTGCCATTTCCTTCTCCAGTTCATGAAAGTGAAAAGTGAAAGTGAAGTCGCTCAGTCATGTCTGACTCGTAGCGACCCCATGGACTGCAGCCCACCAGGCTCCTCTGCCCATGGGGTTTTCCAGGCAAGAGTGCTGGAGTGGGGTGCCATTGCCTTCTCCATTAAGAGACACAGGAAGTAGCATAGTATGCTTCCTTGTGATGTTCCTGTGGTGTGACCTTAGGGCCATTCAATTTCTTGGAATGTCCCGAGTATTTCTTTCCAGAGCCACCCCACTCCTCATCCCCATCTGTGTCTACTAGGTTACATTACTCTTCTTGGCCCAGCTTCAACTTGCAGTAGAATACCTAGCTTACCTCTCCTCCTTCTAATTTTTTTTTTTTAATAATCCACACCACCCTGGTCTTCTACACTGAAATCGAATAATGAACCTTTTAAATAAAAATGGAGAGCACGATCATCCATGTCATGTACTGTGTTTCAGCTTATCTGTCTACCTGATTTTGTTACCTCCACGCTGCTGTCCTTCATGTTGATTGTCTCTTCCAGTCCGTGTCATTCTTGAACTTGAGACTATGAGTTAGCAGGGTTCTAAAGGAAAGAGCTCCAAAATCACTGCAGGTGGTGACTGCAGCCATGAAATTAAAAGACGCTTACTCCTTGGAAGGAAAGTTATGGCCAACCTACATAGCATATTAAAAGGCAGAGATATTACTTTGCCAACAAAGGTCCATCTAGTCAGGCTATGGTTTTTCCTGTGGTCATGTATGGACGTGAGAGTTGGACTGTGAAGAAAGCTGAGTACCGAAGAAATGATGCTTTTGGACTGTGGTGTTGGAGAAGACTCTTGAGAGTCCCTTGGACTTCAAGGAGATCCAACCAGTCCATCATAAAGGAGATCAGTCCTGGGTATTCATTGGAAGGAATGATGCTAAAGCTGAAACTCCAATACTTTGGCCACCTCATGCAAAGAGTTGACTCATTGGAAAAGACCTTGATGCTGGGAGAGATTGGGGGCAGGAGGAGAAGGGGATGACAGAGGATGAGATGGCTGGATGGCAACCCAGACTCGATGGACATGAGTTTGAGTGAAGTCCAGGAGTTGGTGATGGACAGGGAGGCCTGGTGTGTTGTNTGGGAGAGATTGGGGGCAGGAGGAGAAGGGGATGACAGAGGATGAGATGGCTGGATGGCAACCCAGACTCGATGGACATGAGTTTGAGTGAAGTCCAGGAGTTGGTGATGGACAGGGAGGCCTGGTGTGTTGTGATTCATGGGGTCGCAAAGAGTGGGACACAACTGAGCAACTGAAATGAACTGAACTGAAAGGAAAGAGAAGCAGGATTTTTCCAGCAGACAGTGATGCCGTGCATTTCCCAGTCTGTGAGCTATAGAAGGACATTGTACCACAGTTAGGTACCTGGAGACACAAGGCCTGCTTAAAAAATATAGACAAAATGAGTACCTCCCAATTTTGCCAAGGTTCAGCTTTGCCAAACTCTGAGAACCCTTGCCTACTTTCATTCTGGGGAGATCTAAGCTGCATTTCTGAAGAAAGGCAGAACCCTTTAACTTCATCCCCAGTGCTACACATCTACCCTGTGAATGTGAAAACATCTTAGCCACACCAACTATGTTTCTACTTTCAAAAATAGGATGCACCTATTCATGTGCTCCATTATATCTGACTCAAGAGTCTTTTTATTCACGTGCAGGGCATGGCACATTCCCAGGAGCTGGGAATACAAGGAATAGCTGGGAATAGCAAGAGAAAGACAGACCTTTCTCTAGCCGACAGAAAACAAGAACAGTGGAAGTTCTAAGAGGCAGTGTCCAACCTTTAAATTCTATTTATGCTAAAGTAAATGATGAACTTGCTACATTTGAAGTTTGGAACGTTTGGAGGTGAGAGGTAATTAACCAGTTCCTACAACTTTTATCTCCCCTGAAATAGGGCAGATTTACCCATCCTGAAAGCAATTTCAGTTGTCAAAACATTGGCCTTCTTCATCATTTTTGGATCTGAACAACCATCACAATTTGGCAAGCAGTCCCTACCTGCCTGGTAGGAAGTTATATTTAGCCCTGTGTGAAACTTTATTTTCCAGTTCCAGACATACGCCACCCATGCTGTGAAGTTCCAGTACTTACACTTCCAAATAAAGGGAATTTCTGGAATTCTCCTGTGGCCAATAGATGCTCCGACAGAGGTTCTCACTGAATCCAGAATATTCTGACACAGCTAGGCTTCAGGTGCTCATAGACAGTCTATTGTTGTTTGGCCAACTTAAACAGTTTTTTTCTTTGTCATTCTTTGGCTTGTCCATCGGTCTAACTGGTTTCCCAAAATGAGACTCTGAACATTTAAAATCACATGATCAAATTAAAAAAAAAAAAAGGACTGAAGAATTTTGAAGTGAGACTCCATCCATGTTTGCTCAGTTGTGTTAATGCAACAAGCAATTATTTGGAAATCGGATGCGACCCTGACATCCAATCCAAATGCCAGATTTGTGTAGGAATCCAGGATTTTTCCCCATACTTTCCTCTCCTGTAGGTGTGCTTGTTCTGTAAACATTCTTGAATAGTCTAGACATCACAATGTTGATGGAGTCCAAGCTTTCTCTCCCCTTCCAATCTTCCTTTCTTAACACCTGTGTAGTCTTGGGAAAAGTAATCAACATTTCTGGCCTTCAGATCCCTCATTGGTTATAAAAAGATAATAAATTTTCTTCTGTATCTGTCTCCAAAGGGCTGTTGTGAAGAATGAACGATTTCCAAAAGATGCATTTAAATGCCAACGTTGGGTAGACTAGGTACTCAGTCAATATAGGACGGTTGAATTGGTAAATGGGTGAACAGATGAGATAAATACATAAAGGGAAACATTTTGCACACTATAAAGTAAGCCACAGCAGTAGTGCTCACTCTAATAAAGCTAAACTATAGGGCTTGTCAAAGCCCTTTATGTTCACAGTGATTTTGCATGAAGGGAATTCTAGGTGAAGCATTTTGTGGGACTGGACTTCTTAGAAAACACACTAGCTAACCATGATCAGGCCGCCCAATGACTGTGTAATAAATTGTTGAGTGGGATTTGCCCATTGCTCCAAAATCATTACTAACTCAGAGCTCTAAGGGATCACTGAGTATCCAAAACGTATATAGAGCTATGTCAGATCCTCTGGATGCACTGTTTAAAATTAGAAGTGGGCAATTCTTCCCTGTCAAATTCAAAAAGTAAGTATTTGGGATTGTGTGTGCTGTATAGTCCCTATTGCACCTACTCAGCTCTTCAAAAGCTGCTGTAAACTATCAGTTCAGTCGCTCAGTCATGTCCGACTCCTTGCGACTCCATGAATCGCAGCACGCCAGGCCTCCCTGTCCATCACCAACTCCCGGACTTCAATCAAACTCATGTCCATCGAGTTGGTGATGCCATCCAGCCATCTCACCCTCTGTCATCCCCTTCTCCTCCTGCCCCCAACCCCTCTCAGCATCAGTGTCTTTTCCAATGAGTCAACTCTTCGCATGATGTGGCCAAAGTAATGGAGTTTCAGCTTCAGCATCATTCCTTCCAATGAACACCTAGGACTGATCTCCTTTAGGATGGACTGGTTGGACTTCCTTGAGGTCCAATGGATTATCAAGAGTCTTCTCCAACACCACAGTTCAAAAGCATCAGTTCATCTGCACTCAGCTTTCTTTATAGTCTAACTCTCACATCCATACATGACTACTGGAACAGCCATTGCCTTGACTAGATGGACCTTTCCTGGCAAAGTAATATCTCTGCTTTTTAATATGCTATGTAGGTTGGTCATAACTTTCCTTCCAAGGAGTAAGCATCTTTTAATTTCGTGGCTGCAAATCACCATCTGCAGTGATTTTGGAGCCCCCCAAAATAAAGTCTGCCTCTGTTTCCATTGTTTCCCCATCTGTTTGCCATGAAGTGATGGGACCAGATGTCATGATCTTAGTTTTCTGAATGTTGAGCTTTAAGCCAACTTTTTCACTCTCCTCTTTCACTTTCATCAAGAGACTTTTTAGTTCCTCTTCACTTTCTGCCATATAAGTGGTGTCATCTGCACATCTGAGGTTATTGATATTTCTCCCGGCAATCTTGATTCCAGCTTGTGTTTCTTCCAGCTCAGCATGTCTCATGAGGTACTCTGCATAGAAGTTAAATAAGCAGGGTGACAATATACAGCTTTGACGTACTCCTTTTCCTATTTGGAACCAGTCTGTTGTTCCATGTTCAGTTCTAACTGTTGCCTCCCGACCTGCATACAGGTTTCTCAAGGTCAGGTGGTCTGGTATTCCCATCTTTTTAAGAATTTTCCACAGTTTATTGTGATCCACACAGTCAAAGGCTTTGGCATAGTCAATAAAGCAGAAATAGATGTTTTTCTGGCACTCTCTTGCTTTTTCGATGATCCAGCAGATGTTGGCAATTTGATCTCTGCTTCCTCTGCCTTTTCTAAAACCAGCTTAAACATCTTGAAGTTTGCGGTTCACATATTGCTGAAGCCTGGCTTGGAGAATTTTCAGCATTACTTTACTAGTGTGTGAGATGAGTGCAATTGTGTGGCAGTTTGAGCATTCTTTGCTGTAAACTATACATCAGTTAAATAGCGAAACTGTGTGCTAATAAAACTTTATTTACAAAAGCAAGTGTCATATTTAATTTGACCCAAGGATTATAGTTCTCTGACTCCTGTACTAGAGAATCTTGCTGCTAGAATGTTTAAGAGAAATCTCATTGGAATTTTATCATTGTTATACAAAAATTATTTTTCTTATGGAAAAACATTGCAATATATAAAAACAGGAGGAAAAATTGTTAACATACTCAATCATGATCAAATTAGTGTATTTTCTTTTAGTTATTAGTACGTTGTTTTATATACTGTGAACCTGTTATTTAAACATTTTTATATTCTGCTTTTATCCTTAACATGACAGTACAGGTTATAAGCTTTTAATATGTTATTTTAAGCTTTTTATTGGCATTATTTTTAATAGCTGTCTAATACATCATTGAATAAAAATGATAAATTGAAACTGCATAAGCAACTATTCTTCCTCTGTTCACTGTTTAGGTTGTTTTCCATTATTTACATTTGGAAAGGATATCACAGAAGCACATTTATATAGATTTCCCTGTATTTTTAGTTATTTCGATAGGTTAGGTCTTAAGAAATGGAATTACAGGTAAAGGTTTTGAACACTTGAAGGCCCTTATTATTAATACATATTGCTAAATGTCTTTCTAAAGGGTCATTTTTATCTGTTTTCCCAATAGTAACGTATACTCAAATAACAAATAATCAAGTTTATTTGTTATTTGACCACTTAGTATCACTAGGGCTTATCATTAAAAGGAAAAATAAAATTATGTTGCATCATGTAAAAAATGGCATCATTGCTTTAATTTCTGTCTTTTGTTGGATATTTTTTCATGTTTATTATTCTTTTTTTTTTAACTTTCCTTCTTGGAACTTCTATATTCACAATAAAACCATTTTCCAGCATGCTAATTAATGTCAGTTATAAATATAAGGTGAGAGATAGTTTCTTAATAAAAATAAGGGCTATGAATTGTTACATGTTTACCATGGGCCAGACATTTAGATAAATAATTGTGTTTGTGTGAGTAATTTTATTTCAACTTTGCAGTATGCTTTCTGGGCCTTTTATCTTAGGGTTATCAGCCTACAGTGTCCCACATGAACTGGTGGCACTGAAAACGAAATTCAAAAAATGGATTTTGTTTGCATTTGCCCTGTAGGCATCTGTTTCCCACCTGCCCCACCTCTCCAACCCATCCCCAATAAGCACTAGTCTGTATTTATTAGCCACTTAAGTGCAGGGAATTGTGCAAGATACTTTACCTATATTATTTCAGTTAAATCTCACAATATCTCCATAATGTGGTTATTGTTTTCTCTGTTCTACCTATAAAACAGCCAAGGTTCTGGGCAATGAAATAGCTTTTCTTAGTCAGTATGACCAGCAAGTGGGGTGAGTGGGAACCCAGACATGCCCGTCTACCAAGCCCATCATTAAACACTGCTGTCATCCGACAGAGATGCCCTCTGTCATCTCCCCCATTTCCCCAGGTTCTGATTTTTTGGTTCTGTATCCTTCTTACTCTATTGCTTATACTTTTCGGGGGGCTCCTAGCAAATACCTCTTTGGGTCATTCTAAAATTACTCCTTTTTGCTCTGCCATCTAGTTTTGCCACAAATATGCTTTTCACACACAGACATACATGTTCATGTATAAGAAGACAAGCATTTTGTTCTAGAATGCTTTCCAGGATAGGAGAGTCTGATCTTCAAATTGTAAGCCCCTTTTATGTGGAACTAAATTTTTTTTGCCATATGGTGATGCAATATTTCATTTATTCTGTCCCTTAGGAACTATTTTTATAGGAAAACTATAAAATTCTGCAATAAATGCTTGATATTGCTCCACATACAATTCAGTTTTGGGTATAAAGTTCTTTGACTGCAAGAAAGAACATTTGGTTCACTTCACTGATAGGAATATCTCACTGCTGGAATGGCCTCTTCTTGGTATTCCTTCTGCTGTTGATTTTTGGCCTAGTTACCTGTGATTGTTTGAATGAACTAAGTGGAGAGAGATATGCATCATGTTTATTCCAGTTAAGAGCATGTGACCGATTCCTGAATGTTCATTGGAAGGACTGAAGCTGAGGCTGAAACTCCAATCCTTTGGCCACCTGAGAATTGACTCATTTGAAAAGACCCTGATGCTGGGAAAGATTGAAGGTGGGAGAAGAAGGGGACGACAGAGGATGAGATGGTTGGATGGCATCACTGACTCAATGGACATGGAATGTGAGTGAACTCTGGGAGTTGGTGATGAACAGGGAGGCGTGCTGCAGTCCACAGGGTCGCAAAGAGTCAGACACAACTGAGCGACTGAACTGAACTGAACGGAACCTATGACTACAGTAATGAGGAGGAACCCAAGCCGTGCAACAGCTCAATACTTTTGAGGCTGATAGGTTAAGCCTAAGGAGTTTATCCAAGATGTAGGAATGAAAGCCCACACGAAATACAGTGTGAAGCCAGACTGGGAGCTTAGGAAAAGAACAAAGCCATAAATCACTCTTTCTGGCAATGTTGATGGTGAATTTTCCACCATTTTCCCTGTGACTTGAGATAATCTTGGGTCCCCTTACTCCTAGAACTCAATTTTTAATGTTTTAGTGTCTGAATTCTTTCACTGAAGGAGCTTTGGATTTTTTTTTAACTTAATTAAATACTACATTCCTGTCAGTGTGTAGTGTTATTTCTTTAATTTACATAAGTAAGGTGAACCCGGATTTTAAGCTTACCATCACTGAGGCTTATTGTAAAAAGAAAAAAAAAAATCTGTGTTGAATCATGTTTAAAAAATGATATCATTGTTTTAATTTACAGATCAGATCACCCAATTTTAATAAGAGTGGCATTCTGCTTTACATGTGTCAGGGACTTCACAGGCAAATCTCTTTTTTCTCTATGCAAATAAGCTTCAAACAAATTGTATTGCAAATCCCTACCCTTCCTATCTCCTTTCATGTTCTTAATTCCCATTTGGACCAGGTAAGGAACCACATATTTGAATATCATTTATGAGTTAGGTTTAAAATGTGGTTGTGGTTTGTACTTAGAAAAACTGCTTAATCTGGAGAGGTGCACTTTTGTAGTATGTTTCCTTACTAGTTCAAAGAGGCTATTTCTTGTTTCAGTCTAGTCTCTTTTCAGAGTCTGGGTGATATTGAACTAGTACCTGTTCCTCATCTAAAATAGGGTGTTGCTGCTGCTGCTGCTGCTGCTAAGTCGCTTTAGTCGTGCCCGACTCTGTGCAACCCTATAGACTGCAGCCCACCAGGCTCCCCCGTCCCTGGGATGCTCCAGGCAAGAACACTGGAGTGGGTTGCCATTTCCTTCTCCAGTGCAGGAAAGTGAAAAATGAAAGTAAAGTCGCTCAGTCATGTCCGACTCATCACAACCCCATGGACTGCAGCCTACCAGGCTCCTCCATCCATGGGATTTTCCAGGCAAGAGTGCTAGTGTGGGCTGCCAAAATAGGGTGTAGCTGAAGGTAAATGCCTTGGGTATCCCAAGAGGTTAGTGACGGATCCCTCTATGACTCTCATCTCTCCCTGGATCCCGTGTTTCTAAACACTCAGCCTGGACTACAAGATGCAAAGAGCCATGCACTTACCCAGTTCTCCACAGTATGCTCTTTAAACATCTGTCCCATCTCTGATTTAATGCCACCAAAGGGGATCAGGATGCCTTAGCAAGATCATCCTATGTCTGTGTAAGGACAAGTGCTAGGAATCGCCCGTCTTTCAGTGATAGCTGTCCCCCTTGTAGTTCTCTCTCTTGTGTGCTTCTTTTGAACTCTGCATACTGCCAGGATAAATTAACTAATGACAAATATTGTCAATGGCCTGTCTTAAAAAGAGGAAGCTAGAGGTGTTTGTGTAGAAGTTTTAAAATTGGAACAGAAAAATAACCACCTTAAAATCACCATTTCATCATTTGATAAGGACTTTCTAATGAAATGGTGATGTTTCTCTGGGTTGCATGCCATCAATTGTCAAGCCATTGGGTTATATCATGGCCCCATCCAGATTAGGCTAAGGTCTCCCTAGGCTTCAGCATTAGTAGGTCTGTGTCCCCAAGTTTATCTTCCTGGGCCTTCTGAGAAGCCCTGCAGTGAAGGATCTCTGCCTGGAACAAGAGCACTATTCCCAGTGTACCTGCAACATAATAATGTATACCTAGAACTGGAGAGAGCCTCCCAGGTAGTGAGATTAACATATACAAAGGCAGGGAGTTCACAGTTACTACCTCATTTTTGTAACAGCACTATGAAAGGTACCCAGGGTTTATCTCAAGTTCAAGGAGCCAGGAAGAAGGGCCACAGATTACACCAAGATTTTAAATACAAGACTCCTTAGAACATTTGAGGCAATCACTGCTGCACCTGTGTGACTTCCCTTTGCAATAATGTATGATTCCTCCAATTTTTACGATGGTGGAGGACAGCAGACATCTCACTAGACTTGGAATTGAATGCCTCTAGGTTTTAGTCTTGCTCGTGCCTCTTACAAGTCTTATCTACTTGGGAAAATCCTTCAATCTGTTTAAACCTTGTTTTCCTCTTGGGAATAATAATAATGACTGGCAGACTATTTGTGAGGCTTTAACGTTCTAAAGTATGTGAATTTTCAAAGCAGAGCTCTTAGAACATAAAGTATATTCATAGTATGTCCTTCTTGCCTGTCTTTCCTTTTTACTCCTCCTTTCCCTTCTTCTTTCTTGCTTTTCTTCATTTTTAACCCTTGTATATTTCTTCCATGCAAAGTGTGGTTATCGGTGAAATCCACCTTTTCTGCCAAGCACTCACTTGCTTCAGAAAGCTAATATGAATCCTGTGGTATGGTAAAGTTGTGTGTCATTGGTTCAGTTCAGTTCAGTCGCTCAGTCGTGTTCCACTCTTTGCAACCCCATAAATCACAGCACACCAGGCCTCCCTGTCCATCACCAACTCCCGAAGTTCACCCAAACTCTTGTCCATTGAGTCGGTGATGCCATCCAGCCATCTCATCCTCTGTCATCCCCTTCTCCTCCTGTCCCCAATCCCTCCCAGCATCAGAGCCTTTTCCAATGAGTCAACTCTTTGCATGAGGTGGCCAAAGTATTGGAGTTTCAGCTTTAGCATCAGTCCTTTCAAAGAACACCCAGGACTGATCTCCTTTAGAATGGACTGGTTGGATCTCCTTGCAGTCCAAGGGACTCTCAAGAGTCTTCTCCAACACCAGTATCATGGATTAGGGATGGGCAAAATGCAGAATGGAAAGTAAATAGAAATGCCCTTTGAGATTATGAACATGCAGTGACATCTTTGGAGACCAAGAAGTCATGAGTTTGCACTGCAGATTTATAATCCAGTTCTCAGCAGAGTCCTTGGTGACCTCCACCCCTGCCTTGCCCGATTCATTCATGACTCACTTCTTCTGAAGCATTTGTTCTCAAACTGATCCCTGGACCAGTACCATCAGCATCACCTGGGAATTTTAATTAGAGATGCTGATTTGGGGGCCCTGCTCTATATCCACTAAATCAGAAATTTTGGGAGTGAGTCCCAGTTATCTGTGTTGTAAAGTGCTCGCTAAGTGATGCTGTTGAACACTCAGATTTGAGAACCACTTCGGACACGACTGAGCGACTTCACTTTCACTTTTCACTTTCATGCATTGGAGAAGGAAATGGCAACCCACTCCAGTGTTCTTGCCTGGAGAATCCCAGGGACGGGGAGCCTGGTGGGCTGCCGTCTATGGGGTCGCACAGAGTCAGATACGACTGAAGCGACTTAGCAGCAGCAGCAGCAGCCCTTCACCAACCACAGCTCAGGTTTGCCCCTCCTGCATCAGAATGGGAACTGTAGCCCAGGAACTTGACTCTCAATTGTCAAAGCTTTTCAAATAGGTCTCATACCGTGTGAACTACAGGTTAACTAACTATATTCACTCCCCCAGGCTACGACTCTGATATGGGTGAAGGATGTTGATTCATCTGACATGAATCTGCAAATGTTTCTCCAATAAATGCTTTTGAAGTATCTGAGTTAGATAAACATTTGCAATGAACCCACACTTTTCCACTTGGCCTCTTTCATCAAGTCCCTATCAAAATCTTCTCTTGGACAGTGCTCAAAGGAGATTATGAAGACAAGACAGGCTTGCACCTCCTGCTTCCCAGGTCATAGGATTCATGAGTCCTGAGAACCATACAGGTGCATATTTTTCACAGCGATCACACTTTTCCCAAAGCATTTAGAGCAAACATTCCTTCTTCAAAACAGATGGACATAGGCCCTGTTAATGCCACAGCTGTCCTGTAATGCATCAGAAATTTTTATTTATAAACCAGAATATCAGAATTGACATTGGTTCCTATAAAAGATACCGTTGAGTTCCGACTCCACATTACCACTGAGCTCACCCGAAGCTGACAACTTCTCACTCCAGGTACTCTTCCATTCGCAGACAAGGCAGCCTTAAAGTGCCAGGGGCAGCTCTCACACAGTGAGAGAAAAGAACCTGTAGATAAATATCCCAGCTGCCCCGTCTCTTGGCAGATCGTTTCTGAGCTGCATTTTACAGGATTACTGAGATGGTCTCCAGAAAGATTGAGCACCAGAGGCCCACAGTGGTAATGGCTCATTGGGACACTCTTTATTGCTTTGTCTTTCTTCACCTATCTCACTTTCCCCACTTTCTCTGTTATTTGGGATCAAATTCCAAATAAACTCACTGCTCCAGGTTTCTGTTATAAGATCTGTTTCAGGAACTCACAAGAAGATGACTGGGTGATTTGTTCAAGGTTGTATGGCACCCACTCCAGTACTCTTGCCTGGAAAATCCCATGGACGGAGGAGCCTGGTAGGCTGCAGCCCGTGGGGCTGCAAAGAGTCAGACACGACTGAGTGACTTCTTTCACTTTTCACTTTCCTGCACTGGAGAAGGAAATGGCAACCCACTCCAGTGTTCTTGCCTGGAGAATCCTAGGGATGGCAGACCCTGGTGGGCTGCCATCTCTGGGGTCTCACAGGGTCGGACACGACTGAAGCGACTTAGCAGCAGCAGCAGCAGCAGCAGCAGCAGCAGTACATTTGTTCAACTTAAGGCAGACCAGGATCCATTCTTCTTCTGTATTGAAAAGAAAGACCAAGATCTTGTATTGAATTTAGTACTTAACTATTTTTGCAGCATCCCCCTAGAACTTAGCATTGTGCAAATACTGAATACATAGGAAGTGACTGAGACTTATTTGATCAATCAATAGTTATTGGGTTCTTTCACTGCCCGAATCTACCAGCTTTCTATGTAGCAAGTTGCCTTCACAGTGCATTTTTCATAAATCCTATTAGTATGGATTTTCCCATCATCTGAATAGCATAGGGAAGAACATAATGCCTGATATAAAGTAATAAGTTCTTAATTTATTGAATGAATAAGTAAATCATGTAGTACATTTCAGAATAGAATATAGGGACCTAAAATTTTGAATCCCATCAAAGGTCACGTTACTGGTTATTAATAACCAGGGCAGGTCTAAAAGCCCATCCCCTTCAGACTTTATCTAGTACTTTGATTACTCCATCTCATAAGGCCCATTAAGGTCAAGTGCTTTTCTAGTATTTTTTAATCACTGGAAAAAATGTATCATTTAGAGCAATCTGTTATTATGGGTACTATTCAAACAATGTAATTATCCAGAACAAATTTAGAGAAAGCTAGTTTGAGTTTTTGGACAAATGAGTTCTTTTGGCAGCTGAATGTAAGTGAGCGCTTTGGCTGGATTGTGACCATCATACAGCTCCAAGCAAGAATCTACTGGAAGGCATAGCAATCCTTAAGCTACACCATTCTGAAATGATCATAGTATCTTATGAAACTCCTTCATCTATCAGTAAATAGTCATGTTTTGGAAATTTATTATGTGCAGAGCCCTGGGTGAGGTGCTACTCAGAAAATATGTAGAATGACTCTTTTCCAATAAGGAGGTGATAAATTCCCTTATGTCCATTTTTTTTTTTCCCATTTTCTATCACCACTCCAAACACAAGCCATCAGCCTAATGTAAGACACCAACTATGTTACGTATATAATTGAAACAGCTCCTGACCTGATGTTTGCCTTACATTTTTGGTAAATACTCTTTACTGAGATATGAAACTTCTCTTTTGTGTTTTTAAGTTTGTCATGAATGGATTTTAAAACATCAATAAATATTCTCCATCCATTAAGATAATCATAAGGCTTTTCCCTTTAATCTAGTCATATGATATACTATTTAATTAATCTTCTAATGTTAAACCAACTTTGATTTCCAGAGGAAAAAATTAGTTCATCATGATATATTCTTATATTTATATACTATTGAATTACGTTGACATATTTTGTTTAGTTTTTGCACTATGTTCATGAGTGACATAGCTTGTAATTTTTCTTTATTCTTTTAGTTTTGTTGTGTCATTATCAACATTATTCTAGGCCTTTTTTTTTTTTTTTCTGAAGAAACTGTTTAAGATTAGAAGTATTTGTTCCTTGAATATTTGGTAAAATTTATCCACATAAGCAACTGACCTGATGTTTTCTTTGTAATGAGGTTTCAAACTACTGGTTTGGTTTCTTTAATGTTTATATAAATAATTAACTTTTCTGCTTGTTGCATAAGGTTTTATAAACTCAGTAGAGATATATGTCTTTTTTATCTATGTATTTTTTTTTTAATTCAATTTTTTTTTCCCACCTCCCACCCCACATCATCCCTCCGGATCATCCCCATACACCAGCCCCAAGCATCCTGCATCCTGCATCAAACATAGACTGGCGATTCATTTCTTACATGATAGTATACATATTGCAATGCTATTCTCCCAAATCATGTATTTATCTATGTATTTATAGGGATATATTATAGGGGTTTCATCTATGCATATTTTAAGGATATGTCTATCTTATCTAGACTGTAATGTTTATTAATATATAGCTGTTCTTAATATTTTTATTATCTTTTAAATCTCTTTAATAACTGCATTTGTGTCCTCTTGTCTTAATCCATTAGGGTTGCTATAACAAAATACTATAGATTGAGTAGCTTATAAAAAAATGAAATGTATTTCTCACAGTTTTTGATGCTGGGTATTTGATCAAGGTGCCAGCAAGGTCAGGTGAGGGCCTCTTCTGGGTCACAGGTTTCTCATTGTATCTTTATGTCATAGAAGGGATAAGGGAGCGCTCTGAGTTCTCTTTCATAAGAGCACTAATCTCAATTATAAGCGTTCTGCCCTTATGACTGATCACTTCAAAGCCCCCACTTTTTAATGCCATCACTTTGAAAATTAGAATTTTAACATAAATTTGAGGGGACATGCATTCCCTTATTCACTTTTGACCAATTTTTGCTAGGTGTTTCTTCATTTTCTTAGTTTTTTTTTTTTTTTTTTTTGTGTCATTATCAACATTATTCTAGGCCTTTTTTTTTTTTTTTCTGAAGAAACTGTTTAAGATTAGAAGTATTTGTTCCTTGAATATTTGGTAAAATTTATCCACATAAGCAACTGACCTGATGTTTTCTTTGTAATGAGGTTTCAAACTACTGGTTTGGTTTCTTTAATGTTTATATAAATAATTAACTTTTCTGCTTGTTGCATAAGGTTTTATAAACTCAGTAGAGATATATGTCTTTTTTATCTATGTATTTTTTTTTTAATTCAATTTTTTTTTCCCACCTCCCACCCCACATCATCCCTCCGGATCATCCCCATACACCAGCCCCAAGCATCCTGCATCCTGCATCAAACATAGACTGGCGATTCATTTCTTACATGATAGTATACATATTGCAATGCTATTCTCCCAAATCATGTATTTATCTATGTATTTATAGGGATATATTATAGGGGTTTCATCTATGCATATTTTAAGGATATGTCTATCTTATCTAGACTGTAATGTTTATTAATATATAGCTGTTCTTAATATTTTTATTATCTTTTAAATCTCTTTAATAACTGCATTTGTGTCCTCTTGTCTTAATCCATTAGGGTTGCTATAACAAAATACTATAGATTGAGTAGCTTATAAAAAAATGAAATGTATTTCTCACAGTTTTTGATGCTGGGTATTTGATCAAGGTGCCAGCAAGGTCAGGTGAGGGCCTCTTCTGGGTCACAGGTTTCTCATTGTATCTTTATGTCATAGAAGGGATAAGGGAGCGCTCTGAGTTCTCTTTCATAAGAGCACTAATCTCAATTATAAGCGTTCTGCCCTTATGACTGATCACTTCAAAGCCCCCACTTTTTAATGCCATCACTTTGAAAATTAGAATTTTAACATAAATTTGAGGGGACATGCATTCCCTTATTCACTTTTGACCAATTTTTGCTAGGTGTTTCTTCATTTTCTTAGTTTTTTTTTTTTTTTAATGAATCACCTTTGACTTCCTTGAGTTCTATTATTATTTACAAATTTCCTAATTGACTGTGCCAAAATTTCCCAGGGAGTAACCTAGGAATCTACTTCTATGCAAGGAGTCAGAAAAGAAGAAGGATTGGGCAAAGGGAGACACTCAGAAGCAATTCCAGCTTCATTAGAGACTTTCCATCCCCAAAGGGAGCTAAAGTGGTCTTTCAGAGTCCTTCGGTAGTCCACTGGACCAAAATGGCTGGGTTTATGTATTCTGTAGTCATTGGATGTGGGCTGCCCAAGAAGGTACATGACCTTGGGTGAGGCACCTCTCTGTAGTGTAGATAGCCACAGAAGATGATAGCCATATTCCCAGGAAATGTATCTTTTCTTGAAGCATCACTTCATTGACACAGCTTTATTATTTTCTTTTTTTAATTTTCCCGTTTTCTTTCTAGACTCTTGAATTAGATATCTACTTTGTTAATTTTCTACTGTTTCTTTTTTCTAATACAAGCATTTTTGGCTGAAGTTTCCTCTGAATGCTGCTTTACCTGCATCCAACAAGTTTTGTTGTATAATATCTTTATTGGCAGAAGTATCAGTTCAGTAGATCAGTAGTATCAGTATTTATGAGTTAATTAAATGTGAGTTTCTAAATATCCATGCATATATGATTTTGTAGTTATATTTTTATTATTTCTTATTTAATAGAATTTTCAGTAGGTCCCCTAGTTTGTAGATAAATTGACGATTTTGTAATGAAAACCTATTCACATTAAGGATTAAAACTCCATACGGGTCTCCCTATTGCCTATAAATTGAAGTCTAAAGTAGTTAATGAAATTTAAAGGCTCTTCCTGATATGGCTTATGCTTACCTCTCCCCTACCATTCCTACACCCTCTTGCTATGGTTTAGCCCCACTTTTCTTTAATTTTCTCTACCTGAGTTAGTCTTGATGATTGTCTCTCCACATAGCATGCCCTCTTTTACCTAACTTAACCTTCAGGTATATTCTTTTTATTTCCACCTTTTGAAACTCTACCGTTAGCAGCTCTGCATAGATGAAATACTTTCCCTATGTGTTTCCATGGTTCTCCCCACCCCTCAGTCCTAACCACCCTGTATTTAAATTGTTTATTCAATAAGCTACATGTTTCGTTAGACTGTAAACTTCAGGGGGACAAGAATAAAATGTAAGTCTCTGCTGTGCTTCTAATTCATTGCTTGCTCTATGTAGGTATTCAATAATTATTTGTCAAATAATAGTGATAATAACCATCAATTAATAGATAATTACTGTTTTTCCAGAAATTATGCAGAGACTAGTGTGGTCAGCAGGATATTGGTCTCCCTTAATGTCCATGTTTAGAACCTGTGGAGATCTTGTGTCTCATGGCAAGGAAATTTTAAGGCTGCAGATGGAATTAAAGTTGTTAAATGTTTGATTTGAATGGGAAGATAGTCTTGTGTTATCTGGGTGGGTCCAATATAATCACAAGGGTTCTTATAAGTGAAAGAGGTAGGCAGGAGAGGCAGTATCAGAGGGTTGGAGAAAGACTCAAACTGCCATTGCTGGCTTTGAAGATGGAAGGGGACCATCAGCCAAGGAATACGGGCAGCCTCTAGAAACTGGAAAAGGCAAAGAGCTCAACTGTCTCCTAAAGCTTCAAAAACTATGCATCACCATCAATATCTTGGTTTTAGCTGAATAAGACCATTTCAAAGTTTTAACCTTCGGAACTATAAAATAAGAACATGTTTAATAGCAGAGTTGTGCCTTAAAGTTACATGGAAAACAAAACTTGTAAATAATTAACTTGGAAATTTAGCTGATCAAGTTTCCAAGCAAAATGCTGAAAGTTTGACTTTGTTTCATCTTGCTGCTCATATTAAAATGTGGGGGAAAGGAGAGAGAGAGTGAGACTGCAGGAAGACTCTTAAGGAAACAGTTTCCAGGACTTGGTGATTTGGAACATTCTCAGCCCGTCTACTTATGTAAGAGAGCTTATGGAATGATCTACTGGGTGGAAGAGTAGTACAGAGAAATTCAAATTGCTGTGTAAAATTGACATAAGAATTTTTAACTTCAAGAGAGTCCAAGTAGATTGGTTAAAGGGACCCAGAAAGATGAGGAATGTGGAAACTAAGATAGAAAAGCAAAACAGTGGGAAGCTGTGTACTGAGGAGATGTAGTAGCCAGTAACAAGTTCCCCAGAGCTGGATTGACCCAGAGACAGAGAAACTGAGGTAGCTAATAGCCTACATTAAGCTGTGGTCAGTTTTCATTACAATCCCGAAGAAAGGCAATTGCAAAGAATGTTCAAACTACTGCACAATTGCACTCATCTCACATGCTAGCAAAGTAATGCTCAAAATTCTCCAAGTCAGGCTTCAACAGTACGTGAACCGAGAACTTCCAGATGTTCAAGCTAGATTTAGAAAAGGCAGATAAACCAGAGATCAAACAGATCAAATCTGTTGGATCAAAGAAAATTCAAGAGAGCTCCAGAAAAACACCTCCTTCTGCTTCACTGACTATGCCAAAGCCTCTGACTGTGTGGATCATAACAAAGTGTAGAAAATTCAAGAGATGGAAATACCAGACCACCTGACCAGCCTCCTGAGAAATCTGTATGCAGGTCCAGAAGCAACAGTTAGAACTAGACATGGAACAAATGCTGGTTACAAATAAGGAAAGGAGTACATCAAGGTTGTATATTGTCACCCTGCTTATTTAACTTCTATGCAGAGTGCTGCCAAGTCGCTTCAGTTGTGTCCGACTCTGTGCGACCCCACAGACGGCGGCCCACAAGGCTCCTCCATCCCTGGGATTCTCCAGGCAAGAACACTGGAGTGGGTTGCCATTTCCTTCTCCAATTCTATGCAGAGTACACCATGTGAAATGCTGGGCTGGATGAAGCACAAGCTGGAATCAAGATTGCCAGGAGAAATATCAATAACTTCAGATATGCAGATGACACCACACTTATGGCAGAAAGTGAAGATCTAAAGAGCCTCTTGATGAAAGTGAAAGAAGAGAGTGAAAAAGTTGGCTTAAAGCTCAACATTCAGAAAACTAAGATCATGCCATTTAGTCCCATCACTTCATGGCAAATAGATCGGGAAACAATGGAAGCAGTGACAGACATTATTTTCTTGGGCTTCACAATCACTGTAGATGGTGACTGCAGCCATGAAATTAAAAGATGCTTGCTCCTTGGAAGAAAAGTTATGACCAATCTAGACAGAATATTATAAAGCAGAGACATTACTTTGCCAACAAAGGTCCATCCTGTCAAAGCTATGATTTTTCCAGTAGTCATGTATGGATGTGAGAGTTGGAGTATAAAGAAAGCTGAGCGCTGAAGAATTAATGCTTTTGAACTGTGGTATTGGATAAGACTCTTGAAAGCCTCTTGGACTGCAAGGTGATCCAACCAGTCTGCCCTAAAAGAAATCAGTCCTGAATATTCATTGGAAGTTTTGATGCTGAAGCTGAAACTCCAATACTTTGGCCACCTGATGAGAAGAACTGACTCATTGGAAAAGTCTCTGATGCTAGGAAAGGTTGAAGGCAGGAGAAGGGCATGAGAGAGGATGAGATGGGTTGGATGGCATCACAGACTCGATGGGCATGAGTTTGTGTAAGCTTTGCGAATTGGTGGTGGACAGGGAAGCCTGGCGTGCTGCAGTCCGTGGGCTCGCAGAGTCAGATATGACTGAGCGAGTGGACTGACTGAAACTGCCTGCATTAAGTGGTTTGTTGTGGTGAGCTGTGAGATGTTTCCTGCTTCTGTGCCAACTGCGCTAAAATGGCAGTTAAGCCTATTGAAAGGGAGGAGCGTTTAAATTCTACAGGACCCAAAAGAGACATCATTAGAAAGAGGTAAGACACAGAGTAGAAGGAAAAAACATCATAGAAAATGGGACTAAGGGGATGAGAGGTGTAAGTTCTGAAGGCCCAATCACCCCTTGATGGTCCAAGAAACAGCTGGGGAAGGGTGGCGAGAACTTTGACTCTCTCTCTCTGTGAGATGTCAAGTCTTGAGCTGATTTTATTTAAGGCAATAAAGGACAGGAGGACCTCAGTAACCTGAAATATCGGCACTTGACATCTGGACCCACTAAGAAAATCACATCAGAAACAAGCATTTTGTTTTATTTGCTTCACTATCAAGAAAAATAAAATAAGAATGGTGCCATCTGGAGTACTCCATTCCCATTTCTCATTATTTTTCCAAGTAGAACCTTAATCTCAAGACCCTAAGTGGTGAGAAGGAGACGAATGCAGCCCAGAGATGAGGTAGCATGACATAAACAAGTGAATTGTTCAGTCGCTCTGGCCTTGACATTTGCTGCCATGAGATCACTTTACTCCAAGGTTACTGAAGGCTTGGGCTGAGATGACTCATTCAGAACCATATGGTTAAGGAAATAGCTGTCCACACTAAGTGTTTGAGTTTCTGAGACAGGCAGAAGAGTGTTTTCCCATCTCAATACAGAGCTAATCATGCCAGAATTGAACATCATCAGCAATTATGTGACTTTTTTCATTGGTCAGCCATTTTTCCCCTTAGCTCTGAAAAGTGTATTTTGCTGCATGTAGGGGAGAATGAAATTTAAATTCTCCCTCAAAGACTTTGTTTCAGTCAGTATGTCTCTATTTCTCCCTCTTTATGTGTCTCTAAAATAGAAAACAATAGCATTAAGGAGATGGTTTTAACAAGAAGACATTGTCTCATCGTCTTAATGCTACTGTCTTTGTTTATTTGTATCTCAATGTTTGAATTTAATCCCATTTTACTTATTTTCAAGATATGATTTGCTATTTTAACATTGTGTTGCAAACATTTCCTCACGATTTCATAGTCTTCATGACTATTTTCCTTAAACTACATAGTCTACCATAATTTGTAAGCTATTTAGAACCTTCAGTTTGTGATATTATATGTAACGCTACAACAGATTACTTAATACTCTTTTTGTTTCTTGCTGCAGAATAATGTCCTTAGCATGAATCGATTGGGATACAATAGTTGGTTTATTACTTTAATGTATCTTTTAAACTTATATCACCTACTGTTCTTGACTTTAATACACAGATATTAAAATAAACAAACAAAAATAACCCACATTCTACTCTTGCCCTCCTTCCCCCAGCATACAGATACCTTGAAATGATCTTGGATTTGCCAGTCTTACTGCCAATAACAATGGTAACTTTTTAATATAATATACTCAACTCAGAGGACATATTTCCTTCAATATAGGAAACACTACTCTATCCAGAGACATCTTTCTTTCCTGACCTTTACTTTTAAGATGTAATCTGGAATGATTGGTATTTTGTCTTTGCTGATTTTGATTGGTTGTTGTCATTAGTAGTAATGTTCCTCCAGAATTCATATCATTCCCCAAATCACTGTGCCATTGAATTTACTATTGGGAAACCCACATAACAAAATATTACAGAAAAATAACTGTTACATAATGGAGATCTTTTTAAGCTCTACCCCAGGAAACAGGATGTTTGGTGAGTGCAAAGATAACTTAAAGCTGAAGTCATTTTTCCAGCTCTGTTGGTTGTCTGAGATATACTCGTTGTCTAGAATTACATCCTTTGATGGTTCTCACTAAGCTAGAGAGATCAAACAGTAAGACTAGGTATTGGAGGAATAGTTACTGAGAAATTAGAATGGGGCCCTCTCTGCAAACGTAATGAAGTATGAGATATTTGAAGTGGTCAGTTGTTTGTCCTTTTTTATATAGATTTTTTTTTCTTTTTCTATAGATTTTTAAAGGTTGACATCACTCATCATGGCTAAACACATCTTCTGTAGTTCTCTCAGCAACATATTTTCCAAGCAATCTCATCCTCATATCTGTTCCTAGAAGACTTAGCACTGTTTAAATTGCTGCTGATTTAACTTGTCCCTAATAATCACTGTAAGCTGCCTGAGGGTACATAGTTTGTACTATTATTATTATTTTTTTTTAATTAGGGTCACAACTGGACATGGAACAACAGACTGGTTCCAAATAGGAAAAGGAGCACGTCAAGGCTGTATATTCTCACTCTGTTTATTTAACTTATATGCAGAGTACATCATGAGAAACGCTGGGCTGGAAGAAACACAAGCTGGAATCAAGATTGCTGGGAGAAATATCAATAACCTCAGATATGCAGATGACGCCACCCTTATGGCAGAAAGTGAAGAGGAACTGAAAAGCCTCTTGATGAAAGTGAAGGAGGAGAGTGAAAAAGTTGGCTTAAAGCTCAACATTCAGAAAGCTAAGATCATGGCATCCAATCCTATCACTTTATGGCAAATAGATGGGGAAACAGTGAGAGACTTTAATTTTGGGGGGGCTCCAAAATCACTGCAGATGGTGATTGCAGCCATGAAATTCAAAGATGCTTACTCCTTGGAAGGAAAGCTATGACCAACCTAGATAGCATATTTAAAAGCAGAGACATTACCTTGCCAACAAAGGTCCGTCTAGTCAAAGCTATGGTTTTTCCAGTGGTCATGTATGGATATGAGAATTGGATGGTAAAGAAAGCTGAGCGCCGAAGAATTGATGCTTTTGAACTGTGGTGTTGGAGAACACTCTTGAGAGTCCCTTGGACTGCAAGGAGATCCAACCAGTTCATTCTAAAGGAGATCAGTCCTGGGTGTTCATTGGAAGGAATGATGTTGAAGCCGAAACTCCAGTACTTTGGTCACCTCATGCGAAGAGTTGACTCATTGGAAAAGACCCTAATGCTGGGAGGGATTGGGGGCAGGAGAAGGGGATGACAGAGGGTGAGATGGCTGGATGGCATCACCGACTCGATGGGCATGGGTTTAGGTAGACTCTGGGAGTTGACGATGGACAGGGAGGCCTGGTGTGTTGTGATTCGTAGGGTCGCAAAGAGTTGGACACGACTGAGTCACTGAACTGAACTAATGTGCCTTAGCGCATGGCAAACCCTAGAAATAACTGTTAAATGTATGAATGAGAAGTTGGCAGTGACAGTATTTACCTTTATGGATTACATCATGAACTGTATATTTTCAGAATGAATTTGATAACCACTCAGGCTACAATTTTTTAATGTTTCTAAGTTAAAAACCAAAAGTAAAACAAATGCTGCCCTGTCAGTTCAGGAGACATAAGAGATGTGGGTTCAATCCATGGGTTGGGAAGATTCCCTGAAACTAGGGAACCCACTCCAGTATTCTTACCTGGAAAATCCCATAGACAGAGAAGCCTGGCGGGCTGCAGTCCATAGGTTTGCAAAGAATTGGACAAGACTAAAGCGACTTAGCATGCAAGCACAATAGGGAAGAGATTTTTTGTCTATTGCTTCATCCCTGCAACAGTGCCTGGCACAAAGCTGATGCTCAGTATATGTTTTTAAATACATAAAAGGATTTCATCATGCCTATTAATGCTATTAATGGCACTTTAGGTACTTTTTTCCTTCATCATCTTTATTGGTTTACAGGAAAACAAAGATTTAGAGGAAGCATAACATATTGCTGGAGAAGGAAATAGCAACCCACTCCAGTATTCTTATCTGGAAAATCTCATGGACAGAGGAGGCTGGTGGACTACAGTCCATGGGTTGAAAAGAGTTGGACATGACTAAGCACATCCACATAACATAATAAAGTGTTAATTATTTTGTGGGGTGGAGTGAGGTGGTAGAAAGATGTATGGGTATGATGAAAGTCAGTATTTTACAGCTGTTAGAAGTATAGCCCTGAAATCAGACTATCCCAAGATTCTTGATACTACACTTATTAACTCTGTGTCTTGAGGCATATTAATTATTGTCTCATCAAGTTATTACATATACAAGAAAGACAATGGCAGCCATATATCAGAAAATTGTCAACAAGATTCAGTTGGAAGATACTAATAAAGTGGCAATTCACAGAACACAACAAGTATTCAAAAGAAAAAGGTTACAAGTTTTCTGTAATGCATTAATTTACTTTTAGCATGAACAAATGTTTTCAACCATTATGTTGTTCCATTTCTTGAAAACTGTCATGATTGTGTGGAAAATCTAAAAGAATTGACAAAAAAATCACTCTTGTAGCTAATAAGTGATTATATAATATGGAAGCTGCAGGATATAAGGCTAGTATACAAAAGCCGATCACTTTCCTATATGCCATTGTAAAAAGTGGAATTTGAAACTAAAAACACATTATAATTCACATTAGCAACCCCCCCAAATTGAAATATTTAGGTACTAATTTAAGAATATATGTATAAAATCCATATGAGGAAAACTACAAAACCCTGATGAGAGCTACTAAAGAAAAAAAAAATAATAAAATAAATGAAAGGATATTCCATGTTCATGGAGAGGAAGACTCAAAATGTCAAGATGCATTTTCGTCCTAAACTGAGCTATATATTTAAAGAAATCCTAATTAAAATACCAGAAAACTATTTTGTGTATATCAACTAATTGATTCCAAAGTTTACATGAAGAGGCAAAAACACAGAATAACCTAACTAAATACGAAAGAAGAGCCCAAAAGACTGATATTCTCTGACTTCAGGACTTATTATAAAGCTACAGTAATGAAAACAGTGTGGTACTGATGAAATAGATTAATGTATCACAATGAGAACTCCAAAACAGACTGACATAAATATAGTCAACTGATCTTTGACAAGGATAAAAGGCAATACAATGGAGTAAGGTACNAAAAGCCTCTTGATGAAAGTGAAGGAGGAGAGTGAAAAAGTTGGCTTAAAGCTCAACATTCAGAAAGCTAAGATCATGGCATCCAATCCTATCACTTTATGGCAAATAGATGGGGAAACAGTGAGAGACTTTAATTTTGGGGGGGCTCCAAAATCACTGCAGATGGTGATTGCAGCCATGAAATTCAAAGATGCTTACTCCTTGGAAGGAAAGCTATGACCAACCTAGATAGCATATTTAAAAGCAGAGACATTACCTTGCCAACAAAGGTCCGTCTAGTCAAAGCTATGGTTTTTCCAGTGGTCATGTATGGATATGAGAATTGGATGGTAAAGAAAGCTGAGCGCCGAAGAATTGATGCTTTTGAACTGTGGTGTTGGAGAACACTCTTGAGAGTCCCTTGGACTGCAAGGAGATCCAACCAGTTCATTCTAAAGGAGATCAGTCCTGGGTGTTCATTGGAAGGAATGATGTTGAAGCCGAAACTCCAGTACTTTGGTCACCTCATGCGAAGAGTTGACTCATTGGAAAAGACCCTAATGCTGGGAGGGATTGGGGGCAGGAGAAGGGGATGACAGAGGGTGAGATGGCTGGATGGCATCACCGACTCGATGGGCATGGGTTTAGGTAGACTCTGGGAGTTGACGATGGACAGGGAGGCCTGGTGTGTTGTGATTCGTAGGGTCGCAAAGAGTTGGACACGACTGAGTCACTGAACTGAACTAATGTGCCTTAGCGCATGGCAAACCCTAGAAATAACTGTTAAATGTATGAATGAGAAGTTGGCAGTGACAGTATTTACCTTTATGGATTACATCATGAACTGTATATTTTCAGAATGAATTTGATAACCACTCAGGCTACAATTTTTTAATGTTTCTAAGTTAAAAACCAAAAGTAAAACAAATGCTGCCCTGTCAGTTCAGGAGACATAAGAGATGTGGGTTCAATCCATGGGTTGGGAAGATTCCCTGAAACTAGGGAACCCACTCCAGTATTCTTACCTGGAAAATCCCATAGACAGAGAAGCCTGGCGGGCTGCAGTCCATAGGTTTGCAAAGAATTGGACAAGACTAAAGCGACTTAGCATGCAAGCACAATAGGGAAGAGATTTTTTGTCTATTGCTTCATCCCTGCAACAGTGCCTGGCACAAAGCTGATGCTCAGTATATGTTTTTAAATACATAAAAGGATTTCATCATGCCTATTAATGCTATTAATGGCACTTTAGGTACTTTTTTCCTTCATCATCTTTATTGGTTTACAGGAAAACAAAGATTTAGAGGAAGCATAACATATTGCTGGAGAAGGAAATAGCAACCCACTCCAGTATTCTTATCTGGAAAATCTCATGGACAGAGGAGGCTGGTGGACTACAGTCCATGGGTTGAAAAGAGTTGGACATGACTAAGCACATCCACATAACATAATAAAGTGTTAATTATTTTGTGGGGTGGAGTGAGGTGGTAGAAAGATGTATGGGTATGATGAAAGTCAGTATTTTACAGCTGTTAGAAGTATAGCCCTGAAATCAGACTATCCCAAGATTCTTGATACTACACTTATTAACTCTGTGTCTTGAGGCATATTAATTATTGTCTCATCAAGTTATTACATATACAAGAAAGACAATGGCAGCCATATATCAGAAAATTGTCAACAAGATTCAGTTGGAAGATACTAATAAAGTGGCAATTCACAGAACACAACAAGTATTCAAAAGAAAAAGGTTACAAGTTTTCTGTAATGCATTAATTTACTTTTAGCATGAACAAATGTTTTCAACCATTATGTTGTTCCATTTCTTGAAAACTGTCATGATTGTGTGGAAAATCTAAAAGAATTGACAAAAAAATCACTCTTGTAGCTAATAAGTGATTATATAATATGGAAGCTGCAGGATATAAGGCTAGTATACAAAAGCCGATCACTTTCCTATATGCCATTGTAAAAAGTGGAATTTGAAACTAAAAACACATTATAATTCACATTAGCAACCCCCCCAAATTGAAATATTTAGGTACTAATTTAAGAATATATGTATAAAATCCATATGAGGAAAACTACAAAACCCTGATGAGAGCTACTAAAGAAAAAAAAAATAATAAAATAAATGAAAGGATATTCCATGTTCATGGAGAGGAAGACTCAAAATGTCAAGATGCATTTTCGTCCTAAACTGAGCTATATATTTAAAGAAATCCTAATTAAAATACCAGAAAACTATTTTGTGTATATCAACTAATTGATTCCAAAGTTTACATGAAGAGGCAAAAACACAGAATAACCTAACTAAATACGAAAGAAGAGCCCAAAAGACTGATATTCTCTGACTTCAGGACTTATTATAAAGCTACAGTAATGAAAACAGTGTGGTACTGATGAAATAGATTAATGTATCACAATGAGAACTCCAAAACAGACTGACATAAATATAGTCAACTGATCTTTGACAAGGATAAAAGGCAATACAATGGAGTAAGGTACTGTTTTCAATAAATGGTTCTGGAACAACTTAACATCTACATTAAATATATAAAGAAATATAATTTTGACAGACTTTATATATTTCAAAAAAATCAGCTCAAACGTAGACTTAAATGTAAAATTCAAAATTCAAATGTAAAATTCAAAATTATAGAAGTTCTAGAAGATTAGCTCAGACTGCTAGAACAAAATACTGTAGATTTAAAAGACAGTTATTTACCATGGAGGCTGGAATGTCCATGACTAGCTGCCAGCATATTCAGCTCCTGGAGAGAGTCTTCTTCCTGGCTTGCAGACAGCTGCCTTCTTGCTGTTTGCTCACATGTTAGAGAGAGAAAGGGAGACATGGTCTCCTTTCTCTTCGTATAAGGACACTAATCCCATTATGGGAGTCCAGACTCTCATGACCTGATCTAAACCTAATTAATTTCCAAAGGCCCAAACTCCAAATATATTAGGGATCAGGACTTCAATATACAAATTTTTTTAGGGTAAAGAAGTATTTGGTTTATACAGCATATAGGAGAAAACCTAATTGACCTTGGGTATTTAGATGACTTTTCAGATACAACACTGAATAAATGACCTATGAAAAAATAATTGATAAGCTGGAATTCATTGAAATTCAAAGCTTCTGCTCTACAAAAGACAGAGTCAAGCTAATCAGAAGACACCAACTGGGAGAAAATATTCACAAAAGACACATCAATAAATGTTTTCCAAAATATACAAAAACTTATAAAATTTGACAATAATAAAATAAAAACAATTTAAAAATGGGCTAAAGATCCTAACAGGCACCTCACCAAAGAAAACATACAGATGACAAGGAAGCATATGAAAAGATGCTTGACATTGTATGTCATTAGGGGATTGTAAGTTAAAACAACAATGACATAACTCTACATATCTCTAAGAATGAGTGAGACGCAAGACACTGGCAACTTTGAATGCTGGCAAAGATACGAGACTACAAGAGTTCTAGTTCGTTTCCAATGGGAACACAATAGTTTGTGCAGCCACTCTGAAAAATAGTTCGGCAGTTTCTTACATAGCTATCTGTACTCTTACCATACAGCAGTGGTTCACCTTGGTATTTACCGAAAAGAATCGAATACTTCTAGCCACACAAAAATCCTCGGCTGTTTATAACAGCTTTATTCATCATTGCCAGAACCTGGAAGCAACCAAGATGTACTTCAGTAAGTGAATGGTCAAATAAACTGATATATCCAAGCAATGGAAAATTATTCAGAGCTAAAAGAGTTATCAAGCTGAGAGAAGACATGGAGGAAACTTACACGCATATTACTAAGTGAAAAGCCAATCTGAAAAGCCTGTTTACTGGATGATTCCAATTAAATTACATTCTGGAAAAGGCAAAACCAGGGAGACAGTATAAAGATCAGTAGTTTCACTGGGTTAACAGGGAGGGAAGGATGAATAGAGCATAGAGGGTTTATAGAACAGCGAAACCATTCTGTATAATATTGTAATAATGGATATATTTTATTATGTATTTGTCAAAACTCATAAAATGTACAACACCAAGAGTGAAGGCTCATGTAAACTGTGGACTTTGGACGATAATGACATGTCATTGTAGGCTTACGGCTTTTAACACATGTTCTGCTCTGGTGAGAAATGTTGACAGTCGTGGAGGCTGTGCATGTGTGGGAACAGTGAGCGTATGGGAACTCTGTACTTTCTTCTCAGTTTTGCCATGAACCTAATACAGCTCTAAAAAGTCAAGTATTAATTTTAAAAGTTCTACTTTTAAAGAAAGCTTTGGATCTTGCCTTCTACGAAAAAAGACGAAATATTCAAAGATACCAGGGATATATACGTTTGAGAATAGGGGGGATGTGAGTTCTGGAAGTTAGATTCTGAATTAAGTACTTATTGAGAGTTTTCAAGAAACTGATATGGAAGCATAAGTATGCTTGTCAATTACTTCTAGTCATTAGACTATCAGAGCACACTTGTTTGTATGTCTTGTCAGTGGTTCTCGAAGTGTGGTCCTGAACCAGCCATGTCAGCATCACCCAGAAACTTTTTGGAAGTAAAAATTCTTAGGCCTTATTTCAGATCTTTGGAATCAGAAACTTTGGAGTTGGACTCAGCTGTCAGTGTTCTGAACACCTTCAGGTGATACTAGGGCTTGCTAACGTTTAAGAACTACTGTCTTAAGATGTAGAACTTCTGCATTCAGCCAAGTTATTATCTGCGTGCAAAGTGTCCACCCATTAGGGACCATGGTTGCCTGCAACAGAAACCGTCTTAGGCTGATTTAGTTTAAAAAAAATAAAAATAGAAGTAAAATAATTCTTGGATTGGTACTGTATTGTTAATTTCCAGATCAAAGAATCAACCAGACCTCAGGAAAAGTAAACAAGGAAACAGAATCTTAAAAGGAGTGTTGAAAGCTGATGTTCTTTCAACTGCCTTCTGTACAAATAAGACTTCACTAAAGTCCAGAATATTAGAATAGAGAATACAAGTGGCAGAGAGAGGAGGGGTATGCCCACGCCTAGTGGCAGTTCTAGGGAGATGGGTGATAGGGAAGTAAAACACCCAACTTCAACTTCAAGGAGGTGGGGCACACAGATCAAGGTGCAGGAGCTTTGGCACTGGATGTGTCTGGATTTGAGTCCCAACTCTGCTGCTTATCAACATTGGTACTTTGGAGAAATTACCTAACATGACCGAGCATCAGTTACAAGATAAGCTGGGTTGACATGAGGATTAGAGAAAATGTAGACGAAGCACCTGGCCCATAGTAGGTAGAAACTTCTACAGGACACTGTCACCAATCACCAGTCTTTGAATCATCAGCTTTTGTCAATTTTATTTCCCACAGTTTTAGGGAGGGTTCCCTGGATACTGCCTGTGTATTCCCTAAATGTTACCCAATGGTACCCTAGGGGTTAGAACAGGTTAATACTCTTCCTAACATGTCCTGTACTTCCAGAGATTAAGTTCAGCTGTAGAGGATTTAGCTAAGGTGAGGGAAAGTAGTCTTTTAAAATAAAGTCATTAAGAGCCGGCCTCCCCGTTGTATTCCAGTGAGGGGAATGAGTCACGGTTTCCCTGACAACATGTATGTGTAAATACAGGGCAAGGTTAAGCAACTCCCTGCTCTTGCCTTATTCTTTGTGCCATAACAGCAGCTTGTGAAATGGTGAAAAATGCAATGATTGCATGACCTAATTCAGGCCGGGAGATTCAAGTGGGAAACATGTGTGGGCCTTTCTCTTTCATACACACACTCAACATAGAGCAATCAGCAGGGATTTTGAAACAGGTCCCTGTGGAAATGGATCCAGGGCCATATACCTACTCATTACATAACTTGAGGTTAAGGAAACAAAGCCTGGTGGATGGGTGTGTCTGGGTACGCAAGCCAGAGAAATACACATGAGATACCAGAGCCCTACCCTATCCTGACTAAGCAGAAAAAAGGAGCCAGTAATGACCTCTTTATCATGGATGGCCAGAATATTTTCTTCTTAGGACGGTCCAGTGGGAGAAGGGAAAAGATGAACATCTGTGAGCACCTACTGTATACTAGAGAACAGTCTGAGTGATTTTGCTGAGGGTTTTTTCAATCTTCAGAAGAGTTCCCATTTTTTGAGCTGAGCATTATGAGGTCACAATCTTCAAATTATGGTGGAGAAACAGGAACTCAGAAAAGTGAAATCAAATTGCTGGCTAATAACAGGAGCAAGCTCTCAGTGGTATCTATGCAGCCACAGGTCCATATTTTAGCTCAGTATCTTACTGGAGTGGGAAAGCAACAAGGCCACGCCTCAAGTCCTGTTTGGCCCTGTCCCAGTGAGATAGTGTGAGATGAAAGTCAGACTGCTATTGACCTTCACTTGATAGGCATCCACCGCCCACCAGGAATGAATTTGCCTGCACTTCTTTTTGGAGCAAGAAAAGGTGTCCATCACCTATAGTAGCTGAAAAGTAGAAGGAACTGTACTCTTGATACAAAGAGATAAACATTGGAGCTTTCTAAGCTCAACTTCATCTTTGCACAGGATTCTCAATGAGAAAGAACACAATAGACTCAAAAGTCTAAGGCTTTTGCTGTGTTATCCAGAGACAGTAAAATTGTTTCATATTGTTAATCTTTTCAGTCTTGACAACTTGATGATCATAAAAAGGTAATTTAGCTAATGTCCTTTGAAGTCCCACATGTACCATCCAATCAAGCCAAAGAATGGAGGGCTCACATTTTAAAGTATTTTTCCCTGCCTTCATGAACTTATTTATTCACTGAAGCACAATATATATTTACTGATAGATTACTGTATGTCGGACATTATGCTCTTGGCAGGCACAGAAGAAATCAACAAGGCATAAATCTCTCCTTAAGAGACTGTTGGTTTAGTAGTGAAAACAACAAGACCTGGATGATGATACAGATACATGCAGGGCCCTGGGAGAACTCAGAGGGTGGGTTCTGCCAGGAGTGGAATCTGACAGTTCTACCGAGAAGCTGAAAGGTAGGGGAAGGGGCACTTGCAGAGACAGAAATGGGGAAGCACAGAGTCTGAAAGACCACTACATGCAAAGAAGAGAGTCTTTATGCTTTGGGGAAAACCAAGTAATCCCAAATTTGAAAGAGTGAAGCTTGAGGAATAAATCAAAGAAAGTGAAGTTAGAGAAATAAATAGCTCAGTGAAGAGGGAGGTTACATATTTGCCCAGGATCACTGTTTACCAAGCATTAGGTCTGGAATACCAGTCTTCTGCCTTTGATTATGGAAAAATGGCAACTACACAAATCTAATTCTTCTATAAATATGATCCCTGACCTTCAGAGAATATTGAACACTGCTGAAAGAACTGAAAGGTGCATTGCAATTCCTTGCGGTAAAGTTAGATTCAATCATATAGCTGAAGTTACTATCTTTTATGATAATTCTTCTATATGGTATACAATCCATAGTCCGATAAGAAGTGCTGAATGACATCTTTGTGTCTGGCTAAAGTTAAATGAAGAACTCCTGAAATCCTGAAATCATGGCTCCCTTGCCCACTTGCTGTTAATATGTATCTCTTCACCTGCATGCGTGTTTGCACTGCATGCATACCACTACCTAGCTCCTCCTTCACCCTGCCTGTCTCTTCCTACCGGGCACTCAGACCACATGCTTTTGGAGCACTGAGTCACCATGTGGGAAGTCCAGCTATCTGAAGCCACCCTGCTATAGAGATCATATACAAAAATAGCATACAGGTAGAAGAATATGCAGAAGGGCCCTAACTCTTCCATTCTCTAGCTTGAAGAGTTTCTATTCCAAGCATCAGGTCAAAGAATCCTTTGAAATGACCTCTACCCAGTCACCATCTGACTGCAACCTCTTAAGCGACCTCAAGTCAGGAAAGCTCAACCAAACTGCTCCTGAATCCTTAATCCTCAGAAACTGAGGGGTAATAGATGCTGATTGTTGTTTAAGAAAGTAAATTATAGGACAATACATTATGCAGGAATAAGTGGTACAGATTGTCAATGGTGTTTTGAGTAGGAAGCCCAAATGATACAGAGTGGTGTTTCTTACAGTGTCTGGCTCGATGTACATTTATTCTGGCTTTTCTTCCATATCTTCATTCACCCAAAACCACGCATGCTTGAAGGTTCACTTCTCAGCCTTTCTCTGATCACCCTGGTTCATAATGAACTCTGTCCTCATTGTATCCATACGTCTATATAATTTCATTTATTTCCTGTTGGTTGCGCTTGGTCTTTGTTGTTGCACAGGCTTGGCTCTAGTTGTGGTGAGTGGGGCTACTCTCTGGTTGCGGTATGTGGGCTTATTGCAGCGGCTCCTTTGGCTGTGGAGCACAGGCTGTCGGCCACTTGGGCTCTAGTAGCTGCAGCTCCCAAGCTCTAGAGCACAGGCCAGGCTCAACTGGTCCATAGACTGAGGCATCCTCCCAGACGATGGGGCAAAACTGCATCTCCTGGCTTGGCGGGAAGAGTCCTCACCACTGAGCCACCAGAGAAGCCTGGTCTCTGTCCTCTCTGAGGTCAAGACCAAGAGTTCACAGACTTGCCTGAAAAGCAGAATCCTTGTGGAGTTTATTAAAGAAACGAATGCCCAGGCCCACTGAATCATAATGGATAGGGTGGAGACCAACCATCTTTACTGGCCTGGCATCAGCTGGTGGACTGGTGTGGATCAGCTTTTAGAAACCATCTTTCTGGACCACAGATCTGAGTACAAGATTACTCAGTGCCTTGTAATACCCACTGCCCTGCAACGACTCTTTAAATGTGTGAAGAGTAGAACTCTGCCCCTTTGTGCATTCACTTAATGAAGATTTATTGGGCATCTGCTGCTTTCTGGGCATCACACTAAGTGATGGCAGTACAGAGATGAGTAAGCACAGGATCTATCTCAAAGAGATCTCAGGTACTTCCTCCAGGGCAGAAGACAGGGCCGTGACTCAGGGAGGCAAGCAGCTGGAGGTGGGATGAAGCAGCATGTTCAGCTGGTACTAAAACTCCCTGAAGCTTTTACGAGCACAGTCAGCCAGGCAAACAGGTAGGACCAGGATGAGCAGGCTGCCATGCTTCTAACCATTCTTGTTCATGCACAGACCTTTTCTCCACTTCAAGGCTTCCCTGAGGGTCAACATAATCCAAGTTCGCCTGTAGAAAACTGTCTTCAGAGATGACCAAACATTGTGTTCTCTGAGATCTTACCCACTGATGGATTGTCTTGCCCAGAGAAGAGTCAATATTCTAACCAACTATGTGTTAAGCACTTACATTCCAGGTTACTGTCCTAAGCAGTTTCCCTCCATTCTCTAAGAGCATCTATTTGAGAGAAGCATTAGTATTTTACCCCGTCGTCTCCCTTACTGCTATATATGCTGTTGTGCCTACCTAACTCGGTTCCTCCAGCCCTATGCCCACCATCACCTATGTCTAACCTGGCACCAGCTAATGCAGACATCTGATACTTGAGAACAAGTTTGCCAACATTACACTTAAACCCACTGTATTCCTTTCCTATTGCTCCTGTAAAAAATATTACCACAAGCTCAGCAGTTCAAAGGAACATAAATTTCCACGTATATCTGTTTTTATTGTGCTTTGCTTTATAGCAACAACAATTGGTTCCTCAACTCTGCTGTCTCTCTAATTGCCTGCTTTCGCTTGCCATCTTAATATGTTCATGCTTTTTATCATACTTCAAGGCCCAGCCAACTGCCTTGTCATTGAAGTATTGACAGAAATCGCCAGCCATAACCAGTGCTTCCCTCCTGCCACTTCTTGGGACATCTGCACCTGCTTCCTAGGAACATATTGTACAGAGTTCTTAATCTTCACAGCTTTGTCAGCTGCTAAGAGAGATGGATAAAGAAGATGTAAAGCACATATACACTGGAATATACACTCAGCTATAAAAAGAATGGAATAATGCCATTAGCAGTGCCATGGATGGACCTAGAGACTGTCATTCTAAGTGAAGTAAGTCAGACAGAGAAAGACAAGCGTTATATGGCATCATGTATATGTGGAATCTAAAACAGAAAGGCAAAAAGGAATCCATTTACAAAAGAGAGATAGAGTCACTGAGTAGAAAACACATTTATGGTTACCAAGGAGGGAGAAGGAGGAAAGGTAAATTGGGAGATCGGGACTGACACATGTACACTAAAATAAATAGCCGATAAGAACCTACTGTAGGGCATAGGGAGCCCTACTCAACGTCTGTAATGATCTATCTGGGAATAGAATCTTCGAAAGACGTGAGCAGCACTCATTCACTTTGCTGCACAACAGAATAACGCAACATTTTAAATAACTCTACTCCAATAAAAATTATTATTTTTCTTTTTTGTTGTCCATTTTATTGACATATAATTGCTGATAGTAGTTTCCTTTTTTCTAATTTTTATTTTAAAAATAAATTTAAAAAATAAAAGCAAAATTTACTTATTCTTTGCTCTCTTTATTTCCTAGACACTGGTCTTTCTATAGAGTACCCCCCAAATGCAGATCTGCTAAGTGCGTGAATGAACAAATGAACACAACACATCAATGCTTTCTTCAGCAACACCACCGTGATAAGTTGGACATTGACTCATCTGGGCTTATGAAAGTCAGTATGTTCCTTCAACAATACACTTTTACTCAACAGGAGACTCAGAATACCAATTAGAAGAAAAATCTCCAGTTACCTGTAATTACAAGATTTCTTTCTCAAACATGCAAATGCCTGTTGTAAAAACAAACAAAAAGACCACCAGAAAATGAGAGGTACAAGAGATGTGTTTATATATGGGTAGACATATCAATCTTCTCAAATCAATTGACGGGGAAGGCAATGGCACCCCACCCCTGTACTCTTGCCTGGAAAATCCAATGGACCGAGTAGCCTGGTGGGCTGCAGTCCATGGGGTCGCTAACAGTCGGACAGACTGAGCGACTTCACTTTCACTTTTCTCTTTCATGCATTGGAGAAGGAAATGGCAACCCACTCCAGTATTCTTGCCTGGAGAATCCTAGGGATGGGGGAGCCTGGTGGGCTGCCATCTATGGGGTCACACAGAGTCGGACACGACTGAAGTGACTTAGCAGCAGCAGCAGCAGCAGCAAATCAATTGAAATTTTGTGTCTTGCCAGCACAATGTAATGACCGTCAGATTCCCCAAATTACTTTCTGTGTCTACATTCCTATATTATGAACCTTTGGGGGGCATAGCTAATAAGGAGTAGAAATAAAGTAGGTGGAGGAAAGAAGGAAAGGATTTAAGAAGGAGATGCTTCCAAGCTAAATCGCAAAAAAAATGAAACACCCTTTCCAGCAATGAGGTTCCATGCGGCTTTTGACAATGGTTCAAAGCTATTACGCTTCTTTAATTCCTAGATGCGTCAGCCGAGAGAGGTTTCATTATTCCCACCGAAACCAGAGATACTTCAGATTTATGTGATCCACACCCTTGGAATCAAGGCACTAACATGTTCTGCTGGAGGCAGTGAAAAGCTTAGCATCTCACTTTCAAAAAGAAAGATTTCCTGTAAAACAACTGGAGCCAGTCACTGGTGGATGCAGTCCAGGTTATTACGCTTACACGGCTGAGATGAGCCTGGGCTAAGAAAGAGTTCCTGCTTGTTTTTCACTTCATTCTTCTCTATTGTGAAGATTCTTTCCATTGGCTTTGAAAGCTTCAGTGGTTGGTTAGACCATACTCTGTGTTTGTAAGAGCTTCAGGGATTTAGCAAAACACTCTCTCTGTCTTTGACTAATTTCCCTCACTCAGGGATAGATCTATGATTCAGCTTCATCAGATAGCTTGGGGATTCAGTGATGATGGGTAATTGTCCTTTAATGCCAAGTTGATGGGCTCTTGAGGCACTTAACTATCATTAACTAATTAAACTACATATAAACATTCACCTGCCCTGGCTAACGACCAATTGGAGGCCAAGGTCATCACCAAAAAGAAGGCTCACTAAGTTTCAGCTATCATATATTGTCAAAGCTCATCGCTGTGTTCCTTTGGCATAAATTTTGCTTTCATTAATATTACCAGGGTGCAGAAGGAAATGATCAATCAAGTAAATTTCCCCACAAGAATAATTCTTAATCAGAGCATATGTCCCTGTGAGGGGTCTTAACAGGTCTGTTATGGGAGTCAGGGGCACAGAGTGCAAACTGTTCTAATATACCTTCCTAAGGATGTCACATTCCCCAATCTCCATTTGAGATAGTGAGCTCATTATTTCTATTGGCATTCTTTAGTGGCATTCTTCAAGTTTTAGGGAGGAGAAAATAATGTGACTTCATACTGACGATGAAATATGTTTAAATTTTAATTCTTGTATATTAAAGAATCGATCTAGACCAATTCATTTAAACTTGATTCCAACCAGGTTCTCAACCATAACTGCACATGGGAATCACTTCTGGTTTCTTAAAAAAATTCTGGTGCCAAAGTCCCTTCCCTGAGGATTGTACTTTATTAACTCTGAAGGAAGCCTTTGGTGTGTGTTTGTGTGTGTATGTGTATACACACATATATACATATAAATTATATATATATATCTAAAGTTTATGGTAACATTAATGCTTTGATGTTTATTTGATCAATAATCAAAAAAAATAGTGACCTAAAATTGCTTTTATTTAATGAGTATTCACTGAATATTTGCTACAAACAGGATGTAATGCTGAGTAAAATATGGCCTTATCCTAAAGGAATTTACAATGACTTTTAACCACTAGACAAGAAACACATCTTATTCATCTTTGTAGCGTTTCCTACATCTGGAACAGACACTGGATCATAATAGAAATTCAATTCACATTTGTTCCATCAGTGAGTGACTTCATGTTCTTCCTACAGCACATAGATATCTATTCTGAGGCTGATTTTTTTTCTTCTCTTGAGTTGGCCATCTTTAGGGTCTGTCAATGTTCTGTTCTGTAGTTTCACATTCTTGCAGTTCTTTGAACTTGCCCTGCTCCCTCTCACCAAAGAGATGTCACACCCCTTTCCATCCCTCTTCCACCTTTCTTAGCCTAGTGGACTTCTATTCGTCCCTTAAATCTCAGCTCAAAGACCATTTACCCATGGATTCCTTCCTTGACATCTACTGTAGACCTTGTCCCCTATATGGACAACCCAAGTTCACTTCTTTCCCTCTACTCTCTTATAAGACCATGTTTCTTTCATGCAGGACTCACATAAATTTGAAATTCTATAGTCAGAAGTGCAATTATTTCTTTAGTAGGTCTCTTTACCTCCTTCACCAGATAAAAAACACCATAAGAACAGGCACAGTGTGTCTACTCTCACATCTCCAGAAGTTCACAGTGCCTGCACATAGAAAGGATGAAAGAAATAATTGCATCCAAGAACTATTAGGATGAATAAGTAAACGGCAGAGAGGTCCATCTGTCAGCACAAGAGCTGACAAGCAAGGTAACAAGCAGTTGCAGGGATCAAAAAGCAGAATAGGGATAAAATAGTGAATTTTTGCCAGAAAGACTCAGGACCAAAAGAAGTGAGAATAGGAGTAAGGGGAAAGTCATTTTCGTCTGTCCTGTCACAAAAAACTAGACAAAGCACCATTTCTGTAGCATAAGCAACATTCAGTGGCCACTATTTTATCAACCATGCACTGGTGCTTGTGAAAAACTCGGGCTTGGCAACCAAGTTCTGAAAGTACTCTTCTTGTCTTATCGCTTCACCTTCACCATTAACTATTTGAGATCTCTTGATTGACAAGCTAGGAAAGCAACTTTACAACATGCTTAGCAGAGCAGGCTCAGTAAGCAGGCTGCCTGGGATCAACTCCTCGCTCTGCTTCTAGTTACTGTGAGAATGGAAGATCTTCAGCATTATGAACCTCAGTTTCCTTGTTCATGAAGTGGAGATGCTAACAGAACACGCTCCCTGGGATCATGATGAGAATTAAACAAATTAATGTAAATTAAGGATCTGGTTCACATCCCAACACATAGGTTCTCACTATTTTATTAGTGGTTCAGTTATTAATAATGGACTAATAATGGAAAGGGAAAACTGGAAACTAGCACTTACAGAACACCTACTATGTGTCAGAAACTGCCAAAGTTGTGCGTTGTGGTCAGTCGCTCAGTCATGTCTGACTCTGCAAACCCATGGACTGAAACCTACCAGGCTTCTCTGTCCATGGGCTTCCCCAGGCTATGGGTTGCTATACCCTCCTCCAGGGGATCTTCCCAACCCAGGAATCGATCCTGCATCTCCTGGGTCTCCTGCATTGGCAGGTGGATTCTTTACCACTAGTGCCACCTGGGTAGCCCAGGTAGGTCAACTTGATCCTCATTCAGTCCTTATAACATCCCCAAAGGTGGTTAAAACTTACCTATGAGGAGGTTATAAATCTTGCCAATATTAAAAAAAAAAAAAAAGAACTGTTATCTGCTTCTCCTGCTGTGGGAATGTTGATTCTTTAAGAAGCAGAATAGATATATATCTTGCTGGGACTATTTCTTATAGAATTTATGGTTAAAGGAAATTCCTTGCAAGACATTAAGACAATGTTTGTATCCATGGCAACTCCCTCCACTTTGAAGGCAATGACCATTATTCTGATTTCCCCAAGCACAACCTTGAAGAATATCAAGCTTAAATCATCCACACTGAGAAAAGCTCACAGCTTAGCATCAGAAAGTCCTGATAGTTTTGGGACTTTAAACCAGCTTTGTAATGTCTCTGAATTTCACTTTCCTATTTTTTAAAAAATGGGAATGATAAATGGGACACCTAATGCCGGTCTTGCCTGCCTCATAAAGTTGGACTGATGATTGAATCACTGCCACTTGAAGCATGATCTATCCATGGGCCATCATCTACCCATGACCCCCAGTCTCAGCCTAGACCACCGAATCAGAATTCCTGGGGGTGGAGCCAAGGAATATGTTTAAACACTATTCTTTGGCATGTGAAAGTCTGAGAGGAGTGGAATTAAATACAGCAGTGGATAAACAAGCATTTTGTAGATGTTAAAACATTCGTACAAACAAATGTGATCTATTTCTGTCCAACCTTCTCCCACCTCCGTTCTTCCTTGTCTTCTCCCTGCTGTCTCTCTCCCAGCTCTACTTGCTTTGTTTCTCACTGTCTCTCAGCAATTTAACCTCCTGCTCTTCCCACCAAACTGAAAATATTGTCTGCAGAGAACCTGTACCCTTCTCAATTTTTGTGGTTTCTGAAAGCAATATGTGAAGTGAAATTTGCTCAGACATGTCTGACTCTTGTCGGCCCCATGGACTAGTCTATGGAATTCTCCAGGCCAGAATACTAGAGTGGGTAGCCTTTCCCTTCTCCAGAGGATCTTCCCTTTGGCTGTGGAGCACAGGCTGTCGGCCACTTGGGCTCTAGTAGCTGCAGCTCCCAAGCTCTAGAGCACAGGCCAGGCTCAACTGGTCCATAGACTGAGGCATCCTCCCAGACGATGGGGCAAAACTGCATCTCCTGGCTTGGCGGGAAGAGTCCTCACCACTGAGCCACCAGAGAAGCCTGGTCTCTGTCCTCTCTGAGGTCAAGACCAAGAGTTCACAGACTTGCCTGAAAAGCAGAATCCTTGTGGAGTTTATTAAAGAAACGAATGCCCAGGCCCACTGAATCATAATGGATAGGGTGGAGACCAACCATCTTTACTGGCCTGGCATCAGCTGGTGGACTGGTGTGGATCAGCTTTTAGAAACCATCTTTCTGGACCACAGATCTGAGTACAAGATTACTCAGTGCCTTGTAATACCCACTGCCCTGCAACGACTCTTTAAATGTGTGAAGAGTAGAACTCTGCCCCTTTGTGCATTCACTTAATGAAGATTTATTGGGCATCTGCTGCTTTCTGGGCATCACACTAAGTGATGGCAGTACAGAGATGAGTAAGCACAGGATCTATCTCAAAGAGATCTCAGGTACTTCCTCCAGGGCAGAAGACAGGGCCGTGACTCAGGGAGGCAAGCAGCTGGAGGTGGGATGAAGCAGCATGTTCAGCTGGTACTAAAACTCCCTGAAGCTTTTACGAGCACAGTCAGCCAGGCAAACAGGTAGGACCAGGATGAGCAGGCTGCCATGCTTCTAACCATTCTTGTTCATGCACAGACCTTTTCTCCACTTCAAGGCTTCCCTGAGGGTCAACATAATCCAAGTTCGCCTGTAGAAAACTGTCTTCAGAGATGACCAAACATTGTGTTCTCTGAGATCTTACCCACTGATGGATTGTCTTGCCCAGAGAAGAGTCAATATTCTAACCAACTATGTGTTAAGCACTTACATTCCAGGTTACTGTCCTAAGCAGTTTCCCTCCATTCTCTAAGAGCATCTATTTGAGAGAAGCATTAGTATTTTACCCCGTCGTCTCCCTTACTGCTATATATGCTGTTGTGCCTACCTAACTCGGTTCCTCCAGCCCTATGCCCACCATCACCTATGTCTAACCTGGCACCAGCTAATGCAGACATCTGATACTTGAGAACAAGTTTGCCAACATTACACTTAAACCCACTGTATTCCTTTCCTATTGCTCCTGTAAAAAATATTACCACAAGCTCAGCAGTTCAAAGGAACATAAATTTCCACGTATATCTGTTTTTATTGTGCTTTGCTTTATAGCAACAACAATTGGTTCCTCAACTCTGCTGTCTCTCTAATTGCCTGCTTTCGCTTGCCATCTTAATATGTTCATGCTTTTTATCATACTTCAAGGCCCAGCCAATTGCCTTGTCATTGAAGTATTGACAGAAATCGCCAGCCATAACCAGTGCTTCCCTCCTGCCACTTCTTGGGACATCTGCACCTGCTTCCTAGGAACATATTGTACAGAGTTCTTAATCTTCACAGCTTTGTCAGCTGCTAAGAGAGATGGATAAAGAAGATGTAAAGCACATATACACTGGAATATACACTCAGCTATAAAAAGAATGGAATAATGCCATTAGCAGTGCCATGGATGGACCTAGAGACTGTCATTCTAAGTGAAGTAAGTCAGACAGAGAAAGACAAGCGTTATATGGCATCATGTATATGTGGAATCTAAAACAGAAAGGCAAAAAGGAATCCATTTACAAAAGAGAGATAGAGTCACTGAGTAGAAAACACATTTATGGTTACCAAGGAGGGAGAAGGAGGAAAGGTAAATTGGGAGATCGGGACTGACACATGTACACTAAAATAAATAGCCGATAAGAACCTACTGTAGGGCATAGGGAGCCCTACTCAACGTCTGTAATGATCTATCTGGGAATAGAATCTTCGAAAGACGTGAGCAGCACTCATTCACTTTGCTGCACAACAGAATAACGCAACATTTTAAATAACTCTACTCCAATAAAAATTATTATTTTTCTTTTTTGTTGTCCATTTTATTGACATATAATTGCTGATAGTAGTTTCCTTTTTTCTAATTTTTATTTTAAAAATAAATTTAAAAAATAAAAGCAAAATTTACTTATTCTTTGCTCTCTTTATTTCCTAGACACTGGTCTTTCTATAGAGTACCCCCCAAATGCAGATCTGCTAAGTGCGTGAATGAACAAATGAACACAACACATCAATGCTTTCTTCAGCAACACCACCGTGATAAGTTGGACATTGACTCATCTGGGCTTATGAAAGTCAGTATGTTCCTTCAACAATACACTTTTACTCAACAGGAGACTCAGAATACCAATTAGAAGAAAAATCTCCAGTTACCTGTAATTACAAGATTTCTTTCTCAAACATGCAAATGCCTGTTGTAAAAACAAACAAAAAGACCACCAGAAAATGAGAGGTACAAGAGATGTGTTTATATATGGGTAGACATATCAATCTTCTCAAATCAATTGACGGGGAAGGCAATGGCACCCCACCCCTGTACTCTTGCCTGGAAAATCCAATGGACCGAGTAGCCTGGTGGGCTGCAGTCCATGGGGTCGCTAACAGTCGGACAGACTGAGCGACTTCACTTTCACTTTTCTCTTTCATGCATTGGAGAAGGAAATGGCAACCCACTCCAGTATTCTTGCCTGGAGAATCCTAGGGATGGGGGAGCCTGGTGGGCTGCCATCTATGGGGTCACACAGAGTCGGACACGACTGAAGTGACTTAGCAGCAGCAGCAGCAGCAGCAAATCAATTGAAATTTTGTGTCTTGCCAGCACAATGTAATGACCGTCAGATTCCCCAAATTACTTTCTGTGTCTACATTCCTATATTATGAACCTTTGGGGGGCATAGCTAATAAGGAGTAGAAATAAAGTAGGTGGAGGAAAGAAGGAAAGGATTTAAGAAGGAGATGCTTCCAAGCTAAATCGCAAAAAAAATGAAACACCCTTTCCAGCAATGAGGTTCCATGCGGCTTTTGACAATGGTTCAAAGCTATTACGCTTCTTTAATTCCTAGATGCGTCAGCCGAGAGAGGTTTCATTATTCCCACCGAAACCAGAGATACTTCAGATTTATGTGATCCACACCCTTGGAATCAAGGCACTAACATGTTCTGCTGGAGGCAGTGAAAAGCTTAGCATCTCACTTTCAAAAAGAAAGATTTCCTGTAAAACAACTGGAGCCAGTCACTGGTGGATGCAGTCCAGGTTATTACGCTTACACGGCTGAGATGAGCCTGGGCTAAGAAAGAGTTCCTGCTTGTTTTTCACTTCATTCTTCTCTATTGTGAAGATTCTTTCCATTGGCTTTGAAAGCTTCAGTGGTTGGTTAGACCATACTCTGTGTTTGTAAGAGCTTCAGGGATTTAGCAAAACACTCTCTCTGTCTTTGACTAATTTCCCTCACTCAGGGATAGATCTATGATTCAGCTTCATCAGATAGCTTGGGGATTCAGTGATGATGGGTAATTGTCCTTTAATGCCAAGTTGATGGGCTCTTGAGGCACTTAACTATCATTAACTAATTAAACTACATATAAACATTCACCTGCCCTGGCTAACGACCAATTGGAGGCCAAGGTCATCACCAAAAAGAAGGCTCACTAAGTTTCAGCTATCATATATTGTCAAAGCTCATCGCTGTGTTCCTTTGGCATAAATTTTGCTTTCATTAATATTACCAGGGTGCAGAAGGAAATGATCAATCAAGTAAATTTCCCCACAAGAATAATTCTTAATCAGAGCATATGTCCCTGTGAGGGGTCTTAACAGGTCTGTTATGGGAGTCAGGGGCACAGAGTGCAAACTGTTCTAATATACCTTCCTAAGGATGTCACATTCCCCAATCTCCATTTGAGATAGTGAGCTCATTATTTCTATTGGCATTCTTTAGTGGCATTCTTCAAGTTTTAGGGAGGAGAAAATAATGTGACTTCATACTGACGATGAAATATGTTTAAATTTTAATTCTTGTATATTAAAGAATCGATCTAGACCAATTCATTTAAACTTGATTCCAACCAGGTTCTCAACCATAACTGCACATGGGAATCACTTCTGGTTTCTTAAAAAAATTCTGGTGCCAAAGTCCCTTCCCTGAGGATTGTACTTTATTAACTCTGAAGGAAGCCTTTGGTGTGTGTTTGTGTGTGTATGTGTATACACACATATATACATATAAATTATATATATATATCTAAAGTTTATGGTAACATTAATGCTTTGATGTTTATTTGATCAATAATCAAAAAAAATAGTGACCTAAAATTGCTTTTATTTAATGAGTATTCACTGAATATTTGCTACAAACAGGATGTAATGCTGAGTAAAATATGGCCTTATCCTAAAGGAATTTACAATGACTTTTAACCACTAGACAAGAAACACATCTTATTCATCTTTGTAGCGTTTCCTACATCTGGAACAGACACTGGATCATAATAGAAATTCAATTCACATTTGTTCCATCAGTGAGTGACTTCATGTTCTTCCTACAGCACATAGATATCTATTCTGAGGCTGATTTTTTTTCTTCTCTTGAGTTGGCCATCTTTAGGGTCTGTCAATGTTCTGTTCTGTAGTTTCACATTCTTGCAGTTCTTTGAACTTGCCCTGCTCCCTCTCACCAAAGAGATGTCACACCCCTTTCCATCCCTCTTCCACCTTTCTTAGCCTAGTGGACTTCTATTCGTCCCTTAAATCTCAGCTCAAAGACCATTTACCCATGGATTCCTTCCTTGACATCTACTGTAGACCTTGTCCCCTATATGGACAACCCAAGTTCACTTCTTTCCCTCTACTCTCTTATAAGACCATGTTTCTTTCATGCAGGACTCACATAAATTTGAAATTCTATAGTCAGAAGTGCAATTATTTCTTTAGTAGGTCTCTTTACCTCCTTCACCAGATAAAAAACACCATAAGAACAGGCACAGTGTGTCTACTCTCACATCTCCAGAAGTTCACAGTGCCTGCACATAGAAAGGATGAAAGAAATAATTGCATCCAAGAACTATTAGGATGAATAAGTAAACGGCAGAGAGGTCCATCTGTCAGCACAAGAGCTGACAAGCAAGGTAACAAGCAGTTGCAGGGATCAAAAAGCAGAATAGGGATAAAATAGTGAATTTTTGCCAGAAAGACTCAGGACCAAAAGAAGTGAGAATAGGAGTAAGGGGAAAGTCATTTTCGTCTGTCCTGTCACAAAAAACTAGACAAAGCACCATTTCTGTAGCATAAGCAACATTCAGTGGCCACTATTTTATCAACCATGCACTGGTGCTTGTGAAAAACTCGGGCTTGGCAACCAAGTTCTGAAAGTACTCTTCTTGTCTTATCGCTTCACCTTCACCATTAACTATTTGAGATCTCTTGATTGACAAGCTAGGAAAGCAACTTTACAACATGCTTAGCAGAGCAGGCTCAGTAAGCAGGCTGCCTGGGATCAACTCCTCGCTCTGCTTCTAGTTACTGTGAGAATGGAAGATCTTCAGCATTATGAACCTCAGTTTCCTTGTTCATGAAGTGGAGATGCTAACAGAACACGCTCCCTGGGATCATGATGAGAATTAAACAAATTAATGTAAATTAAGGATCTGGTTCACATCCCAACACATAGGTTCTCACTATTTTATTAGTGGTTCAGTTATTAATAATGGACTAATAATGGAAAGGGAAAACTGGAAACTAGCACTTACAGAACACCTACTATGTGTCAGAAACTGCCAAAGTTGTGCGTTGTGGTCAGTCGCTCAGTCATGTCTGACTCTGCAAACCCATGGACTGAAACCTACCAGGCTTCTCTGTCCATGGGCTTCCCCAGGCTATGGGTTGCTATACCCTCCTCCAGGGGATCTTCCCAACCCAGGAATCGATCCTGCATCTCCTGGGTCTCCTGCATTGGCAGGTGGATTCTTTACCACTAGTGCCACCTGGGTAGCCCAGGTAGGTCAACTTGATCCTCATTCAGTCCTTATAACATCCCCAAAGGTGGTTAAAACTTACCTATGAGGAGGTTATAAATCTTGCCAATATTAAAAAAAAAAAAAAGAACTGTTATCTGCTTCTCCTGCTGTGGGAATGTTGATTCTTTAAGAAGCAGAATAGATATATATCTTGCTGGGACTATTTCTTATAGAATTTATGGTTAAAGGAAATTCCTTGCAAGACATTAAGACAATGTTTGTATCCATGGCAACTCCCTCCACTTTGAAGGCAATGACCATTATTCTGATTTCCCCAAGCACAACCTTGAAGAATATCAAGCTTAAATCATCCACACTGAGAAAAGCTCACAGCTTAGCATCAGAAAGTCCTGATAGTTTTGGGACTTTAAACCAGCTTTGTAATGTCTCTGAATTTCACTTTCCTATTTTTTAAAAAATGGGAATGATAAATGGGACACCTAATGCCGGTCTTGCCTGCCTCATAAAGTTGGACTGATGATTGAATCACTGCCACTTGAAGCATGATCTATCCATGGGCCATCATCTACCCATGACCCCCAGTCTCAGCCTAGACCACCGAATCAGAATTCCTGGGGGTGGAGCCAAGGAATATGTTTAAACACTATTCTTTGGCATGTGAAAGTCTGAGAGGAGTGGAATTAAATACAGCAGTGGATAAACAAGCATTTTGTAGATGTTAAAACATTCGTACAAACAAATGTGATCTATTTCTGTCCAACCTTCTCCCACCTCCGTTCTTCCTTGTCTTCTCCCTGCTGTCTCTCTCCCAGCTCTACTTGCTTTGTTTCTCACTGTCTCTCAGCAATTTAACCTCCTGCTCTTCCCACCAAACTGAAAATATTGTCTGCAGAGAACCTGTACCCTTCTCAATTTTTGTGGTTTCTGAAAGCAATATGTGAAGTGAAATTTGCTCAGACATGTCTGACTCTTGTCGGCCCCATGGACTAGTCTATGGAATTCTCCAGGCCAGAATACTAGAGTGGGTAGCCTTTCCCTTCTCCAGAGGATCTTCCCAACCCAGGTGTCGAACCCAGGTCTCCTGCATTGCAGGTGGGTTCTTTACCAGCTGAGCCACAAGGGAAGCACAAGAACACTGGAGTGGGTAGCCTATCCCTTCTCCAAGGGATCTTCCCAACCCAGGAATTGAACCAGGCTTATCCACATCGCAGGTGGATTCTTTACCAACTGAGCTATCAGGGAAACCCCATTTAGTGTCTGATAAATGAATAGTCAGATTAAGAAATTGAAAAAAATGGTGTCCAACTGTGTTAGCACTTTTCTTTTTATACACAAAATCTTATTCTGTCTACAGAATAGTTTTCTTCCAGTAAACCTCAAGTGCTGTCATGGGTCACGACTCATGTATCTTTGCCTTCATGTGATCTTTCTGAAGCAGGCAGAGGCAAGTAGCAGTCCCCAGCCCAACCCCACCCCATTTCCTACCTGGACAGATGTTGAGATAGTAACAGAGAGTTTGAGTGATTGCCTCATAACAAACAGGAAGGAGGGAAGAGTAAGCATCAGAGAATGGTATGTAGACATCCCAACCCCTGGCCCATTGCCCTTCGTTCTCAAGAAATTTGCAACTAGAACATCAGATGAACCCCAGCTCTCTTCTTTTCTGTAGGAGGTCTGGGAAGAATTTGTAACTTCTTTCTACCTGTATGCTTTGAGATTTAAATTAGAGAGCATTTGTAAGATGCCTGGAGCATACCAAGTGCTTGGTAAATATTACATCTCTTTCCCCATATTCTTTTGGGCTGGCTCCTGCAAATGTTATCAGCAAAATGTACTTGGCTGTCTGCACCAAACGTATTTGCTTGCAGGCCATGGAGTGCAGTCCTGCCCTTTGACCTGCATTCCTTCAACAGCTGGGGCAATGAGATTGTTTAAGCTGAAAGTGAAAAATGAGACCAGCCTAGTTTTCTCAGTATGCATTTCTTGGACTACCTGAATCAAAATCTCTGGGCATCTGTTAAAAAAGCAGACTCCTGAGACCTACCCAAGATCTCCAGGGACGGATCCTAGGAAACTGTATTTTTTTGTGAGCACCCCAGGTAAACTTTATACCCACTAAAATTTGGGAACCACTGTTCTAGCTCCTTTGGTTTCAGCTTTGATGATACACTAGAAAGAACTGGGGAACTTTAAAAAAATTTTAATTGGAGGATAATTGCGTTTGATGTGTTGGTTTCTGCTCTACAACAACACGAATCAGCCGTAAGTGTACATATATCACCTCCCTCCTGATCCTTCTTCTCACCCCCCTCATCCCACCTCTTTAGGTCACTGGAGAGTGCCAGACTGGCCTCTCTCTGTTATGCAGCGCCTTCCCTCTACCCATCTATTTTAGACACAGTGGTGTACATATGTAAGTGCCACTCTCTTGATTTGTCCCACCCTCTCCTTCCCTCTCCTTGACTACGCCAAAGCCTTTGACTGTGTGGATCACAACAAATTGTGGAAAATTCTTCAAAAGATGGGCCTACCAGAGCACCTAACCTGCCTCCTGAGAAATCTGTATGCAGGTCTAGAGGCAACAGTTAGAACTGGACATGGAGCAACAGACTGGTTCCAAATCGGGAAAGGAGTACATCAAGGTCATATTTTATTACCCTGCTTATTTAACTTATATGCAGAATACATAATGTGAAATGCCAGGCTGGATGAAGCCCAAGCTGGAATCAAGATTATTGGGAGAAATATCAATAACCTCATATACACAGATGACACCACCCTTATGGTAGAAAGTGAAGAACTAAAGAGCCTCTTAATGAAAGTAAAAGAGGAGAGTGAAAAAGTCAGCTTAAAACTCAACATTCAGAAAACTAAGATCATGGCATCTGGTTCCAACACTTTGTGGCAAATAGATGGGGAAACAATGGGAACAGTGACAGACTTTATTTTGGTGGGGGGACAGGGGGGAGGCTCCAAAGTCACTGCAGATGGTGATTGCAGCCATGAAATGAAAAGATGCTTGCTCCTTGGAAGGAAAGTTATGACCAACATAGATAGCATGTTAAAAAATAGAGACATTACTTTACAAACAAAGGTCCATCTAGTCAAACCTATAGTTTTTCCAGTAGTCATGTATGGATGTGAAAGTTGAACTATAAAGAAAGCTGAGTGCCGAAGAATTGATGCTTTTGAACTGTGGTGTTGGAGAAGACTCTGAGAGTCCCTTGAACTGCAAGGAGATCCAACCAGTCCATCCTTTGGAAGGACTGATGCTGAACTGACTGAACTGACTCCTTCCCCCACTGTGTCCACAAAACTGTTCTCTACATCTGTGTCTCTATTCCTGCCCTGCAAATAGGTTCATCAGTACCATTTTTCCAGATTCCATATATATGCATTAACATATGATATTTATGGGAACCTTTGAGAAATATCAAAGCCCAAGTTCCTACCCAGAAGAACTGAATAAGAATATCAGGTTAGGGACAGACACTGGATGAGGGTTAGGATAGCTGGATGGTGGGAGTGGAGGGGGAGACAGTAACCATCCTTTGGAAGGACTGATGCTGAACTGACTGAACTGACTCCTTCCCCCACTGTGTCCACAAAACTGTTCTCTACATCTGTGTCTCTATTCCTGCCCTGCAAATAGGTTCATCAGTACCATTTTTCCAGATTCCATATATATGCATTAACATATGATATTTATGGGAACCTTTGAGAAATATCAAAGCCCAAGTTCCTACCCAGAAGAACTGAATAAGAATATCAGGTTAGGGACAGACACTGGATGAGGGTTAGGATAGCTGGATGGTGGGAGTGGAGGGGGAGACAGTAACCATTGAGGCCTCTTTTGCCCTCTAGTTAATCCAGTAGCTTTTAAATTCATCTGCCCCTGGAGGACAAGGAAAATGATGGCAAGAAATGATATAAAATATTTTTAATTTTTGTTTCCTAAATCAAAAGTGTAATCTGATCTGTCAATGATATTTTGAAAGGAAGCCCTTTTCTGTTTGGCGTGTGTGTGTGTGTGTGTGTGTGTGTGTATGTAGGATTTGCAGAGGGTATAAGGCCATAATAAGCTGAAAGCAAGGTTAAGTTTCTTCCCTAAGCTACCTTCCAACAAAGATGCTTGTATGACCAGTGTTCACTATTGCCCTGAGGAGCACCTACCTAGCATTTAAACATTTAATCCAGTAGCTTTTAAATTCATCTGCCCCTGGAGGACAAGGAAAATGATGGCAAGAAATGATATAAAATATTTTTAATTTTTGTTTCCTAAATCAAAAGTGTAATCTGATCTGTCAATGATATTTTGAAAGGAAGCCCTTTTCTGTTTGGCGTGTGTGTGTGTGTGTGTGTGTGTGTGTGTGTGTATGTAGGATTTGCAGAGGGTATAAGGCCATAATAAGCTGAAAGCAAGGTTAAGTTTCTTCCCTAAGCTACCTTCCAACAAAGATGCTTGTATGACCAGTGTTCACTATTGCCCTGAGGAGCACCTACCTAGCATTTAAACAGCCTGCACTTTTAATTATTATACTAACATTTTGTCAACTGTCAAAGGCTCAGAAATAATTTAATATCCTCCCATCTCTATGCAACACATTTATTGATATTCATGAAGTGAGTTCCCCCAGCAGTGTCTAGACGGAATGTCAATAGGGTCTGCTGAGGGAGATCCTTTTCACAGAGGGAGGATATTAATAATGGGATTCAGAAATTATTTTTAATTTTAGTTTAATAAAGGATTAGATGGGACAAGACCACTGTGCCCCCTTAATCGTCTGAGGCATAAATAAATGTAACCAGGCCAAGTCATTTTGAATTTCAAAGATGAGAAATGATCAAGTTAACATAATTCCCTTTTAGCTGATATCATCCTCATGATTATACAGGCCAAAGTCTAGTCTTCTCTGTTACACCAGAGGGTTATTTGCTTGTGTCCTTTGCAAAAGCAATAGTGACTTTGGGGAGGTGGCCTCCCACTTTTGGAAACCCGAATTGTGAAAAAGATGAAAAACTGCATTTGGCAGACATCTTGGCAGTAACCTCAAAAAAGAAACTGGGAACAACAAGGATGTATTGTCCAGCACAGGGAAATATTGCCATTATTTTGTAATAAACTTAAATGAAGTATATAAAAAATACTGAATCACTAGGTTGTATACCTGGAACTAATATAATTTTGTAAATCAACTATATGTAGATATATATTTAATTTTATCTATTTACAAAATAAATAAATCCCCTAGTAGCTCAGATGGCAAAGCATCTGCCTGAAATGCGGGAGATCAGGGTTCGATCCTTGGGTTGGGAAGGTCCCCTGGAGAAGGAAATGGCAATCCACTCTAGTGTTCTTGCCTGAAGAATTCCATGGACAGAGGAGCCTGGTGGACTACAGTCCACGGGGTTGTAAAGAGTCAGACATGACTGAGCGACTAACACACACACACACATTTATAAAATAGATATATAATAGATGGATAGATAGATTAAAAAATAGTCCAAGCTTCACAATGGTAAAGAAGGAAGGATTACTGCATATTAAGGATCCAACAAAGTCATCACTATCCTTGGGCATATTATAGATACTCTGCTAAACTTTCCCCAAGTTTTTTTACAATTAACCTTCGAACAACCCCAGGAAGTATGCCTAGTTATTACCTCTGAATTTATTGTTGGTTTGTGAAGACCTCTGCTTCAGAGGGTTGAGTTAATCATACTCCCCAGTGGATGCATTATTTTACTATTTATCTCTACAGACCCCTTTAACTGATTTATTTATCCCTTTTTATTCCACACCCCATTCCCATCCCTCCATTTCACAGAGAACCGTTTCATTGTATTCATCTGTGTGTTTTGCTTGGCTGTGGTCTTACATAGTGTGTAACCTGAGTTTCTTTTTTGTTGGAGCTTTGTTTTTAGTGCCACTGATGTTTCTCTGTTTACCTGTAACACAAGGTGTATATTTACTAGCTCTGTTTTACAAGATGAAAGTCAGAAAGTAACCTTAATTGCTTAACAGCGTCACAAGGATATTAAACTGTAGAGATAGTCTTCAGGTATCTTTTCTTCCAGAGACAGTATTCTTGACTATTCCAGTATATTGCTTCTCTTTTTTGGTAATGCGTATTTACTCTTTTTTATTTTATATTGGAGTATCATTGATTAACAATATTGTGTTTGTTTCAGGTGAATGGCAAAGTGATTCCATTATATGTATATATGTATCTACTCTTTCTCAAATCCTTTTCCCATTTGGGTTATTACAGAATATTGAGCAGAGTTCCTGTGTGTATGTAGGATTTGCAGAAGGTATAAGGCCATAATAAGCTGAAAGCAAGGTTAAGTTTCTTCCCTAAGCTACCTTCCAACAAAGATGCTTGTATGACCAGTGTTCACTATTGCCCTGAGGAGCACCTACCTAGCATTTAAACAGCCTGCACTTTTAATTATTATACTAACATTTTGTCAACTGTCAAAGGCTCAGAAATAATTTAATATCCTCCCATCTCTATGCAACACATTTATTGATATTCATGAAGTGAGTTCCCCCAGCAGTGTCTAGACGGAATGTCAATAGGGTCTGCTGAGGGAGATCCTTTTCACAGAGGGAGGATATTAATAATGGGATTCAGAAATTATTTTTAATTTTAGTTTAATAAAGGATTAGATGGGACAAGACCACTGTGCCCCCTTAATCGTCTGAGGCATAAATAAATGTAACCAGGCCAAGTCATTTTGAATTTCAAAGATGAGAAATGATCAAGTTAACATAATTCCCTTTTAGCTGATATCATCCTCATGATTATACAGGCCAAAGTCTAGTCTTCTCTGTTACACCAGAGGGTTATTTGCTTGTGTCCTTTGCAAAAGCAATAGTGACTTTGGGGAGGTGGCCTCCCACTTTTGGAAACCCGAATTGTGAAAAAGATGAAAAACTGCATTTGGCAGACATCTTGGCAGTAACCTCAAAAAAGAAACTGGGAACAACAAGGATGTATTGTCCAGCACAGGGAAATATTGCCATTATTTTGTAATAAACTTAAATGAAGTATATAAAAAATACTGAATCACTAGGTTGTATACCTGGAACTAATATAATTTTGTAAATCAACTATATGTAGATATATATTTAATTTTATCTATTTACAAAATAAATAAATCCCCTAGTAGCTCAGATGGCAAAGCATCTGCCTGAAATGCGGGAGATCAGGGTTCGATCCTTGGGTTGGGAAGGTCCCCTGGAGAAGGAAATGGCAATCCACTCTAGTGTTCTTGCCTGAAGAATTCCATGGACAGAGGAGCCTGGTGGACTACAGTCCACGGGGTTGTAAAGAGTCAGACATGACTGAGCGACTAACACACACACACACATTTATAAAATAGATATATAATAGATGGATAGATAGATTAAAAAATAGTCCAAGCTTCACAATGGTAAAGAAGGAAGGATTACTGCATATTAAGGATCCAACAAAGTCATCACTATCCTTGGGCATATTATAGATACTCTGCTAAACTTTCCCCAAGTTTTTTTACAATTAACCTTTGAACAACCCCAGGAAGTATGCCTAGTTATTACCTCTGAATTTATTGTTGGTTTGTGAAGACCTCTGCTTCAGAGGGTTGAGTTAATCATACTCCCCAGTGGATGCATTATTTTACTATTTATCTCTACAGACCCCTTTAACTGATTTATTTATCCCTTTTTATTCCACACCCCATTCCCATCCCTCCATTTCACAGAGAACCGTTTCATTGTATTCATCTGTGTGTTTTGCTTGGCTGTGGTCTTACATAGTGTGTAACCTGAGTTTCTTTTTTGTTGGAGCTTTGTTTTTAGTGCCACTGATGTTTCTCTGTTTACCTGTAACACAAGGTGTATATTTACTAGCTCTGTTTTACAAGATGAAAGTCAGAAAGTAACCTTAATTGCTTAACAGCGTCACAAGGATATTAAACTGTAGAGATAGTCTTCAGGTATCTTTTCTTCCAGAGACAGTATTCTTGACTATTCCAGTATATTGCGTCTCTTTTTTGGTAATGCGTATTTACTCTTTTTTATTTTATATTGGAGTACCATTGATTAACAATATTGTGTTTGTTTCAGGTGAATGGCAAAGTGATTCCATTATATATATATATGTATCTACTCTTTCTCAAATCCTTTTCCCATTTGGGTTATTACAGAATATTGAGCAGAGTTCCCTGTGCTGTACAGTAGGTCCTTGTTTGTTATCTACTTTAAACAGAGCAGTGTGTATGTGTTTATCACTTCCCTTTGAAAATATTATGTGGTTTGTTTTACACAAGAACCCTGTGAAGTGGTTCTTGGTAAGTAACTTATCCCAAGATCACTACTCTAGATAGTAACAGAATTTGGATTACAACCCAGATCTGTCTGACCCCTGAACCTGTGTGCTTTTTATTTTTTGATCTAATGCCCTATCACTACTAGAGTCTCCAGATTTACCTCCTTCTTCAAACTTCTTGCTCTGTTTTATTCTTGTTTAGGGGGTTGGAGGAAGGGGATGGATACCTTTTATTGTCAAATAGCACCATGTGGGTGAGAAAGTGTCTTGCAGAGAGAGTCCTGCTGGGTTGGGACAGTTCCAGTATCACCATGGCAGGTACTATGGAGATTAGTCCCATGTGAACCTATGGGGTGAAGTAAGGGTACACAGTCCCTTCTCTCAGAGTGAATTTCTGCCAAGGTCTCATGAGAGAACTGTGGCCTTCTTTCTCCAAGGCTGACATGATGCAATAGGTCTGGTGATAGGAGGTTTTGCTTTCTGTAGTTGCCCTTGGATTCTTTATGGCTTTATCTACTGGATTATTTTAAGATCCTTGTATGTCTTAGCAGGTGATTCTGGGAGATCAACTGTACTGTCCTTGTTAGTAAGCACTCAAGCAGAGTGAAACGAAGCCTCAAATCTCGTGAATAACCTCTGAACATCAGAGTCTAGTCTTGTGGACCAAAGTTCTTGTACCTCAATTAAACTAAAGATGTGAAAAATGTGTTTGTATGCTTTTACATGGGGAAGGCAATGGCACCCCACCCCAGTACTCTTGCCTGGAGAATCCAATGGACGGAGTAGCCTGGTGGGCTGCAGTCCATGGGGTCGCTAACAGTCGGACAGACTGAGCGACTTCACTTTCACTTTTCTCTTTCATGCATTGGAGAAGGAAATGGCAACCCACTCCAGTATTCTTGCCTGGAGAATCCCAGGGATGGGGGAGTCTGGTGGGCTGCCGTCTATGGGGTCACACAGAGTCGGACACGACTGAAGTGACTTAGCAGCAGCAGCAGCAGCATGCTTTTACAACATTTATCTTCAGCTACTTTGAATCCAGCCAACTATTTTAGATGAATCAATTTCTTGACACCAAACAAAGGACAGGGAAGACACTGACATTTTAAAGCATCAGATGGAGTTTTCTCATCCTAATACAACTTTGAAGAGTTGTGTGGGGGAACAAATGTAATGGATTTTAGAGTAAAATAAGTATCTCAGACGCACTTCTTTCCAACGTGACCTTGAATAATTTATTCAACCTTTATTTCCTCTAACATGAATGAACTGGAGGCAATGACATCCATCTCACACTGCTATTATGAAATACTAAGAGAAAACACATATAAAACACCTGACACATTATGAGACATTCATTGAATGTTAGGTCATCATCAGAAAGAAGGGATGGGCAAGTATTTCAGTGCCTCAGCTCATTTTAAAGATTTTTCTAGTTGGAGATAAATTATAGATTTTTTTTCTTTGCCCTTTCCATTCATTTTGGTAGAGGACAGCTTAGCAGGGCCATGCAGCATTTGGAAGGTCATTCTGTGCATGAATTTGTTTTGGCATTTATTTCTGCCTTCTTTATTTTATTTTATCCACTGCCAAGGGGGCATTTTGATTGGCACGGAAGCCAAGTGAAACGAAGCACTCCCTCTGAGGGACATCCATGCAGGAGTTCTGTGAGAATCGCCTCCTTTCCCTCTGATGAGGGCTGACTTGCTTCCCCTTCACTGTGCTTCTGAGGGATTTTTGATGTTTTCCTGGCCCTGTCAGTTTCATCCCTTGCCTGCCTCATTCACCAACACCACAAGGCTCTATCAGCTCAGACTCAGAAACATGATGCCAACGCTGTAGAATCCATTTGGACATGGTAACATCTAGTCTGAGGCTTATAGGGGACTATGACTAAATTTATTTTAAAGCCTAAATGGTTTCTCTCCCTGTCTGACACTTGATTTCAGTATTCAGCCTCTTTGCTCGTGATAGGGATTTTGCTCCTTGTCCCTTGAAAGACATCAATCATTGGAGCTCACCTGTTCCCATTAGCTGTACTTTTGATCAGTGGCTTCAGAATGAATCATCTGAAAATTTCTACTGCATTAAGCAGAACCCCTTTCAAGTTGTCTAGTGATGAAATGCATTATTCAGTAAGCTCTGTCCTCTCCAGTGCCCAAAGAAATTTAGGAGAAAAAGGGACTCTGTTTTAGAAGAGACTTTGAGAAGATCATGTGTTCATAAGAAGCATGTGTTACACTTTTCACTGAAGATGAAGGATAGTGTGTGTAATAAGTGAGACAATTTAAAATAAGTTGGTGGAGGATCCAAAGCTTAGACTTAGAGGACTGTCCTTCCCCATGGGGCCCCCGACCAGCAACCCACACACCATGGGACCTTGTCCCAGATACAAGTGTGTGCTGCTTTCCCTAAGAGATTCTCATTTTGTATGTGGAATCCTAGAATTTACAGGTGATCCTGATGAACACTGACACTTTGAGAATCACTAATACAGAGACCATATACCTTACTTTCCTCAAAGACTATATATCAGGTTTCATTTTAATTTCAATTCAATACATTTCCAAATAAAGAAAAAAATGAAATGGTTGGTGTGGTAGAAATGAGGATAAACTTAGAATTTAAGCAGATGTGGTTTTAATTTTTAATTTTGAAACTGGGGTAGTCATTAGTATTGTCTGGAAAATAATTCTTGATTTCTTAATTCTGGGAAAAATATTAGGATTGTATTTCTCTGACCTTTTGGAGGTGGATGTAGCCAGGGGGAGCTTGAGCCAACAAAATGTGAACAGCGGTGTCTGACAACGTTTGAGAAGGGGCTGGTCAGCCTAGATCCCAGAGTGGCTGTGCTGAGCAGAAAACACTTGCTAACCCAGAGGCGACATATAGAATGAGTGAGGAAGAAGTGTTTTAGGACATTGATATTCTGGGAGTTGCTCTTTACTGCAGCAGAACTTAGTGTTGAAATGAAAGTGTTAGTCCCTCAGTCTTGTCTGACTCTTTGTGACGCTATGGACTGCAGCCTGCCAGGTTCCTCTGTCCATGGAATTCTCTGGCAAGAATACTGGACTGGAATGGCTATTCCCTTCTCCAGGGTATCTTCCCGATTCAGGGATCAAACCTGGGTCTCTTGAATTGCAGGCAGATTTTTTTTACCATCTGAGTCACAGTGCAACAGAACTTAACCTTTAGTGTTTACAAGCACAAATACTATATAATCTTATGTGAGGCAGTTAAGTTCCTTGAGCCTCATTATCACCTCAATTAAATGAAAAAATGCGATGTCTGTAATTAAAGATTATTGGAAAAATTAAATTAAATTGTGTAAAAGAGGCCATACTCGGTAATGAATATGTATCAGTTTCTTTCCTTATCCCCATAGTCTTTCTCACCAATGTAGAATCCCATGGACGCAGGAGCCTGGTGGGCTGCAGTCCATGGGGTCACATAGAGTTGGACACAGCTGAAGTGACTTAGCAGCAGCAGCAGGCATACTTTCATTCATAAAGAATAAACCTTTATAATATGCATGGATGTATTCCTGGTAATAGGCTATGTCCAGTTGGAACTTCCTAGAAATAAGTAAGTTAAGATTTTTGTAAGGACACTTAAGAAATTGTAAGTGTTTATCCTGTGACATCATTTATCCTGTGAATGATTGACAGTTCAATCATTCAGTTACATAACCTTGAAATTGGAACACTCATTGAAGACTGGGGATCATCAATGCCATACACACAGACTGACACATACTGGGATGAATAAGACAAGACCATCTCTCTATCTTCAGGAAGCTAATGGTCTTGTTGCTGCTGCTAAGTCACTTCAGTCGTGTCCGACTCTGTGTGACCCCATAGACGGCAGCCCACCAGGCTCCCCCATCCCTGGGATTCTCCAGGCAAGAATACTGGAGTGGGTTGCCATTTCCTTCTCCAATGCATGAAAGAGAAAAGTGAAAGTGAAGTCGCTCAGTCTGTCCGACTGTTAGCGACCCCATGGACTGCAGCCCACCAGGCTACTCCGTCCATTGGATTCTCCAGGCAAGAGTACTGGGGTGGGGTGCCATTGCCTTCCCCAATGGTCTTGTTAGGGAGGCAGAAAAAACAAACAAAACTGAATGAACTTGAACAATGATGCTGGTGCAGTGATACAGAAATGCAGAGAACAATGGGAACAAAGGAGAAAAAATGATGAATGTACAGAGGTGGCCAATGATAACTTTGTGAAAATTGTTCTTAGTCTGAGCCTTAAATGAAAAGAAGATGAAGACTGAAGTGACTTGACACAGCAAAGATGACCAACTTGATTGATGTGATTCAACATAAGCATATAGAGGAAGGCCCAGCTTTGAAATCATAGTTCTCACAAACACTAACATTTAACATTTGAAAGTATGAAGATTAAATGAGTTGCCTAACAGTAAGGGACTATCCTGGAGGGAGTCACAGAAAGGAAATCACTGGAGGAGACTTTAAAGAAAGTTATAGTCTACACTTTAGATAGTAGAGAACATTGGAGTGGATTTGTTTATTGTGGCATCAGTGACTCAGTGAATGACAGCTCATACAAGAGGATACATCTCTTGTATGCATAAATGCATATATGCAAAGATACGTCTCTTGCATATACTCATCAAAGAGTATACTCTTTGATGCAAGAATAATACTCTTTGATGCAAGTATATGCAAGATAAGGAAGCTTTACTAAGAGAGTATATTCGTTTTGAAATAAGCTTGCTTGCTAAAGGGAGATCAGAGTTGGACCAGAAGGTTAAAGAGTAATGTGATTCAAGGAAATATTTTTGGAGGCATGAACATATTTAAGAATTCAGGGAAGAATTTTTTTAAAGAATCATGGGAGAAATGGAAAAACTGGTGTTGGTATGTCCTATAACAACAAAACATTAGAGAAGATACTTACCTGCTTTCCACACACACTCTTCTAAATCCCTTGTATTTAGTTTTCACAACAATCCTAGAAAGAAGAAATTTTATTATTTCTCTTTTTATTATTACTCCAGCTGTTGTGTTGAGACTAGAATGGAGGAGACCAAGAGTAGAAGAAGGGAGATAGTTAGAAGACTTTGCATAAATGTAGGTTCACCATAGGGCCTTCCCTAGTGCCTCAGATGGTAAAGAATCCACCTGTAATGTGGGAGACACAAGTTCTTTCCCTGGGTCAGGAATATCCCCTAAGGAAGTGAATGGCTACCCACTCTAGTATTCTTGTCTGGAGAATCCCATGGACAGAGGAGTCTAGTGGGCTACAGGTTTAAGATGATGGTGAACTGAATGAGAAGTAAGAGGAGGTTGGATCTGAGATGGTTTTTGAAGGTAGAGCCGGACAGTTTGTTGATAGAGCAACTGTACACTGTGAAGGAGAGAAATTAAAGATTACTTCAAGTGTTTTGGACAGAATAGCTAAAAGAATGGAGCTGTTATTTATCAAGCTGAAGAAGACAGTGGGGAAGCAGTTTGGGGTGAAGGAAGATGGGAAATGAGGTTTTTAATATGCTAAGTTTGAAATGTCTATTAAACACTCAGATGGAGATGGAGAGGAGGCAACAGCTATACAAATCAAAAGTTCACATGAGACGTTTAGGCTGGAGATGCAAATGTGGAAGACAGTGTATATATACTTCAAATCATGAGATCAGACAAGATCTCCAAGGGGGTTAGTCTAGAGGCATAAGAGGTGAGGCCTAAAAATCGAGCCCTTGGGGAAGAGAAGATGAGGAGGAACAGCAACAAAAAACAAATGAGGAGGAGATGTCATCTCGTTAAGAAGTGAGCAGAAAGACAAAAAGAGTGGTTCCTGGGGATAAAAATGAAGAAACTATTTCAGGGAGGAAGAAGAAATGAACAGCTTCAAAAGCTTAAGTTCACATATGCAGAAGACTGAGAAACAATCATTGAATGTAGCAGTGGCCAGTTACTAAACTGAGTGGCAGTCTCCATTTCTCCATTCTGATAAGCCCCCAGAAGAAGGAGAGGAATATTCAGCTCAGTGGAAGCACTTCCCCCCCCACCCCAAGTCAGAACCCTGAGTTGGCTGTCTGATCAGAAGAGTTGTACTTTGATAATCTTTCAATGTTCAGTTCAGTTCAGTGGCGCAGTCGTGTCCGACTCTTTGTGACCCCATGGACTGCAGCACACCAGCTTCCCTGTCCATCACCGACTCCTGAAGCTTGCTCAAACTCCTGTCCATTCAGTCAGTGATGCCATCCAACCGTCTCATCCTCTGTTGTCTCCTCTTCCTGCCTTCAATCTTGCCCAGCATCAAGGTCTTTTCCAGTGAGTCAGTTCTTCACATCAGGTGGCCAAATTATTGGAGTTTCAGCTTTAGCATCAGTCTTTCCAATGAATATTCAGAACTGATTTCCTTTAGAATTGACTGGTTGGATCTCCTTAAAGTCCAAGGATACAACAGATCAATATCTGGTGGATCACTGAAAAAGCAAGAGAGTTCCAGGAAAACATCTACTTTTGCTTTACAAGGAAGCCTGGCATGCTGCAGTCCATGGGGTCGCAAAGAGTTGGACATGACTGAGCGACTGAACTGAACTGCTTTATTGACTATGCCAAAATTCTTTGACTGTGTGGATCACAACAAACTACGGAAAATTCTTCAAGAGATGGGAATACCAGACCACCTTACGTGCCTTCTGAGAAATCTGTAAGCAGCTCAAGAAGCAACAGTTAGAACTGGAAATGGAACAGACTGGTTCCAAATAGAGAAAGGAGTATGTCAAGGTTGTATATTGTCACCCTGTTTATTTAACTTATATGCAGAATATATCATGCAAAATGCCAGGCTGGATGAAGCACAAGCTGGAATCAAGATTGCCGGGAGAAATATCAATAATTCAGATATGCAGGTGACACCACAGTTATGGCAGAAAGTGAAGAGGAACTAAAGAGCCTCTTGATGAAAATGAAAGAGGAGAGTGAAAAAGTTGGCTTAAAATTTAACATTCAGAAAACTAAGATCATGGCATCTGGTCCCATCACTTCATGGCAAATAGATGGAGAAACAATGGAAACAGTGAGAGACTTTATTTTGGGGGGCTCCAAAATCACTGCAGATGGTAACTTCAGCCATGAAATTAAAAGACCCTTGCTCCTTGGAAGAAAAGTTATGACCAACATAGACAGCATATAAAAAGCAGAGACATTACTTTGCCAATCGTTTGATGTACATCCAGAATTTTTTTTATTTTTGCATAGAAATAAGTTGCCTAAAAGCAAATATTTGAGTTTTTAGTTCCTTAAGCTATGGAAGAACAAGAAGATACCTACAACTATTTTAATGCAGAATATGTCTATAGATTTTTACAACTCTATCCAAATATTCTATAATGGTGTTACCTACACTCTTGTCAACAACAACAACAAAAAAGGTAAATCACCTTTATTGAGCTTTTTCGATAGATTCATCTTAGTTTTCATAGAAACAGTTGTGGGGTTTTTTGTACCCATATTTTATCAATTTATAAGTAACTACAAAGGAATACATAAGTTTGGGAACAAGCACAATTCCCTCTTGTGATGAGATTGGTGGAAGTGAAGGAGAGCTGGAAATTAGCTGTTTGCTGGTCCAGAGTATTGGCTATGCCATGGGAATCAGCCTGCACGTTTAATACCAAGGGAATAGAGAGTTGTTAATTTCAAGAGAAGAAAAATGGAATCTATTAAATTGTATTCACTTATGACTTATGCACTAACATTCTTATTTATAGAAATGAAAATGAAAAAGAAATCAGCAGCTAATTTTATTGCTGATTTTATTTTAATTTATCCTCACCCTGACATTACCTCCTGAAACATAAATCCAGTCTTTACACAGATCTCAAGACTTCCCTCTACTCTCCTGTAAGAAGCCTCCTACCTGCCAGGCATTCACCCTCAGACATGTGGCTAATGTGTTTTTTGGTTATCATTTCTGGACGATTAGATAACTTCCAGTTTGCTGATTTTATTTTAATTTATCCTCACCCTGACATTACCTCCTGAAACATAAATCCAGTCTTTACACAGATCTCAAGACTTCCCTCTACTCTCCTGTAAGAAGCCTCCTACCTGCCAGGCATTCACCCTCAGACATGTGGCTAATGTGTTTTTTGGTTATCATTTCTGGACGATTAGATAACTTCCAGTTTTCTCCATCTTATTCCACATTTTAAGTGTAAGCTTATGGAAAACAAGGTCTAGAGTGGTCTTTTTTTTCATAGTGACCATGAAGACATGGTCTCATTTATTAGTGTACGTTTTATCACATGTATTTGTTACTTAAAAAAAACTAACAAATGTTCACATGCATTTTATGCTTCATAGTATAAAAAGCACTCTCTCTCCCTTTGTTCAGTAATCTGATAAATCACTGTTGAACGATTTCTGGGTGCCCTACATGATCCGCTGTCTGGTCAGAGAAGGCAGAAGGGGCCTCTCTGAGAAGATGACTTACAAGCCGAGATCCAAATGTGAAAAACCCACAAAACTGCAACAGAGGAGGGAAGCATTCTTCAGGTCCTCTGGTGGGACTGAAGGGAGCATGTTGGAAACACAGTAATAAGGTATGTCGACCAGAGGGAGAGTGGGAAGAAGTGAAGATGAGTGAGCAAAGGGAAAGTGGGTCCGGATAGTGGGGAATGCTTCGGGTGGCTTTTTTTTTTTTTTTAAGATTTTTAAATTTAGTCTCCACTAGGTTTTTGTTGCTATGCACAGGCTTCCTTTAGCTGCAGTGAGTGGGAACTGCCGTATAGTTGTGATGTGCAGGCTTCTTTCTCATTGTGGTGTCTTCTCTTGTTGCGAAGGAGGGGCTCTAATTTGTGTGGGCTTCAGTAATTGCAGCACGTGGTCTCAGCAGTTTCGGTACATGGGCTTAGTTGCTCCGTGACATGTGGACTCTTCCTGAATCAGGAATTGAGCCTGTGGTCCCCGTATTGGCAGTCAGATTCTTAACCGCTAGACCACCCAGGGAAGCCCCCATTGACGTGTTTCAAGGAAGCGAATGACATATTCTAATTTGTAATTAAAAGTTCATCCTGGCTTCTGATTGGAGAATGGTGGAAAACCAGTTGGCAGGCTAGTGTGGACTGATCTCACAGACCTGTTGAACAAAAGAAGCCAGACATGAAAGAGTACATCCTGTACTAGACATTGATTTCTGCATGTTGTAGATACACGATATTCTATGCCTTGATTGTGTGGGGTTTACCAGTAATTCAAGCAGGAGTGGATGGTGGCTGGACTACTCTGGATGAGGCTTCAGGGTATATAAACTCTTTCTGCAAACTGGTAAACTAGGAGAGAGGAATGTGGTTATTCTGCATGTTATAGAGATAAAGAAACAAGTTAGAAGAACTGAATGCCTTACTTAAAATCACAAGCTAGTTGTAGTGGATCTAGGTCCCAAGTTAAAAGTATCCTATTCATTTTATTAACTATAATGAATAATAAAGTAATTATTATATTTTATAGTATACTTATATAAATTATTTAAAAAGTAATTACTTTATGTATATACTTTGTAAATTAATACTTTATGTATAAAAAGATATACATATACATTTATACAAGGGACTTTTACTCAATAAAAAAAGGGTAAAAAAATGAAAAAAGACTGGACATGTAACAGCATGGATTAAAATACATATATGACAGAACTCAATACATTTATCTTCCTTATTTCAGAAAATATAAATGATTCACTAAATATGTATAGTCAAACATGACAGTGCTGAGCTGAGAATCCATGTTTCTGAAGTTGGGTAATACAGCCATAGATCTTGGGCCTGAAGCTACTGAAGAACCCTAGCTTCTGACCCCTAGTCAAGTGTTACGACATACTAGTAACCAAGCCTAACCCTCTTTGGAAATGTGAGTAATAAATCCTAGAAGTCAAGAACATGTCCCACATGGACAATATAGACTTCTTTCTAGAACAGGAGTAGGTGTGCTGAATATTGGAAAAATTTTCAAGACCACAGAATGATTTTAGGTCCTGGACCATGCAGAAAGACTGCTTTTCTAGGACATGCTCTGAAAATCCAGAATGAGACAAAGAATCAAGACAGTTTAAAATAAACTCTGTGAAAGGACTGGGCTAGCTTATCAGAATTTAGTCATTCTAATCACACCTTTGACAGTGGTGTCCACATGATGGATGCTGCTGAGCTGTTAATAGGACACGATGCCCTTATAGGAATGGCATTTTGGCAAAATGCAATATCTTCTGACTAACAGTTCATTTTTTATAAGACTCTATTTATGGACTGCATACTTTTATACGATCTCATTAGCCTGCCATTAATCATTTCTAAGTCTGTCTATATTATATAATTTTCAATGTCTGAATGGGCATTTGTGAAAACTGTGTTGCACTTGTATAGAATTGTGGTTTATAAAGCATTTGGGGCCTGAATCCTCAGACAACCAGGAGGAGATGAGAGATGCTGGCTCCTTCACCTTATCTGTAGTTCCTTGGGTGAACTAGAGTCATGGCGGGGTACGGGGGGTGGATGGGGGATAGTGCACATCCTGAGAAATCTCAGCTTGAGTGACACCTGAACAACTCAAGAGATGGAAATGATCGAAGAGGCTGGCTTTAAGAATGGTTTTTGTGGGCATCTAATGTCTCTAAAGGCTTCCCAGATAGCTCAGCTGGCAAAGAATCTGCCTGCAATTCAGGAGACACCAGTTCGATTCCTGGGTAGGGAAGATCCGCTGGAGAAGGGATAGTCTACCCACTCCAGTATTCATGGGCTTCCCCGGTGGCTCAGATGGTAAATAATCCATCTGCAATGTGGGAGACCTGGGTTTGATCCCTGAACTGGGAAGATCCCTTGGAGGAGGGCATGGCAACCCACTCCAGCATTCTTGCCTGGAGAATCCCATGGACAGAGGAGCTGGCAGGCTACAGATCAGAGGGTTGCAAAGAATCAGATATGACTGAGCTTGCACACATGCAAACTCTCTAATACTGTGATTTTGTTATTCCTTATAAGTTAACTGGTACACAATAATGTCACATCTCATGTTAGAATACACTAGGGAGTATCCTTGATGCAGATGTGAGCAACCTACAGGCATAAAGTGAACTCTTACTTTGTCCTGTGTTATTTGCCTTATGCAGAGCATTCCAAACCAAGAAGCTCCTACTCGCTTTAAAAGTGGATGGATGTATACCTGATTCACTTTGTTGTACCCCTGAAAGTAACACAACATTATAAATCAACTTCAGTAGAATTAAAAAATTAAATAAATAAATGGATCAGAAGGGGGAAAACAGAAGAGAATTAATGAATTGTTATACAGAAGGCATCCAAGTTACCAGAAAAAGCACACTGGATCTTATTAAAACTAAGTCTTAGGGTTCTGGTTCTTTTAAGTTATTCAAACCCAGCATGGTAATTCACTTTATTACACTGCATTAATCGACTACGAGTGTTGTAACAAGTGCCACAAATTCATTAGTTTAAACAACAGTAATTTACTGTCTCATAATTTTAGAAGCTAGAAGCCCAAAATTAAATTTTCTTCTTATTTTTGGTTTGAAATTATAATTTGATTTTTCTAGCTGCATTGAAGCATAACTGACAAAACTATGCATATTTAAGGAGTACAGTGTGAAGTTTTGTTATATTTATACATTGTAAAATGATTGTCACAAATTAACATTTCTATCACCTCCCATAGTTTTCATGTGTGTGTGTGGCGGGCTGGGGGGGGGGAGGTGGTGAGAGCACTTAAGATGTATCCTCTCAGCCAACTGTAAGTATTCAAATGCCCTTTGTAAAGAGAAGGGAAACTAAAACTATTTCAGGACCTACTGTATTCAGGGCTTTTATATCCTATGTGTGTGTGCCCTATATGCACATGTATATGATAAGAAAGCATACGGTTCAGAAGGCATAAGCTGTTAATAAATGATCCCTAGGTCTGGAAGATCCCCTGGAGAAGGGAATGGCTACCCACTCCAGTATTCTTGCCTGGAAAATTCCATGGACAGAGGAGCCTGGCATGCTACAGCCCATGAGGTCACTCAGACTCCAACACAACTTAGCTCTCATGCATGGAGAAACGTATTTTAGAGATGATTAAACAGACTTGCCCAGGGTTTACAATCTTTGATTCAGGTGCTACACCCAGGTCTATTCTTTCCCAAAGCTTGTGTTACTTTTTACTAAATCAAATAATCTGAAGTATATACCACATATTCCTTCCTTTTATCTCTTCTTTAAATTCCAAATCATGGATACTATTACTGCCAAAGTACCTGAATTGGTCCTGTATATTGCCAAGTGATTAAATTACAAGTTATTGAGTTGAAAATGATAATTTCTCCCTCCAAAGAAATGGAATCTTACAATTTCTCTGACAGCTTTTCCCCTTCTCTAGTGTCCTATCACTGGGGACTACCCAAAGAAGCCTTTAACTACAGATTTCTGATTAATCTATTTTCTTTAGATACAGAATGGTCCATGGGGACAGTTTTACAATGGATATTTTCAACAATGATAGGAACACAGAACTAAACAGAGTATCAAGAGACGTTTAATGCAGTAGAAACATCTGGTCTGTTTTTGCAGCAGAATTAGCATATGATTATCATCTGATTATTATGATCATCTCAGAAATCATTTGAACCTATAATGATACCTCTGATTGCAGAGGTGGGGAGGGAACCCTGGTGGAGGGAAAGGAGACTTCAGCCTCATAGTTTAATTTTAGAGAACAAACAATTGTGTACTCTAATCTAATCTTGATGTACTCCCTATAGTCCACGGTATGGGAGCATTTAGGGAAAGTATGGAGAGAGGTAGGAAGAGCTGAAGCACTTTGGGCTGAATCAGAGAAACCAGAGGTAAATGTTCCAGACTGATGACCTGTACTGTCTCATTCCGAGATGGGGCCTGTGTGTGTTCATGTGTGTGTGTGCTAAGTTGCTTCGGTCGTATCCAACTCTTTTCGACCCTATAAACTGTAGCCATCCAGACTCCTCTGCCATGGGATTCTCCAGGCAAGAATACTGAAGTGGGTTGCCATGTCCTTCTCCAGAGGATCTTCCCGACCCAGGAATCAAACCATAGTCTTTTATGTCTCCTGCATTGACAGGTGCGTTCTTTACCTCTAGTGCCACCTGGGAAGCCCCCTCATCTTCACACACAGGGAGTTTTGCTAAAGTTGTATTGCTGGCTTCCAGCTGAACCTGCACTCTTTCATTCCCATAAGAGGTGATTTATGTGATTGAATGAATATGGAAGAAGAAATTGGGTATCCAGTCCTTTCTATTCCCCTCCCCGTTTCTCTCTCTACTTCTCCTTCTATTCCCTTCTGTCCCCTCTTCCTCCCCTCTCTCCAAAGAGACCAACATTTCTCAGCCACATGATACTCGGACAGCCCAAACCAGGCTTAACCCCTGCAGGAAGAACTCAACTGGCCAGCTAAGGCGATGCTTGAAGACCCATGTCTAATGAGTTCAGGGGTGACAAGGAGAAGGACAGAGTGAGTGAAACAGTTTCTTTTAACTGTTTGCTACAAGCAAAGTAGAAGATACAGATGTCTGGGGTTTTAGTGCATTTATTTTATTTTGAAAAACATAGATATTAGCCTAATGTATTACTTGCTCAGTCATGTCCAACTTTTTGCAACCACATGGACTGTAGCCCACCAGGCTCCTCTCTCCATGGAATTCTCCAGGAAAGAATACTGGAGTGGGTAGCCATTTTCTTCTCTAGGGGATCTTCCTGACCCAAGGATTGAACACTGGTCTCTGGCATTGCAGGCAGATTCTTTACCATCTGAGCCACCAGGAAAGCCCCAGATAAAAGTCTTAAGTGAGATGGTTTCAAGAACTCAGTAAGAACTATTCTTAAAACTAATCCTGAAGCTATGAGAACACACCAATGAGGGAAAAAAAAAAAAAAGAAAGAATTATAGCGCTAGAAAGAAGCTGACTCTGGGAAGAATGTTATCTATTAGTCATTTCCACCAAAGTAAGAAGTAATGTATTCAAATTGTTTTCCCTTAATACCTAATATTAGTCAAAATTGACCATTTTTTTCAGTAAAATCAATTAAAGAAATTTCAACATTCCTTTTAAGCAGTGGTTTTCAGTTTTAGCTTTTTCTCTCCAAGAGCCAAACAAGTTGGTCTGAACTCTCTGTATTTCAATCCATGGAAATTTGAAGAATAAATGACCATACATTCTAGTTTGCCTGAAATAGTCTCATTCAAGCCTACTGTTCTAGTGTCCTCTCTGATCTAATATTTGTCCCCTAGTTTCCCTTTTGTGAAGTGTAAAGTTGTTGTCAGTGTGCAATGAATGAAGTCAGGATNCTGTATTTCAATCCGTGGAAATTTGAAGAGTAAATGACCATACATTCTAGTTTGCCTGAAATAGTCTCATTCAAGCCTACTCTTCTAGTGTCCTCTCTGGTCTAGTATTTGTCCCCTAGTTTCCCTTTTGTGAAGTGTAAAGTTGTTGTCAGTGTGCAATGAATGAAGTCAGGATGGGTTTGGTAGCCATCCACTGTTCTTCCAGTCACTGCCATGGTCTCATCTCAGGGCAGCAATCATTATATCACAGGCTGTTTGAAATCCAGACTGTTCAGATCTGCAGAACAAATGTCAGAATCTATTTCAAAAGACAGGCATTATTTCAGAAATCCCCTGCTTGAGTGAGCTGTGTTCATATATTATTATAAGAAGCATGATTTTTCATTTGGATCAAATTGTTCCATTTTCTGTTTAGTTTCACTTATTGTCAATTCTATATTTTCTTATGCACTTACAAAAAGTGAAATAATTGCTATTAATATATGTGTTTTGGTTTCATGAGTGTAGGAAAAACTTAGTAAACCAGGAAGTGATGTCAGCTTTATGTTAGTGTCATCAGAGGCTTTAGGTAGAAAATCAGTTAAAACAATTGCAATAATTTTTTGATCCTTTTCTGCAATATATAGGATCAAAAGTAGAGTGTTTGGAAGTGCATTGTGCTCAAAGTGAGATATTTAACATTATTGTGACTGCTATTGCAAATTCAATAAGAGTCTAGCATTAAAGATAAGAGTATTGGTGGTTTTTTGGTAGTAATATAAATGCAAATTTTGGTGGAGCCTAACCTTATGGTACTAGCAATATACATACTTGATCAAGAGATCTATAAAGAATTATTATTAATTTTCTTCCTGTAATAATGACATTGTGGTTGTACTTTTTAAGAGAAGCCTCTATCTTTTAATATATACACTGAAATGTCTATGACTACAAGGTCACTATGTATGAAATACACCCCAGATAGACCCATGTTTTGCTCATAGTGGTCATGCTCAGTCACTCAGCTGTGAGTCTGCCAGGCTCCTCTGTCCATGGGATTTTCCAGGAAAGAATACTTGTGTGGGTTGCCATTTCCTCCTCTAGGGGATCTTCCTGACCCAAAGATCAGCCCCACATGTACTGTGTCTTCTGTGCCTCCTGCATTGCAGGTGGATTCTTTACCACTGAGCCACTGGGAAAGTCCAGATCAATCTTAGGATGAGGGAGTATATGTGGGTACAAATGAACCAAGAGTGGTTGTGAATTGATGAGGGGTTATATGTGAGCAATGTGTATGTGAGGACTTACTGAACTCTTTTACATATTTTCTTGGATTGCTTGAAATTGTCCACAGTAAAGAGGAAGGAGAGAGAGGAAGAGACAGAGACAGAGAGAAACAAAAACTTAAGTTTTAAAAGCTTTGTGATAAGGCAAATGACACAAAATATTCAGGACTGCAGTGAGAAATCAGATTTCAGAATGTTGGATCTTTCGAAGATTAATTTAGGAATCATATCAAGTATTCTACAATAGTATTAAACCTTTTTGTAAATAAATCTTCTAGATTTAATTGCATTTTGTTGGGACTCAATTGGAAATCTTGAAATAGTCAAAATGCAGTATCACTTTCTTAAGATTTTTGCAAACTGTATTTAGGATACCCTGTATGTTAAGGGTCTTGAATCACCACTGTCATTACCTGATGATCATCATTCCCATTAATTAAGGACAAATATATCATTTGAACGCTTCTGGCTCTTTTTGGCATGAAAAAACGGACTTACTCATTTGAATATGAGTGATGCAGGGAGCAATTTTTAGAGAAATTGCAGATATATCCTCCAGAATCCTTTTGATTTGTAATTTGTTGTTTCCATTTCAACTGCTCCAATAGTGACTGAACTTAGCACAGTCTGTGCAAGAAAACACTATTAGTATTGTTGTAATTGTTGTTATTATTATAGAAGTATTAATAGTTTTCTGTAGAGAATAGATCTTTCAGTCTGATTCATTATTTTAATGGCCTTCTGAAAAGTACTTTCTTTGTTTCACTTCTGAAATAGAACTTAGAAAAAATATCTTTAGCTGAGACATTCAGAAACATCTGTAATTTCACACAATGCATATAGAATAAACCCCCACAGAATTATTTCCTAAAAGTATTTGTTGAAAAATAAACGAATTTTAGTTTATCACAATATCACTTTCCACTTATTATTTTAACTCTTATTTTGTGACAAGAAAAAAATGTTTGATGATATGAAAATTCTATCTTACATTGTTAAAAATACCACTAAATATCACAAACTGTAGTAAAATATAGTAAAGGATCAAATATTGAAAAGTAAAATAAAGGATCAAATATTGAATTATTTAACATCACCTTCAAATATAGTACTTTGTTTTCATATTGTGGATACTGAAATATAAATATCTTATTAATAGTAGTTGCTTCATATTGTCCTTGCTCAAGGCACCAATAACAAGTAGGGCAAATTTCAACATTTAGGCTAGTAGATATAAGTTTGCATATCAAATAACCTTCCTGACAATTTAGAACTTTTTTTCCAGACTTATTGTCATATATGATTATATCATTATTATTTTATATACCTCATAATAAGGCTGATGAATCACTCGTGCCCTTCCAAAGCTTATTGTTTGCAAGTTCTTTACTTAATTAGTATAATCTTTAATCAATCTTTGTAGGAGTGTTTGAGAGATATTCATCTATTTTGAAGTTTACTTAAGGTTCAGTTCAGTTCAGTCGCTCAGTCGTGTCCGACTCTTTGTGACCCCATGAATTACAGCACCCCAGGCCGGTCTATCACCAACTCCCGGAGGTCACTCAGACTCACGTCCATCGAGTCAGTGATACCATCCAGCCATCTCATTCTCTGTCGTCCCCTTCTCCTCCTGCCCCCAGTCCCTCCCAGTATCAGGGTCTTTTCCAATGAGTCAACTCTTTGCATGAGGTGGTGCTAGATAAGACTTTATTTAAACCAAGTCACACCAGGGGCAGATGAGCTAGACAATGTAATAAGGTGCTGATGGTGACTGACTGACTAAATTAGGCTGATTCTGGAAACCTCTTCAGATTATGGGCCTTCTCCTGTTCCCAGCAAGTATCTTCTCTGGGGAAGATGAACTGAGAGTTTGCATGAGGTGGTGCTAGATAAGACTTTATTTAAACCAAGTCACACCAGGGGCAGATGAGCTAGACAATGTAATAAGGTGCTGATGGTGACTGACTGACTAAATTAGGCTGATTCTGGAAACCTCTTCAGATTATGGGCCTTCTCCTGTTCCCAGCAAGTATCTTCTCTGGGGAAGATGAACTGAGAGTATATCTAATTAAATATAAATAACTCAACTTGCTTTTCTTCTTTTGGACAGCAATAACTAAAATTTTCTCTTTGACACCAAGTAATCATCTTTCACTGTTTATATTGAAGATTATAATTTAGATCAGAGATTGGTATTTTTTCCCATAAAAGACAAATAGTACATATTTTAGGCTTCTTGAGTCACAGCCTCTACTGCAACTTCCCAATTTTGCCATTACTGAATAAAGGCAGCCATTTAAGATGTGTATACAGATGAGTAGGTCTGTGTGCCAATAAAACTTTATTTGCAAGAAGAGATGCAGACCAAATTTGTTCCATGGGCCATAGTTAAGCTTTGATTTAGCTGATTAATCATGGAGCCAAATTTAGATTGAGAGTTTGGATTCAAATTTGAGATTTGAAGACACCTGATTTTCAGAGTGGACTTGAAAGTACCTGAAATTTCTCAGAGAACAAAAGATCAGGATTCAATGAGTGAGGGCTTGAGATAGCTGTAAGAGTTGGAAGTTGAAGTAAGTAACTATGATGCTAGTGATTGAGAACTCTAAGGAAATAGTGGGTGGTAACCAGGGCAAGAGTAGGCTGTTGTGAGAATGGCTGACATGAAGTGAAAGTAAGATTTGTTGAAGTTGGGAAGGTCTGAGAATGGATGGTTGACTGGAAAGTTGTGGAAGGGATGTCAAAAGTTCCATAGCGATTATCTAATCTATCCCTCTTGCATTAACAGATACTTTAAGATGTAAACATTATTAAAATTTTTGCTGTTTGAGAACTGAAGGAGATAACTAGACAACTGGATATTTTAGTAGAAACCCTTAAGACAAACTCCCCAGGGAGTGGTCATTCTTCCATCCTAGGTGATGGAGAAATAGTGGTAAGTTATACTTGTTAAGTCTTCCTTTAAAGAATTGTGTGGTCCCTGCCTTGGGGAGTTTATACTATAGAGGAGGAAGCAAATAAGGTATAGATAAATTGTGTATCAATAAGTATGGGCTGCCATAAAAAAATATGAAATACTGGTGACTTAAACAAAAGACAGTTGTTTCTCACTGGAAGCTGGGAAGTCCAAGATGAAGGTGTTGGCAGCTTCAGTTCCCAGAAAGGATTCTCTTCTTGGTGTTCAGAGAGCTAGCCTCTCTCTCTGTTCTTACATGATATAAAGTGCTCTGGCATTCTCTTTTCTTCTTACGTTGTTGTTATTCAGTCACTAAGTCGTGGCCAACTCTTTGTGATCCCATGGACTGCAGCACACCAGGTTTCCCTGTCCTTTAGTATCTCCCGGAGTTTATTCAAACTCATGTCTGCTGAGTTGGTGATGCCATCCAACCATTTCATCCTCTGTCATCCCCTTCTCCTCCTGCCTTCAATNTTGTGATCCCATGGACTGCAGCACACCAGGTTTCCCTGTCCTTTAGTATCTCCCGGAGTTTATTCAAACTCATGTCCGCTGAGTTGGTGATGCCATCCAACCATTTCATCCTCTGTCATCCCCTTCTCCTCCTGCCTTCAATCTTTCCCAGCATTAGAGTATTTCCCAATGAGTTGGGTCTTCACATCAGGTGGTCAAAGTACTGGAGCTTCAACATCAGTCCTCCCAATGGATATTCAGGGTAGCTTTCCTTTAGGATTGACTGGTTTGGTCAATAAATGAACTAATCCCACCACAGTGTCCCCACTCTCATTATCTTATCTAAACCTTCTTAAAGCCTCACATCCAAATTTCATCACACTGGAGGCTAAAGTTTCACCATGTGAATTTCAGAGGAGGGGTACAAGCATTTAGTTCATAACAAGCTATCATATTCAAAAGTAAACGTAAGTTATGAAATATACTAACAAAAGGTATAAAAATGTGATACGATGGAGTTGAGTTTAAGGGGACAATCCTATCATGGTCATCAGGGAAGTTCTTTCTGAGAAGGTGACATATTACCCAATATTTAAAAGCTGAGAAGGATCCATGCATTGACTGGGAAAACTACTCCAGGTAGAAGTAACAAGGACTGTGGCTCTGAGGCAAGGAAGAGCCTGGCACGTTCCAGAATCTATCAGAAGGCTGCCAGGGTGACAGCAGAGGAAGCAAAGGTGGAAGTAGCATAAGATAAGGCTTGTCCCCCAAGTTTCTTGAGACTGAATCTTCTTTTCTTTCCCAATCTGTTGTGAAATTTTCCTGAGATTTCATTTCTCTCCGCCCCTTTGTAAAACAGAATTCAGTAGCAATCAGGAAGCTGAACACTGAACCAAGGTGGCCTGAGTCTGAAAAGTAGGTCTGCTCTATGCCATCTGTGTTCCTAATCTACAAAACTCGGGAAGTGGTATCTACTTTTAAGTGGCTGGTGTGTTCAGAGCACTTGGAACTGTGCCTGTCACTTGTTTTAGTACAGGGTTAGCTCCAATTGAACCACACTGTGAAAGAGTCACTGCCCTGACAAATCATTAAGTTTTCACCTTATCAGGCTCACCTTGAAGGCTGTTCTTCACTGGACTTCCCTGGTGGCCCAGGGGTTAAGAATCTGCCTGCTAATGCGGGGGACACTGATTCATCCCTGGTCCAGAAAGCTTCCCACATGCCATGAGGCGATTAAGCCCATGAGCCACAACTCCTGAGCCCACGCTTAGCGCCTGTGTTCTGCAACAAGAGAAGCCACCACAATGAGAAGCTTGAGCACCTCTACTAGAGAGTAGCCTGCGTGTAGCAACAAAGACCCAGAACAGCCCAAGATACAATTGCGTAATTAAGTTTTTCAAAAGTCTGTTTTTCATTGCTCCCCAACCTCTCACCAAACAGCTGACATCAAACGACAACACTGATCTCTAGGCATTCGCCCTTTCTACTGGGTTGCTGTAGTTTATGAATGCCAGTATGGGTCTGCTGTGGCCTTTGTCCAGATTTATTTTCACATATAGCATTAGGATGTCCTATCCGCAGACATGTGGCCACAGCGTGAGAGCATGGGACAGGAATCCTAAAACGGTTATGGGGGCCCCCGTGGAGCAGTTCTGCCCAAAGGCTTTGCCCTAATGCATTCATCTACTGAACCCTCAAGATCCAGACCTGTGAGAACCAGCTCTTTACACTTGGAGCATCTATCTTTGACTCACAACTGCTTTTCAGAGAACTGAAAGTTTAAGTGAACTTTGAAGCTACTTCTTTCTGGCCTTGACCTTTTCACTACAGTAAAACTGAACTGTTTTTACAAGCATTCATCTCTGTCTGAAAGCCCTTCCTCTTTTTCTCCCATATTTACCTCCTTCTTCCCACCATGACTCCCACTGTCTCCACTGGCATGTCTTAACTCAGGTTCAGTATGCTACTAGAGATCAGTGGAGAAATAACTCCAGAAAGAATGAAGAGATGGAGCCAAAGCAAAAACAACACCCCGTTGTGGATGTGACTGGTGATGGAAGCAAGGTCTGATGCTGTAAAGAGCAATATTGCATAGGAAGCTGGAATATTAGGTCCAAGAATCAAGGCAAATTGAAAGTAGTCAAACAGGAGACAGCAAGAGTGAATGTTTAGGAATCAGTGAACTAAAATGGACTGGAATGGGTGAATTTAACTCAGTTCAGTTCAGTTCAGTTCAGTCGCTCAGTCATGTCCAACTCTTTGCGACCCCATAAATCGCAGCACGCCAGGCCTCCCTGTCCATCACTAACTCCCGGAGTTCACTCAGACTCATGCAGATGACCATTGTATCTACTACTGTGGGCAAAGATCCCTTAGAAGAAATGGAGTAGCCATCATAGTCAACAAATGAGTCTGACATGCAGTACTTGGATGCAGTCTCAGAAACAACAGAATGATTTCTGTTTGTTTCCAAGGCAAACCATTCAATATCGTGATAATCCAAGTTTATGCCCCAACCAATAATGCTGAAGAAGCTGAATTTGAATCGTTCTATGAAGACATACCTACAAGACCTTTTAGAACTAACACCCCCCAAAAGATGGGCTTTTTATTATAGGGGACTGGAATGCAAGAGTAGGAAGTCAAGAAACATCTGGAATAACAGGCAAATTTGGCCTTGGAATACAGAAGGAAGCAGGGCAAAGGCTCATAGAGTTTTACCAAGAGAACACATTGGTCATAGCAAACACCGTCTTCCAACAACACAAGAGAAGACTCTACACATGGACATCACCAGATGGTCAACACTGAAATCAGATTGATTATATTCTTTGCAGCCAAAGATGGATAAGCTCTATACAGTCAACAAAAACAAGACCGGGAGCTGACTGTGGCTCCGATCATGAACTCCTTACTGCCAAATTCAGACTTAAATTGAAGAAAGTAGGGAAAACCACTAGACCATTCAGGTATGACCTAAATCAAATCCCTTACGATTATATGGTGGAAGTTACAAATAGATTAAAGGGACTAGATCTGATAGAGTGCCTGATGAACTATGGATGGAGGTTCATGACATTGTACAGGAGACAGGGATCAAGACCATCCCCAAGAAAAAGAAATGCAAAAAGCAAAATAGCTGTCTGAGGAAGCCTTAAAAGAGTTGTAAAAAGAAGCAAAAAGCAAAGGAGAAAAGGAAAGATACACCCATTTGAATGCAGAGTTCCAAAGAATAGCAAGGAGATATAAAAAAGCCTTCTTCAGTGATCAGTGCAAAGAAATAAATGAAAACAACAGAATGGGAAAGGCTAGAGATCTCTTCAATAAAATAATAAATAACAAGGGAATATTTCATGCAAAGATGAGCTCAATAAAGGACAGGAATGGTATGGACTTAACAGAAGTAGAAGATATTAAGAAGAGGTGGCAAGAATACACAGAAGAACCATACAAAAAAGATCTTCATGACCCAGATAATCACGATGATGTGATCACCCACCTAGAACCAGACATCCTGGAATGTGAAGTCAAGCGGGCCTTAGGAAGCATCGCTACAAACAAAGCTATTGGAGGTGATGGATTCCAGTTGAGCTATTTCAAATCCTAAAAGATGATGCTATGAAAACACTGCACTCAATATACCAGCAAATTTGGAAAACTCAGCAGTGGCCACAGGACTGGAAAAGGTCAGTTTTCATTCCAATCCCAAAGAAAAGCAATGGCATAGAATGCTCAAAATTACCGCACAACTGCACTTGTCTCACACGCTAGTAAAGTAATGCTCAAAATTCTCCAAGCCAGGTTCAACAATACGTGAACCATGAATTTCCAGATGTTCAAGCTGGTTTCAGAAAAGGCAGAGGAACCAGAGATCAAATTGCCAACATCCGCTGGATCATTGAAAAAGCAAGAGAGTTCCAGAAAAACATCTATTTCTGCTTTATTGACTGTGCCAAAGCCTTTGACTCTGTGGATCACAATAAACTGTGGAAAATTCTGAGAGAGATGGGAATACCAGACCACCTGACCTGCCTCCTGAGAAATCTGTATGCAGGTCAGGAAGCAACAGTTAGAACTGGACATGAAACAACAGATTCGTTCCAAATAGGAAAAAGAGTACGTCAAGTTTGTATATTGTCATCCTGCTTATTTAACCTATATGCAGAGTACATCATGAGAAATGCTGGGCTGGATGAAGCAAAAGTTGGAATCAAGATTGCCGGGAGAAATATCAATAACCTCAGATATGCAGATGATACCACCAATCTGGCAGAAAGTGAAGAAGAACTAAAGAGCCTCTTGATGAAAGTGAAAGAGGAGAGTGAAAAAGTTCACTTAAAGCTCAACATTCAAGAAAATAAGATCATGGCAGCTGGTTCCATCACTTCATGGCAAATAGATGGGGAAACAGTGTCAGACTTGATTTTTGGGTTCTCCAAAATCACTGACATGGTGACTGCAGCCATGAAATTAAAAGATGCTTGCTCCTTGGAAGGAAAATTATGACCAATCTAGACAGCATATTAAAAAGCAGAAACATTACTTTGTCAACAAAGGTCCATCTAGTCAAAGCTATGGTTTTTTCAGTAATCATGTGTGAATGTGAGAGTTGGACTATAAAGAAAGCTGAGTGCAGAATTGATGATTTTGAACTGTGGTGTTGAAAGACTCTTGAAAGTCCCTTGGACTGCAAGGAAATCCAACCAGTCCATCCTAAAGGAAATCAGTCCTGAATATTCACTGGAAGGACTGATACTGAAGGTGAAACTCCAATACTTTGGCCACCTGATGCGAAGAACTGACTCATTTGAAAAGACCCTGATGCTGGGAAAGATTGAGGTTGAGAGGAGAAGGGGACAACAGAGGATGAGATGGTCGGATGGCACCACTGATGGACTTGAGTTTGAGTAAACTCTGGGAGTTGGTGATGGACAGGGAGGCCTGATGTGCTGCATTCCATGGGGTCGCAAAGAGTGGGACACGGCTGAGGGACTGAACTGCTAACTGACTCAGGTTACTGCTTTGTCACCTTGCAGGGATTAATTCAGTTGGCCCCTCTTGTAGGAAGCCCCCCTGATGTCTTCCTCCCTTCCTTTGCCCCTACCAGGTGGGTTAAGTTCTCCTCTTTCTGACCTCTACATTATCCTGAACATAGCTTTATCACGGCAGTTGTATACACTCTTGGCTGTGTGTTTCTCCTTTTTCTCTGGAATATATGTACTTTGGCATCAGGGTCCCTGAGACTGGATCTCATACAACCGTAAATCTCTGATGTCTGCCTCAGCGCCTGGAACCCAGGTGCTCAGTAAATGTTCGCCGAGTGAGTGAATGATGATTGAATAAACTATCCCCTCTAGGTTTTTTCTGTGTCCCTGCCCTCAGTCCCTGGTTATCCCCACACAGCGTCCCATGCATCCCCCACAGCATCTTTTCTTCTGCGGGCATATCTACCTTTCAGGTGATCTGCTCCGTTGTTAAGCTACTCTATTTTCAGGAAAATTCTTTGAAAAGAATCTTCACTCCAAGCATCTCTTAGCTTCGGGCTCTTCCATCTGGAGGAAAACAAACCCACTGGTTCCTTTATAAAATCCTCTTTCCCATACTTAAAATAATTATGAGTTCTTTTTTAGTATTCACCTCAGGAAATCTATCCAGTTCTGTTGCCTGTATTAATTCACCGTTTATCCATTCCTCCATTTATTTTCTCATTCAACTGGTCTTTCATTCTACAAATATAAGTTCCAGTGACACTCCGGGTACTTTTACAGAACTGAAGATGTGCTGTTGAACACAATAACTACAAATCCTAGCTTCGCTTGGTGTTTAGAGTTTGACAGGAGGCACATGTATTTTTGCTTAGTGATTTCTCCAGGTTTATTTTAGCTTTATAAATTGTAGAACCCATACAACCAAAATTAACTACCTGTCATCTTAATTACCTACAACTTTATTATGTACTTAAAGTCTTTCCAAAACCTTGGTGTTTAATTCCTTGCACTCCTCACCATTATATTTCATCCTATCACTTCAGATTCGTTACGTAGACCACATAATCTCTCAGTTAACTACAATTCCTCTTTGCTCTTGATTCCATCAATTCCCTTTCTTTTTATTATTTTTATTAGAACATAATTGATTTACGGGGGAGGCACATTTTAATAGAGGCTGATAAATGCTTTGATTAGAGAAATGTAGGGTAATAGAGCACAGAGTGACGCTTCACCCAGTTTGGAGGAGACAGTGAAAGCCTCCCAGCGGGAATGACATCTAAGCTGAAGCCAAGTAGGAGTCAGAGGGTCAATAAAGGGACAGGGAGAATGTTTCAAGCAGAGGCCACGATGTGTGCTGAGGTCAGGGTGTGTGGGGAGCGGGGATGGGAGATGAGGGAGAATAATGGAGCGGCCTCAAAAACTAAAAGAAGAGTGATGCGCTGAGGCATAGAAGGCATAGAAATGCCATAGTGTGGAGGGCTCTGTAAAAGAGTCAAAGGGATTAGATTGTATTCTAACTGAAATGAACATTTACTAAGTGTTTGAAGAAGGGGCATAAAGTGGTCAAGTTTCCATTATACAAATAACTTATTCCTTCTAACCATAGGGTTTCATTTTAATCTCCTAGCTATTCCTCTCTGGATCTCTCAAGTCTAGATTGTCTAAATATGATCACAATTTCTCCTGGAGAACCCAAACCAAAAAGAGGTTAGAGAACTGAGACCAAATGTCCCCATTTAGCGATTCTAACATGGTTTTTTTTTTACAGGGTGTGCTTTCTGACATTAATGAAAACATCTTCAGCTCTTGCCTGAGTCCTGGAAAAGAAGACACCTGTTTCAAGGAATGTTCAGCCTCTTCTAATGTGGCAGTTGCCCCTCCAAGCTGATGACATTAAGGATGTGGCAGATTGAAAAGGCTGCAGATACCATTTGGTCAAACCACGTGACTGTTTCCATCAGCTTTGTTTCTGCCATGCCCTTTGTCCACAGAAGGGACACAAGATGACTTTGTAATTCCTTGGCCATATGAAGATACAGACTCACCCAGGGCTTTAAAGGCAAGAATATAGTTGAAATGTCAAATGGGGACTTGATGATTTAAATTATCAAAAGTCAATCTCTTGCTACCACTAATGTTCTCTGGGCGAGGTTTCTGAACAGGAGTAACTCAAACTTCACTTTCAAAAAAGGGAAAATCATGACACTCTGGTCATCTGGACAATTATGTGGTGGCATTGCTGAAGAAGCTTCTCAGGTGGTGCAGTGGTAAAGAATCCACCTGCAGGAGACGCAAGTGATATGGATTCAATCCTTGGGTTGGGAAGCTCCCCTGGAGGAGGTAATGGCACCCCACTTCCATATTCTTGCTTGGAGAATCCCTGGCAGGCTATATTCCATAGGGTTGTAAAGAGCCAGACATGACTCAGAGAGCGCACGCACACACACACACACACACACACACACTGCTGAAGACGTGGAGAGGTGAGTTGACTTTTCTCCCAGGAAAAGCCAGCAATGACACAAAACTACCCAGTTCCATGTGACCCAGGTGCATGCGTCCATTTCTCTTCTGTGTTTCCTCTCTTGTCTTGCCTCTGCATGTCTGTTTCCCTTCTTTCCTTTCTGCCTTCTTTCCTGCACCACTGACCTCCCACCCCTGAATTCCAACCTGATAAGATTGTTTGCCTTTCCTTCCACATTCTGATCTCTCCAGTCTCCATGCTTTTTGATGCAAATTGTTCTTGGGGCTTCTCAGGTGACATTGTGGTAAAAGGGCCACAAGCTAAGCAGCCTCTGGAAGCAGAAAAAGGCAGAGGAGCAGACTGTTCCCTGCTGCCTCCAGCAGGAATGCAGCCAACTCCTCAGTTCTATAGTAAATAAAACCATGCTAACGTTTTGCACATTTTAAAGGGGCAGTAGTAAATCCTTCACTATTCATGGGCATTTAGAATTCCTTACCACTAGAAACTCTCAAAGCTATGATTTTTTTCCAGTAGTCATGTATGGACGTGAGAATTGGACCATAAAGAAAGCTGAGTGCCAAAGAATTGATGCTTTTCAATTGTGGTGGTGAAAAATGACTCTTGAGAGTCCCTTGGATGGCAAGGAGACCAAACCAGTCAATCCTAAAGGAAATCAATCCTGAATATTCATAGGAAGGACTGACGCTGAAGCTAAAGCTCCAATACTTTGGCTACCCAAAGCAAAGAACTGACTTATTGAAAAAGATCCTGATGCTGGGAAAGACTGAAGGCAGGAGGAGAAGAGGGCGACAGAGGATGAGATGGTTGGATGGCATCACTGACTTGATGGACATGAGTTTGAGCAAGCTCCAAAAGCTGATGATGGACAGGGAAGCCTGGCGTGCTGCAGTGCATGGGGTTGCAAAGAGTTAGACACAACTGAGCGACTGAACTGAGCTAGAAACTCTCCAGGAAGTAACTTCTGCATTGTTTCATATCCTTCGATTGAGGCAATGCGCATACTAGCACCCTTGTTTGTGTTTCCCTAAGGCTGACCCTCCAGTCTCTCCATATGGGATCCAGTACCTCCAAGAATGCTTGCTGCCCTCAGTTGCCCCTGCTGTTTTCTGCTTCCCTCTGTCCTGCCCCTCTGTAGCTCCTCTTAATCCTACTCTAATTCTAAAATTACTGCAATTCTAAAATTAGGTTCTGTTTTTCCTCAGCCTCACGGCCTTTCCCAAAGCTTCCAAGAAAATTCTCTTAACTGCCCTGCCACTAGCTTTGTTTTCATTTCCTGTACCTTCTCCCTCTTTTGCTAACTATGATAGTGGTCACAAAATTTGCATTTACTGGAACCAAAATTTCCTCGGTTGCCAAAAAATATACAGATGTAAATTGTCTTATAATTAAACTTTGCATAAGGGGAACTCTCAGCTGGTTGGGAACTCTGGGCTCGTCAGTGGCAGGTTCCCTCCTTCTCTCCCCAGGGTCCCCAGATCAGCCTTCCAGCAGATGCTCTGCCAGCTCTCTGCAGCTTTCTGGGCTCTGCTCTGGGAATTGAGATGATATTATGGAGTTTTAATTAAACTGCCCCTCACAAAGTGGATGAGTGCCTTGAAAATCTTCCTGTAAAGAAACAGCAAAACACTAATCATGCAAGACCAGACAACAATGAGAAAATAGCCACACTGGCATCACTCCTAATCCTGCAATGTTTTATTCTCCAAATTCTGAAGGAAAAATAAGAATGGGAAAACCAGATCTGAAAGGAAGTTAGCCCCAAACGTTGACATGATCACAGTCCATGTGAAATACGGATTTATATAGTCACTCACACTGACTGTAAACCTTCCTTCAAGTGTATCTGTGCCTTGAGATGTTAGTGAATAAGAGCACAAAGCCATTGCAATGAGCAGGGCATTTGATAAGAAAGTATGAACAATATGATGACAAATGTTAACAGTATTTTTTTTCAGAAATGTTTAAAGTTATGCATTGCTTATCCTAATATTTTATGAAATTTCAACAAACTTAATGATAATTTAGAAACCTATCTTTCAGTTTTAAATTGACTTTTATTTATTTATTTTAATTAATGTATCTATTTTAGTTGGAGGATAATTACTTTACAATATTGTGCCATACATCCATATGAATCGGTCATGGACAAACACGTGTCTTTTAAGACAAAAAGTCATATATCTCTGTGGCCATCTCCTGATCCAGTGAAATAGGCTGATGTAGTAAATGGAAAACAACATAGTAACAAGCCAGATGTTACTCCTTTGTCAACAAATACTATGATGCTGCTAAATATTTATAGAAATAAACATTCAAACAATTACACAACAGAATGTATGTTTTACAGTGGAATGAAAGTACAAATGTTTCCAACATGTCTCTGTTTATAGAATTTTCCGGATTCTCATGTAATATTAAAGGGTATGAAAAAAAAATACGTGTGACTCTAGAAAGCAAAAATGCCCTCATAAACAGTAGTTGGTTTAATGAACACAGTACTTTATGGAAGAAGTGCCTAAATGCCACCATTGTTGGAGCAGAAGCTCTCACATTAGAAACTATAAGTTTGCATAATTAACACAAAGAGGGCACCACATTGAAAAGTTATTTATTGCATAAGTTATAGAGAAGCTATTGCATCAAAGTTGAGTGGAAAACCAAACAAAAATGCTTTACATATGGAATGCACTTAATGCTGTCAAAGTCTCTAAAACAAGAAAGAATAAGCAATATTTTCCATAAGATAGGAAATGACTGCAATCTTTTTTACACTATGGATTTTATTGTGGAAATTACCTCATGGCAAAAATGTTGAAGGGGCTGCAGAACAATAAAGAGAGATGTGCATTCCTCTTTTACAATAAAGGCCAACGTTCCAAATTTGCTGACCTGCTCTGAAATAAGAAGTGACTGTTGGTAGCCAGCAGAAACGTTTGTAAAAATAAATCCACTCGATCTGTCCCTGTGAGTTAGAAGTGGCATTTTACAGTGAAAGAACTGCTCCCAAGGGAAAATCATATTATGAAGAGAGCATTTGGGAAATATGTATTTGAAAATATTTATATGACTATGTGATTTATTTATTTATTGAATCCCCCACCAAAAAAATAGCCTAATTGGCTACCTCTAGCTTATCTCTTAAAACACACATCAGGCATGATGCTACAGGTGGTCTCCTCTCATCATCCCATGAGTTAGATTACCCTTTCCTTGGCCCCTCTTCTTCCGCACCCGGTGCACATGCTAGAATTGGCCTTACAGCATGGTAGTAGAGTATGTTACTTGTGTGTGAATCTCCCCCATGGAATTCTGAATTTACTGAAATCAGGTAAAAAGCTATTGTCCTACCAAGATGAGAACAGAATCCCTCAAAGATGCTCTGTAAATATTTAACAATTGGATTAAAAAAACAAACATACAGTGTACCAATGGACTGAAATAATTGGCCAATATAATAGTAATACTGCTAATATCAGTAATGATTATCACAGTGACTAATGCTTGAACTAGTTTGCTATGTGCCAGGCATTGATCAAATCTTCTTGTACGTATTTTCTGATTTAATGTTCACTACAACCTTAATGGAATATACTGTTAGTTTCCCTAATTTATAGATGTGGGTTAAGGAACTTGTCCCAAATCGCACAGTTAATTGCCTGAGATACAATACAGGTGGTCTGTTCACAGATCTCAGATTCTGTAAAATGGGGAAAACCAAAGCTTGGCACCTGGTTTCAAAAAGAGAGTTGGAAATGGATAGATTATGTAAAATAAATAATCATAATACTAGACTGACAGTTAAATATCAAGGACTCTTGATATAATACAAATTATTCCACCTTAAGCTTATAGGAATTTATGTTCTACAAGGTTACAGGTTCTACTTCTCATTCTGTATTCTCAATAACATGTAGTACTGGCTCCTTAAACTCTCTGTAGAATAGTCTTTATTCTATCATTGTAGAATGAATAAATGAATGAATGACTATTATGTTCAGGGGCTTCACATAATTGATCATGTCACATCGTATCGCAGACCTACCAGCAGTCCCAATGCAAAGCCTAGAGTACATCGGCTCGGAAAGGTCCATCCTTTCCCCAGTGTCAATGGCTGGTAGATGGAGGCTCCCTCCCTTCCTGAAGCTCTTTGTCCATCCAGATTGGTGCTCTCAGCCCTGTTTATCTCAAATGAAGAGGGGCATGACTGGAAAGTATCCACAACAGTGTGGCCTCATCACCACATGGCAGGAGGAACAGCTGAAGGGACTGAGAGCATTTGGCCTGGAGTGAAGGAGACTCAGGGAGATGAATCACAGCCTTGAAGTATTTAAATGGCATCAAGTGGAAAAGGGATTACACTGAGGTAATGTAGCCCAGGAGGGTGACTCCAGGAGTGCTGGGAGGAAGTGAAAGGGAGACAGGTTTCAGACCAAGGGAAGAGCTTCCTGGTATTTGGAGACACGCTCTAGTGGGAAAGGTCACCTTGGAAGGTGCAAATGACCAGCTGCCAAGGGCAGTTCATACACAAGGTGGTTGGTGGAATTTGCCTACTTTCTGTTTCATAGATTTTGTATGATTAAATATAATCATGCAAGACCAAGGGGGGATACTTTGTCATCTATAGAATGACATTATAATAATTAATTATATGTAACTAATAATAATGGCAGATTATTACTATTTTTTTTTTTACTTTTTATTCCAAATCATCACTGTCAATGTTGTTTGCTCAACTATGAAATGATGATAATAATAGTACTTTCCTCATGGTGTTTGTTGAGAAGATTCAATGACTAGAAATCTGTGTACTGAGAATGCTCCCTAACACAAAGAAAGCATAAGATTTTTACTATAATGCTACTACTACTAATAAATGTCATTGTTTAGTGGCTAAGTTGTGTCCAGATCCTTGTGACCCCATGGACTGCAGCACACCAGGCTCCTGTCTTCCACTATCACCCACTCTCTCTATTCATCTTATCCTCTGCCACTCCCTTCTCTTTTTGCCTTCAATCATTCCCAGCATCAGTCATTTCCAATGAGTCACCTCTTCGCTTCAGGTAGGCAAAGTATTGGAGTTTCAGGTTTAGTATCAGTCCTTCCAATGAATATCTCAGGATTGCTTTTCCTTAGGATTGACTGGTTTGATCTCCTTTGCAGCCCAAGGGACTCTCAAGTGTCTTTTCCAACACCACAAATCAAAAGCATCAGTTCTTCAGCCTTCAACCTTCTTTATGATCCAGCTCTCACATCCATACCTGACTCCTGGAAAAGCCATAGCTTTGACTATACAGACATTCATTGGCAAAATGATATCTCTGCTTTTTAATACACGGTCTAAGTTTGTCATAGCTTTTCTTTCAAGGAGCAGCATCTTTTAATTTCAAGGCTGCAGTCACCATCCACAGTGATTTTGAGCCGAAGAAAATAAAACCTGTCACTGCTTCCACTTTTTCCTCTTCTATTTGCCGTGAAGTGATGGGACTGGATGTCATGATCTTAGTTTTTTTAATGTTGAGTTAAAAACCAGGTGGGTGCAGGTATAGCCCCCCAAGTAACCTTAAGCTTTTGCAGAGGAGAGGGAGGTTAGTACCAACCAGCATTCACCAGAACGGATGGAGTTCTTTGGACCTGCTTCCTAATCACAATCCTATCCCTTAGGCAGGTCATTTAACCTCTTTGAGCTCATTTAATTCATTAATAAAATGGGGACAGTAATGTTCATTTGTCAGGGATGCAGCAGAATTGAAGGACATGATGTGTAATTAAATACTGTTGTAATGTCTGTCAGGGACCCCAATAAAGTCAGCCCCCTTTCTGCTTGCCTCTGCTCATTGGGGCTTTCTCTCATCACCTCTTCCATCAACATCCACCTCACTCCCTCTCCTCACCTTCAATACCAAACAGCAGTGGAAATCTTCACCTGAAGTTATCATTTGGAGCCTGAACAATATACAAGCACTGTTGGGGGCTCTATACACTTCCAAGAAAGTAGAGAGGTTGAATGGGAAACTCAAAATGGATTAAAGATCTAAATGTAAGACCAGAAACTATAAAACTCCTAGAAGAGAACATAGGCAAAACACTCTCCGACATAAATCACAACAGGATCCTCTATGACCCACCTTCCAGAGTAATGGAAATAAAAGCAAAAATAAACAAACGGGACCTAATTAAAATTAAAAGCTTCTGCACAACAAAGGAAACTATAAGCAAGGTGAAAAGATAGCCTTCAGAATGGGAGAAAATAATAGCAAATGAAGCAACTGACAAACAACTAATCTCAAAAATATACAAGCAACTCCTGAAGCTCAAAAATAAATGACCCAATCAAAAAATGGGCCAAAGAACTAAATAGACATTTCTAAGAAGACATACAGATGGCTAACAAACACATGAAAAGATGCTCAAAATCACTCATTATCAGAGAAATGCAAATCAAAACCACAGTGAAGTTCCATTTCATGTCAGTCAGAATGGCTGTGATCCAAAAGTCTACAAGCAATAAATGCTGGAGAGGGTGTGGAGAAAAGGGAACCCTCTTACACTGTTGGTGGGAATGCAAACTAGTACAGCCACTATGGAGAACAGTGTGGAGATTCCTTAAAAAACTGGAAATAGAACTGCC
>SJYX01002424.1:478933-563838 GCA_006410675.1 Oreotragus oreotragus
TGAGAGCCCCTCGGACTGCAAGGAAATCCAACCAGTCCATCCTAAAGGAGATCAGTCCTGAATATTCATTGGAAGGACTGATGCTGAAGCTGAAGTTTCAATCCTTTGGCTCCCTGATGTGAAGAACTGACTCATGTGAAAAGACCCTGATGTTGGGAAAGATTGAGGGCAGGAGGAGAAGAGGATGACAGGATGAGATGGTTGGATGGCATCACCAACCCAATGGACATGAGTCTGAGTAAACTCTGGGAGTTGGTGATGGACAGGGAGGCCTGGTGTGTTGCAGTCCATGGGGTCATAAAGAGTCAGACACAGCTGAGCGACTGAACTGAATTGATATTTTACATATACCTATTATTTTTGTGATTACAAAAATATGTGCATGGGCTGTCTACTTTCGATGGTGTGATCTGAAAAGACTTTTCTGAAGAGGTGACAAAGGATTTGAAATTATGTGAAGGGAAAGAGCCCAGTCATCAGTAGAACACTCCAGAAAGAAGAACAGTGAACTTAGTGACTAACCATGCACACAAGTCCATAAATCCCCTGCACAGCAAAGGAGGGAATAAAGAGCAGGTCCAGGCTACTTTTCACATCTGCATGCCCTCAAGGTCTTCATCCACAGTTCCACAGATGATGTTAGTCTCTAAGTTGGGTCCGACTCTGCAACTCCATGGACTGCAGCCCACCAGGTTCCTGTGTCCATGGGATTCTCCAGGCAAGAATACTGGTGTGGGATAGTCATTCCTTTCTCTAGGGGATCTTCCTGAGCCAGGGATTGAACCCAAGTCTTCTGCATTGTGGGTAGTTTCTTTACCATCTGAGCCATCAGGGAAGCCCTTTTCAGGTGGACAATGCTCAAATATTCATTGATGTGAAGTGAACTGTTTAAAATTAAAAACTAAACTAAAAACCACAAGCAGAGAGCCAGCACTTCTCTAAGGTTTCAAATTAGATTCCAAGAAGCCCAAATGTACCTCAGAGGTCCCCACGGGGAACAAGGGCATAACACTGAACACCTCCTCAACCTTATCCCTGCAGCTCTGCTCTTCTGTGAGTCACATACCATGGAAGAATTGGAAGTAGGAATCCAGTGGAAACAGTATTTGGAAGCCATTCAATTAAGGAAGGAAAGAACACATCCATTTTCCCCCTTGTTAGCCAATTCAAGCTAAGATGTTTGAGAGCTTATCGAAAAAGCAAGACAGGATTCCTGGGGAGATGCTTCAGGTGTAACCTAAATATAGATGACCGATGTCTCCAGGAAGGGTGGTGTCCTCTGAGCAGGGGTCTCCTTGGTCACCCAGCCAGTTGGTATGGGTCTCAGGAGAAGCTGGGGCCACCACAGGAAGTGGCATCACGTAGCCAAGGAATCCTTGCCATCCTTTTCCCCACTTATACGTAGTGCGTGTTGGTTGCTCAGTTGAGTCCAACTTTTCGCAACCCCATAAGCAGGGGTCTCCTTGGTCACCCAGCCAGTTGGTATGGGTCTCAGGAGAAACTGGGGCCACCACAGGAAGTGGCATCACGTAGCCAAGGAATCCTTGCCATCCTTTTCCCCACTTATACGTAGTGCGTGTTGGTTGCTCAGTTGAGTCCGACTCTTCGCAACCCCATGGACTGCAGCCCACGAGGCTTCTCTCTCCATGAAATTCTCCAGGCAAGAATACTGGAGTGGATTGCCATTCCCTTCTCTAGAGGAACTTCTCAACCCAGGGATTGAACCCTGGTCTCCTGCATCGTAAGCAGATTCTTTACCGTTTCAGCTGTAGCCCAGTTGGTAAGAATCTGCCTGCAGTGCAGGAGGACCCAGGTTTGATCCCTGAGTGGGGAAGATCCCCTGGAGAAGGAAATGGCAAACCACTCCAGTATTCTTGTCTGGAAAATTCCATGGACAGAGGAGCCTGGTGGGCTGCAGTCCATGGGTTGCAAAGAGTCGGGCACGACCGATAGACTAGCGTAGGCAAGATTCTGCCCTTTCTTCCGTTTTTGACATTCACAAAGTGAAATTCCCATCTGGCAGGTGCTCATGACAAACACAGATTGACTAGAAGCTTCTGTGTGAGCCTCAAGAAGTTCTCTGGGTGAACCCTGCATTTAGTTGGTTTTCTTTGCCTTCTGCTTTGTGATGTTTCCCGTAGGATTCAGGGAGAAACCAAGAAGAACCATCTGACTTGGTTGTTTTCGGGTGATGAAAAAGGGGGGATGAAGGTGTCAAGCCTTTCATGTAGCAGATAATATCCCTAGAGTCTAGAATGACTTTAATTAAAAAAGTAAATGACTTCCGTGGTGTCCTCTAAATGCATAATATTCATCAGAATGATGAGCAAATGAAACACGTCTGCGCTTACTATTTTGGCAAACTTCCTTTACTCCTATGTACTTTATTTAAAACCCCAGTGTAATAACAGTTCTGGACTTTTAATTTTTATATTATATTTAAGTGACAAAGAAATGGTCGGATGGTCCTTTATCAAGTTCTCTCCCATCTTCTTAGAAATATAAATTGCTTGAGGAGGAAGTGCTACAATTTTAGACCAGAAAATACATGCCAGATGTCTTCTATGAAGCTGACCCGCCCAAGGATATACGCCTTAGTCATTAGGACGTGTTCTAAATGTTACTGCACAGCTTTTGGAAGGATGGCTCTGAACCCTCACTTAGACGTAGCTGCTGGCACGTCGCTTTGTTTCTGTGTCTTGCACTCCTACTTGCATTGATGTAAAGGAAGCATGAATTAGCTAACACTCCATTATTAGAGAACCAGGCAAAGACCAGCTGAGCAGGGGACCCGCCTTCTCTCCTAGAAACAATGTAAAGCCTGCCTGGCTGAGGGTCCCCAGGCCTCTGCCGCTCTTTGCTTTTGAGATTTTCCAGCCCACCCTATAAACATGTCTAAGGCCATTCTGTACAGTTTGTTTATTCCAACTATATTGTCCAGGGTAGAAAGAAGGGCGATCTAGCTGGTCGGTGGAAATGACAACATGGGAGGGAGAGAGAAGCAAAAAAAGAAAGGCAAAATGGGGAAAACAGGAAACAGGCTAGTGAGAAGAGTCAAAATGCTCAGAGTCAGGAAGCAGGATTTTGTAGCCTCTAATCTCCATGGTGCAGCTGGTTTGCTGTATGATTTGTACAAATTCAATGGTGGTCTCTGTACTCCTGCCATTGCCTTGAATTAAGGGCTCATCATTGTTATCAAGAGGAATGAAGGCTGTTTACCTACTCTTTCTGTTACATGACTGAGTCCTCTTCATTCTTGGTTTCAACAACATGAATCAGCCATAAGTGTACATATATCCCCTCCCTCCTGAGCCTCCCCTCCCACCCCAACCCCCTATCTCACTCCTCTAGGTTGTCACAGAGCACCAGGTTGAGCAGAATAAAACTGCTATGTGACCCAGCAATTCCATCACGTGGCACATACCATGAGAAAACCATAATTCAAAAAGACACATGTACCCTAATGTTTCAGCTTGCAGGTGGCGGTTGTGGCAAAGAACCCACCTGCCAATGCAGGAGACGCAAGAGATGCATGTTCGGTCCCTGGGTTGGGGAGATCCCCTGGAGCATGGCATGACAACTGGCTCCAGTATTCTTGCCTGGAGAATCCCCATGGACAGAGGAGCCTGATGGGCTACAGTCCATAGGGTTGCAGAGCTGGACACCACAGAAACGAGTTAGCACGCACGCACCCCAGTGTTCGTTGCAGCTCTGTTTACAGTAGCCAGGACATGGAAGCAACCATCATGTCCATCTACAGATGAGTGACTGTGGTCTCATTCTTAATGCCCCATCCTAATCCCGACCACTTAACTAGAATAGCACATCCCCAGCCCCATTACTCTCTCATTTCCTGCACAGCTCTTTTTCCTTTAATGGTTTCATTCATTGTTTGTTATTATTAGACTAGTTGTTGTTATTATAATGATTATTACACATTTTATGGTTTCTCTTTACAGAGGCTGAAACTTGATGACATTAGAAATACACTTCTCTTCTCATGACCCTATCACTGGTATGTAGCACATGCCTGATCTATAATAGGTATCCCAAAAACGTTAATTGTGGAAATAACTAAATCAGTGAATGAGTGCACCAGATGGTGCAGATGGCATGTGAAAGGAGTGGAAACTTAGCAAAATGTCCTTTGTCACTGAAGATACATCTATTTATTAAGACTTTCAAAAATATATTATCAGACATGAAGATAAAGTCATGACAACTGATAAATGTTTAATATAATATGTAGAAATTTAGAAATTTCATGGATCGTATTTCAAAGAACTTCCACTATATTGATTCTTTAGAAACATTTTTAATAATGCATTTTTGAGTGTTAAGAATTTGAAACAGAATAGATACATGTATATGTATAACTGAATCACTTTGGTGTATACCTGAAACTAACACATCATTAATCAACTCTACTTCAATATAAAATAAAAATAGAAAAGAGAATGAAATCAAGGTCTTCTTGACACTTTTAACATCATTCTTCAAATACCCACTAAACCAAAGCCATTTGTATTGATAAATTAAGTGCCATATTGCAATTCCTGGCTAGGCTTTAAAAATTGCTTCTATCCCTTTCCAAACCTACAATTAACAAAGAGTTAACTATTCTCGGGGAGTAACGTATTTCTTTCACTTTGCCAGTTTGGATGAGAGCTGTTTGTAACAGTCATACCAGAGGAACCAGTACATAGGCCAAGAGGAAATTTGGAAAGGAAATGTGATTGGAGGAATTATTTTGAAAGGTGAAATGAAGAAGAAAAGAGACAAAGGAAAAGAAAAATTAGAAACTGGAAGTGAAATCATTCCAGTCCCTCTCTCTAATAACCTCTGCTCTTTGGAGCTGAGGAAACAGGACTTGACAAAGGATTCCAGAGACTGACAAATGGGATGCTTAAAAGATCCTTTGAGCCAGGCAGAGGTCACTGGACTCAGCTTTCACCCAAATGCTGTCATGTCTGGGGCCCTTTATTTTTCACTTTCCGCATCTGGACAAATTAGCTGCTCAGTCAATCTGACTCTTTGCAACCCCACGGACTATAGCCCTCCAGGCTTCTCTGTCCATGAAATTCTCCAGGCAGGAATACTGGAGTGGGTTGCCATTTTCTTCTCCAGGTGATCTTTCTGACCCAGGCATCGAACCCAGAACCTAGAAGATTCTTTACCATCTGAGACACATGATAAAATAAGCTGCACTTACATTGACCGAACCATGTAAGTATGTATACTTAAGTACATGTGGGTATGTATATACATCTATATACTATGTGCATATATATACGTTATATGTATACATATATATTTTTGTTTTATATGTTATATATATGTTCTATTTGGAATATACATGTTCTATCAGAATATATTATATATATATATATATATATATTAAAATGCATATTCTACTACAGCTTTCCTGCCAACTTTTTTCCTTGTCAAGAACCCCTACCTTTGGGGACAAGAGACTGGGAGCCCATGCATTTGAGCAGCCCACTGCTCCAGGGGTTCTAATTATGTGGGAATAATGCAGTGGAGCATGCATCACCACTGCAGAATATTTGGGCTGATTTCCCCAACTCAGATGCCAGAGAGTTTCCGGATGACAATATCCATCACGCATGGATTGCATTCATAAGGCAAGACTCTTAAGGGGTTCAGTGGATGGTGTGGGGTTATCCAGTCAGAGTCTTTATAACTTATGAGAAATAATAAAGGAATCTGCTAGTGCTTCTCACGAAGAAGAGAAGAGATGCAGGCATTAAATTCAAATACTCAACACACAGTTGGGAAGGACTAGCTTTATCCTGCCTGTTAAGAAAAGCAACATGAGCTCCAGTATGCAGGAAATATGATAAGTAGAAACAAGATTTACATTTTCAAAAGAGGAAAGGATTTTTTAACAACCAGACCTATCTAAAAGTTAAATGGTCATGAGTTTTCTATCACTGAAAGTATGTAAGGCAGCGTAGGGCTGAAGGAATATGTATGTATCTGGATGAACGATTCGCATAGACATTTCTTTGATGCACAAAAAGAGAGTCAGAGAAGATTGTTGTTCAGTTGTTCAGTTGCTCAGTCCTGTCTTTGCAACCCCTTGGACAGGCATTCCTGTCCTTCGGTATCTCCCAGAGTTTGCTCAAACTCATGTTCATTGAGTTGATGATGCCATCCACTCATCCTCTGTCATCCCCTTCTCCTCAAGCTCTCAATCTTTTCCAGCATCAGGGTCTTTTCCAATGAGTTGGCTCTTCACATCAGGCGCCCAAACTATTCCAGCTTCAGCATCAGTGCTTCCAATGAATATTCAGGGTTGATTTTCTTTAGGATTGACTGGTTTGATCTCCTTGCTGTCCAATGGACTCTCAAGAGTTTTCTCCAGTACCACAGTTTGAAAACATCAATTCTTCGGCACTCGGCCTTCTTTATGGTCCAACTCTCCCATCTGTATTTGACTGGCATGGATCAGAGAAGCTTTTCTTTGCTAATTCTTGCCTCAGTTCTGAGCAGAACAGCTGAGACTGAGCAGAAGGAACACATACTTAGAGCCTCAAAGTTTTGTGGTTGAAGTTTAGTACCAACACTATTGCACTTTAGCCCCAGTGATCTTCTGTTCACCCCTTGAAGAGGCCAGGCTCATTCCAGCCACAGAGCTTTTGCATTGATTGGCTACTTTCTCTGTTTGGCACACTCTTTTTTCCACCAAATTATTCAAGTTTCAGCTTAACATCACCTCTTTACAGATGTTTTCCTTTCCACTCCAGTTAAAGCACTCACTCACCTTTTTCATTAATACTCTGTTTAGTACTTATCACTCTCTATGCTTTTATTCTTTATTTAAATATTTTTTTATCTTTCTTACTTAATATAAGCTCCATGATAACAGGATTTTATCTTAGTCACCACTTTATTTTCAGTACTTAGAACAGTCCTGGCTCAAATAAGGCCCCTGAATTATTTTAAACAAAGTAACAACTTTGGAAATCATACAAAATTGTGTTCAGTTAGGTAGTTCACTCCCTAGTTATATCTAAAATGTTACATTTCAAGTGTGTTTGATCTAAGTAACTCCAACACTTTCTCTCCTACTCAAGAAAGCATCATGATGAAATATATGCATTGATAGGTCTCTACACTGGAACCCTGCATCCTGTGGTCACCGTCAGTTGGGCTATAAGTGGGTAGATGATCCAAGGCTGATCAATCAGAGAACCTCCCAGGAATTACTGAAACTAGAATACAGAGAAAAAATGTAGATTTCCTATGACAGCTGGAGATATATGGCATATGAAACTCAGAATGTGTTGGCATCCTCTTCCCCACCCTGATAGAAGTGAACCTGGCATAGAAGGGGATAATCTGGCCCTCAGAGAGAGACAGAGACAAGAGTAAGCGGCTCAGAATACAAGTCTTTTAGACCCTGAGGCTGGGCCATCTTGTCCAGCCTGTAGTTATATGAGATTCCCCCAGTATTCTCCCCATGAATACCGCCTTCTGACTAAACCACTTCAGGTAGGTTATAGCATTCGTAGTAAAGAGAGTACTGACCAATACAGAAATCAATGGAGTGAGAGTGATATGGAAATAACCTGACATATGGACCTGCAGGATGCACTCAAACATCTTCATGGACTTACTTAATAAATGGAAAAATAGTACTTATATATAAAAACAAGAAATGACAGTGCAGTTGAAAATAGCTGCATCTGTCTCATGTGATTTTCTTTTCCCACAGTTATATCCCAAATGGCAAGTGAACCATGTAGCCCCTGAGACAGACCTGGGAGCTGCACTTGAAGCAAGACCCACTATTACGCAGGCCTGCATCAGTAGGCAGATTCTTTACCACTAGTGCCACCTGGGAAGCTCTGCTGCTGCTAAGTCGCTTCAGTCGTGTCTGACTCTGTGCGACCCCGCAGACGGCAGCCCACCAGGCTCCCCTGTCCCTGGGATTCTCCAGGCAAGAACACTGGAGTGGGTTGCCATTTCCTTCTCCAATGCACAAAAGTGAAAAGTGAAAGTGAAGTCGCTCAGTCGTGTCTGACTCTTTGTGACCCATGGACTGCAGCCCACCAGGCTCCTCCTTCCATGGGATTTTCCAGGCAAGAGTACCAGACTGGGTTGCCATTACTTTTTCCTAGGCACTTAATAAGTATATTTAAGTGAATAAAGAACCTCATTTCCTTCTCACACAATCCTGAACTAAAAGGTCAAGTGGGGCTGAGAAAAAAAAAAAAAATGCCAACAAGAACTGAGACGCAGATGCAAAAATTTGAAGGTGACAGATGGGAAAATTTAACACTCACTATGGACTGGCAACTTGGGTTGTTTTAGGGCATCAATTCAAAGATAACCAAATTCCATTTGGCTGTGCCTGTATGAGACTGGCTAAGAGTTACTTGGAGTTCTTGTCGAAAATGCAAATCCTGGGGGCCTTCTTGAATCCGAAGAGTCTGATTCTCCACAAACCTTCATCTCATCTCATCACATCTTTCTATTTGCCCCAGAAAATCTGGTCATCCCCAATAGTTTCTCTTCCTCTTCATCCTTATTCAGCCCATCACCAATTCCTGGCACTGTGTCTTCACAAATGTCTCCTGCCTGCACCAACTCTCCTTCATCCCCAGATGCTGCTGTCGTCATGGGAGCACATGGACCGCTGCCAGGGCCTCCTGCCTTTTTCTCTTCTTCTATACTTGCTCCTTTCCTACTGCAGCTGATTGAAGACTGAGTGATCCCTCTAGACAAAACATGACCAAATATTACTTTCCAGTTGAACTCTATTGGAAGGCCTCCCATCACTCTTGAGAACAAAGACCAAAACTATAGGCTAGTCTCAAAATCCTTCATTGGTCTTCTCCCTGCCAATCTCTCCAGATTCCTGTGTTCCAGCTTCCTAAGCCAACCTCCAGTTCTCTAAACATCACCTGCTCCTTCTGGTAGCCTAGCATCTGGCAAGCAGTTCCCTCTGCCTGAACATTTTCTGCCTTCCAACCTCCTTTTACCAGGTGGACTTCTACTTATTTGGGGGAATTCAGTTCAGATAAAATCAGATTCTTCCATTGACCACTGATATATTCCTATCAACTTGAAACTTTTTATTACAGTTTATGGTGTGTGTGTGTGTGTGTGTGTATATATATATATACACACACATAATTACATATTTATTTGTGTAATGACTTGGTTGATGGCTATCTGCAGCCCCTTTCCCCATATATGTACATAAGACCATAAGCTACTTTGAATGTAGACCTATGACTTCCCAGGTGGTGCTAGTGGTAAAGAGCCTACCTGCCAATGCAGCAGATGTAAGAGTCAGGGGTTCAATCCCTGGATTGGGAAGATCCCCTGGAGGAGGAAGTGGCAACCCACTCCAGTATTCTTGTCTAGAGAATTCCATGGATGGAGGATCCTGGTGGACTACAGCCCACAGGATCACAAAGAGTCAGACACAACTGAACACAGACTCATGCTTGTTAGCTGTACCCAGTATTCTATCCTCAATGCCCAGCCCAGGATCTTGACAGATCATGGTGTTCAGAACCTAAGTGTTGAATGGATACACAAAATGGAGTAAGGTCAAGGCTGGGCTCAGGAATCTCTCCTATTAGAAATCTTAGTGATTCAATACAGACTTGAGAAAAATCTAAAATTTTTACCAAGCTGAGAATCCATGATTCTAAGTAAATGTGTTATTCCTCTATATTTCATGTATGCACATTTTAAGGTATAGCTATGAAAAATATCTTAAAGTTTTCTACAGCCCTTGGCAAAGCCTTCAGCAATTTATGCAAAAGGGATATTCTGTGCATGCCACTAGACTGGTCAGCAACTTTGGTCCCATTATACCCAAACTGTTTCTAGGTGCCCCTCATTCTAGTTCAGTTCAGCAATTACTGAGTACGTTCTTTCAGCCAAGCCACCTTCTACCTGGTCCAAGTCCTGTCTTCAGGGATAACTTGAGAGACACACATCAGTTCAGTTCAATTCAGTCACTCTGTTGTGTCCAACTCTTTGAGTCCCATTGGACTGCAGCACACCAAGCTTCCCTGTCCATCACCAGCTCCTGGTGCTTGCTCAAACTCATGTCCATTGAGTTGGTGAGATACACATGAAACCAAGTAATTACAATACACTCTCAGATGTAGGATCATGGACAAGATCATCCAGTGTCATCATAGCCCAGTGCACAGGATGGGCAAGTGTTGAAGATGGCTTGGGAGGAAATGACCTTTGAACCAGGTTTAGGAGGATGAATAAGAGTTAGATTTTCAAAGAGACAAATAAACCATATAAGGAAGTGATCATTGCATTTTGCAAAAGTCAGGAGTCTGGAAACAGAATAATGTGTTTGGAGAGCTACCCGGTAATTATATGGCAGAAGCAGTAAATATTACCAAGGAGGAAGCAGGTAAGGTTGAAGAAACCTAAGGGATTCTTTTCTTACTCCCCCTCCTGCCACTGGAAATGTAAGCTCACCTTTTGTGCTGCAGTCATGTGCTTTGTCCTGAAACCGTGGACTGTAGCCCACCAGGCTCCTCTGTCCATGGATGTCCCAGGCAAGAATACTGGAGTGAATTGCCATTTCTTTCCCCAGGGTATCTTCCCAACCTAGGGATCAAACACATGTCTCCTGCACTGGCAGGCAGATTCTTTATCATCCCCTTTTCCATATCCTTGATTGGTCCTTAATCCTCAAATTCTGCATCACAATACCTGTCCAGCATATTCCATAGGCAGGAAACCTAACGTCCTCTGGAGGAGCCCATCTTGCTGAGATTGTTGTCAGCAGATTTACTTCCAGGGTGATTGTTGCAAGAATTTGTCTAACAGAATGAATGATCAGCCCCGAGTAAAGGGATTATGAAAAACTTAATAGCACTGTAGGAACGTGGCTGTTAATGAAATACAGTTGGCTGCTCTCGCCAGTTGGCACTAACCGACCTGACACTGTCAACATCACAATACGATATTTGTTCCCAATTATTTTACAGCAACAACTGAAATACAATATGGTATTAATCATATTTATTATAAGTATCAATTTGAGAAATTTCTGACATGCCAGAAGATGAATAGGTTTATTATGAAAAGCAATTCTGCTTGGTGCACGCCTGCTGCTGCTGTGTAATAAATAGCCTCTGTAGGAATTTTTTTAAAGAAATAAAGCAAAAAATAGCACTGAAGATAAAAATGAAGCATTGAGATCCTTCACATGCCTGCTATTTCCAAAGGCTAAGCACAACCAGCACACTTTGTACCTTTAGGATTCTAATAGATAAAAATAACCAATGGACCATCCCAGACCCTCAGAACAGAGAGCAAGGAAAGTTTCATGATTGGGGCCCAAAGGAATAGGGACACTGGAGGGAAAGGACAGTTTCTGCAAATGCAGTTCCTTCCAGCCTGTTCCTCCTCTTACAACACTCCTGTGACATGCACGTCTTTAGGGATGTGGCCCTAACTCTATTTCAGCTTCATTCCCTCACTTTTTTCAGGTGCTTTCACAAATAGCACTTTCTCAGAAACATCTTTCTGACAACCCCTTAAAAATAAAAAGCCCTCCTTGAAGCCTAAATTATTTTATTTCTAATAATGCTGCTGATATTTGCTTCTTCCCCTGTTATGCTGTAAACCAAATGTGAGCCAAGCATTTGTTTTATTCACAACTTTGCACATACATGCTGGGCACGTAGCAATCAAAAATATTTATTGAATAAGTGAATGAACAAACAGATGAATGAACGAGAACATGAATGAATGAACTCATTCATCCAACAATGTCTTTCTCAATTCTCACCTCTTTAAAAATATTTCCTCATTTTCTGCTTGTTCTTGATTCCTTGTAGTCCAGCCACAGGTTAGCTCCTCCTCGTTAGAGCTTTTCTAATAGCTTTCAAATCTGTTGTTCCTTTTGAGTTCCTCCAATTTATTCTCACTATTATCAGCAAAGTAACTTTAAGAAAAAAAATGAGATATCTCCTTGTTTCACTGAAGCACTTACAATCTTTCATGTTTATTATTATTATTATTATTACTACATTAAGGATGAAGCTCAAAATCCTGAGCAAGGGATATAAAAAACTTCATGATTTGCCTCTTGCCTGTTCCCCTAGCTTTATCTCCTAGTTCCTCCCAACTTATAGTCTGGTAGCTCCTAAGTGGGTATCCACTTCTGTGTGCCACTTTTTGCTTCCATTTATATTAGAGAACTCTTTCTCTGGTTAGTCCCTCTTGCATGTTTCTTCCTTTATACTTGTTTGTTTGTTTTTTGCTGTTTCAGTTCAGTTCAGTCGTTCAGTCATGTCCGACTCTTTGTGACCCCATGTATCGCAGCATGCCAGGCCTCCCTGTCCATCACCAACTCCTGGAGTTCACTCAGACTCACGTCCATCAAGTCAGCGATGCCATCCAGCCATCTCATCCTCTGTCGTCCCCTTCTCCTCCTGCCCCCAATCCCTCCCAGCATCAGAGTCTTTTCCAATGAGTCAACTCTTCACATGAGGTGGCCAAAGTACTGGAGTTTCAGCTTTAGCATCATTCCTTCCAAAGAAATCTCACGGTTGATCTCCTTCAGAATGGACTGTTTGGATCTCCTTGCAGTCCAAGGGACTCTCAAGAGTCTTCTCCAACACCACAGTTCAAAAGCATCAATTCTTCGGCACTCAGCCTTCTTCACAGTCCAACTCTCACATCCATACGTGACTACTGGAAAAACCATAGCCTTGACTAGGCGGACCTTAGTCAGCAAAGTAATGTCTCTGCTTTTGAATATACTATCNGCAAAAGTCTCAATTCCTACAATCTTAGGAATAGGATTACAATTAGATAAAAATATTTGCTGGCAGTAAAGGAGCTTTGTACTCAGTCTAGTTTTGGAATAGGACTAAATTTTCTTTGAGTAAGGATTTGGGGAAGAAGATCCACTTGAATGTCTTCCTGAGTCTCCGACAGGAGGTGAACATTAGAACTGACATCTTGAAAGAAGGATCTATCATAAATAATGGAGCTGGCCTTACCAAAAGGGTGATAATAGCCCCGTTTACCCATAAGATTCAAATCAAGTGTCATTTCAGGGAAGACCGCCATCCATGACAAAGCTCCCAAATTCTTCCCCTGAGTCCACAGTGGCTCTTGTATTTTACTGACGTCTTTGTCCCCATATAAGACATTTTGATCATATGTGTTTCTCCTACTAGAGCAGAGGTTTTGTGTTTCATTCATTTTGTGTTCCTTGTGTCTACATGCCATCAGGCCCATGAAGGCCTTCAATAGACATGTGAGGTTTGAAGAATAAAAAATCTCATTAAAAGTAACACTGAGTGATTCTTATGGAAATGTGATATTCCTATTCTGTATTGTTAGCAGAATGGGTTTTGATCATAGAAACTAACAGTTTAGGGAGACTTGATGAGGCCCTTGGGATGGAATATATCATCATGTGAGTGCCTGCAGCAAAGTGAAACACTATTAGCAGTGATATTGACCCACAATATAGAGACTACCTTTACAGTGCTTAGCAGAATATTTGCCATGTAATCAGACACGACTGAAGCGACTTAGCAGCAGCAGCAGGCAATGAATCAATGGATCAGTCAATCAGTCTACTAAAACTTGGGTCAGAAATTGGCACAAACATTGAAATCAAAATGCCTTAAGATCTCTAAGGAGACCCTGCTAATCATTCACTCTTTCCCTAAAAGGTGAGTATTTTTTGAAGACCCAATCCTGGATTTTCATTGGAAGGACTGTTGCTGAAGTTGAAGCTCCAACACTTTGGCCACTTGATGTGAAGAGCTGACTCACTGCAAAAGACCCTGATGCTGGGAAAGATTGAAGGCAAAAGGAGAAGGCGGCAGCAGAGGATGAGACAGTTAGATAGCATCACCAACTCAATGGACATGAAATTGAGCAAACACCAGGAGATAGTGGAGGACTGAGGAGCCTGCTGGGCTTCATGGGGTCACAAAGAGCCAGACACTACCAGAACAACAACATCAAATAGAAAGATACAATGAGAATACATTTTGACTTTATCTTAGTCATATTCCCCAAGGCCCTAACTTGTTTTTACATAAATTGATGTGATTAGGGAATAACAGCTTCTAGTAACATGATCCATCCCTGATTTTTCTTTTTTTCCCTAGCAATAGTTCTTCCAATTTTTATTCCAGTTTTCATAAGGTCTATAGGAAGTCACAGGTCTACACAATTTCTTCCTTTGAAATATTTCATTGGGTAGAATTTATTTTGCATAGAATTATTTAAGATCATTTTTTAACTTATAGCTTTTGTCTTATGGGAATTTTACAACCTTATTTTCTGCTGATACAAATGGCTTTTGATCTTTAAAAGAGCAGGGATATAGTTCCCTTCAAATACTTTTAAATCTCTAAAGAGGCTTGGTTTTAGTAGTAATGAGGGTAAAGCATTTTGCTTCTAGAACTTTAGAAAAGAAAGGCCTAATAACCAAATCCTGGGAACCTACTGAGGTTTGGGGTTTTTTTTTTTTTTTTAATTCCAGTATTTCGGGGAAGGCAATGGCACCCCACCCCAGTACTCTTGCCTGGAAAATACAATGGACAGAGTAGCCTGGTGGGCTGCAGTCCATGGGGTCGCTAACAGTCGGACAGACTGAGCGACTTCACTTTCACTTTTCTCTTTCATGCATTGGAGAAGGAAATGGCAACCCACTCCAGTATTCTTGCCTGGAGAATCCCAGGGATGGGGGAGCCTGGTGGGCTGCCGTCTATGGGGTCACACAGAGTCGGACACGAAGATGTGTATAAGAGACAGCTNTCGGACAGACTGAGCGACTTCACTTTCACTTTTCTCTTTCATGCATTGGAGAAGGAAATGGCAACCCACTCCAGTATTCTTGCCTGGAGAATCCCAGGGATGGGGGAGCCTGGTGGGCTGCCGTCTATGGGGTCACACAGAGTCGGACACGACTGAAGTGACTTAGCAGCAGCAGCAGCATGCAGATATTTAGCATAAAAATAAAGTACCCTGGGAAAAATGCTGAAAATAAAAGCAAAAGTGACAACTAACTGTAATAGTTGTCAACAATAATGCCCAAGTGTCCGCACATGTCATTTCAGTCCATTTTTTCTGAGATGAGTCAGAATGAATTTTGAATTTGAGAACTGACATAATTCACTCTGTTTTTGTAAATAAAGTTTTATTGAAACTAGCCATGCCTATTCGTTTACATATTATCTATGGGTATTTTTTGTATTACAGTAACAGAGCTGACTAATTACAGCATGGTCTAATATTAGAACTAAAATATTTGCTTCTGGGGATTTGCCAGGTGGCTCAATGGTAAAGAACCCGTCTGCCAATGCAGGAGATGCAGTTTCAGTCCCTGGGTCAGCAAAATCCCTTGGAGAAGGAAATGGCAACCCACTCCTGTGTTCTTGCCTGGGAACTCCCGTGGACAGAGGAGCCTGGCAGGCTACAGTCCATGAGGTCGCAAACAGTCAGACACGAGTGAGCAACTGAGCACACATTTGCTTCTGGTGCTTCACAGAAAACATATGCTGAGCTAGCATAGAGAAATAGATGGTCTAAACTGATCCTGTAAAAGACTGGGTATCAAAGTCTCCACTTACGATTGCACATTGTGAAATGCACAGCACACGAGTCAGTAAAAGCCATCTATGTCCATTCTCAAATTCAAAATTCATTTACCTGAAAATACAGCAGTTTTTCATGCTTATTATCATGTCTGGGTTTGGTATAAGGGGTTGTCAGGGAAGGGAAATTGCCTTGAGCATTTTAAGTCTATTTCATTATGAGTCTTTTTTCACTTTTCTTCAGCAAGAAAGAGAGTGTGAAATAGAATAAGGCATCCAGATCAATAGATTACATTTATTGAAAGGATGAGTAATTGGAGTAATGTTACAGAATATCAAGCAGATTATTTAGATAGCACACAAGTTTCCAGTCTGATCAGGTCAATTTACAGGCCATCAGAAATTACACAGAGAAATAGTGGGTTTGATCCAAGAGCCTTCTGCATTAGAATGTAGTAATTTGCTCTCTTTAGCTATTTAATCTCTTCCTTGTGTTCAGAGGAAGAAAGAAAGCAGTCATGAGAGAGGGAAGTAATGAGATCATACTATAATTGCTTACACAGATTACAATAACAGAAGCCTTTTCACACCTGCTGATATTGTATTTACTGCTCATTCCCCTACAGAAAGGTGAGATGATGAATAGAGAGGTCGATCAGGAAAATCCCGGAGTGAGTCTAGGAAAATGGTGTCAAATATATCTGAGCAGCAGAACCTCCAATGAAGCCAGGCTCCCAGACCTACAGAATCTTGGTATGTGGGTTTAGACAGGAGCCCTGTCAGTTATGTCTTTAACTGGATGCTTATGGCATTTGTCATGCAGCCAGGCTTGGGAACCACCTATGCAGTGCAACCCCTTCATTTTCCAGGGGTGAGACTGAAGGGACTTTGTGAAGATCAGAGCCCCTACTACTCCACCCCTTAACCCTAGCTCTTCTCTCTTACAATGGCCCAGCAGGAATCCTTTGTGATGCAAATCCTACTCTGGCCAGACACGTGGGCCGCCACTCTTTTTTCCAGCTAGTGGAGCACATGCCTGCCTTGGGGACCTGGCACCTTTTGTCTGCCCTTCCTGGGATACTCCTTCCTAATACCCACATCAATTGCTTCCTCACTGCACCCAAGGCTCCATTCAGAAGTCAGCTTAACAGAGGAGCCTGCCTTGGCTGTTTTCCTCTTGACACTTACTATTACCTGACATTTGCATACGCTTATGCTTACTCACGGAGAAGGAAATGGCAACCCACTCAGAGGATACTCCTTCCTAATACCCACATCAATTGCTTCCTCACTGCACCCAAGGCTCCATTCAGAAGTCAGCTTAACAGAGGAGCCTGCCTTGGCTGTTTTCCTCTTGACACTTACTATTACCTGACATTTGCATACGCTTATGCTTACTCACGGAGAAGGAAATGGCAACCCACTCAGTATTTCTGCCTGGAGAATCCCATGGACGGAGGAGCTTGGTGGGCTACAGTCCATGGGTTGCAAAGAGTCAGACACGATCGAGCGACTTCACTTCACTATGCTTACTCTTGGTTTGTTTCCTAGTCAATTCAGTTGTAAGCTCTGTGCCAGAGCTCAAAAGTTCTCTTAGTTCACTGCTATCTCCACAACATTTCCATCTGGCATATCGTAGACTCTCAACTAATATTTGTAAATGAAAGATGAATGGATGCTTTTTCTGAATACTGTCTCCTGGGCTGCCAGTCCAGTGCAGTAATGAAAACTGGAAAAATATCAAGAGCATTGAAATCAAACAGATCTGGTTTGAATTCTTCATGCATGGCTTTGAGTGAGTTACTGATTCTTGCTGGGCATTGGTTGTATGAAGTTAGGCTCTGATGCTGGAGTATTGTTGTGAAAATCACATACATGAAGCAGGCCTAATAAGAGCCCCCTAGAGAAGTGAGACTAAGGTTTAGGTTATCCGCACTGGGAATTCTAAGGGGCTGAGACATTGACTGGATCCCCCAATTGGGCTGCCAAAGAGCCAGAAGGCTGCTTTAGAACATTTCCATCTGGCATATCGTAGACTCTCAACTAATATTTGTAAATGAAAGATGAATGGATGCTTTTTCTGAATACTGTCTCCTGGGCTGCCAGTCCAGTGCAGTAATGAAAACTGGAAAAATATCAAGAGCATTGAAATCAAACAGATCTGGTTTGAATTCTTCATGCATGGCTTTGAGTCAGTTACTGATTCTTGCTGGGCATTGGTTGTATGAAGTTAGGCTCTGATGCTGGAGTATTGTTGTGAAAATCACATACATGAAGCAGGCCTAATAAGAGCCCCCTAGAGAAGTGAGACTAAGGTTTAGGTTATCCGCACTGGGAATTCTAAGGGGCTGAGACATTGACTGGATCCCCCAATTGGGCTGCCAAAGAGCCAGAAGGCTGCTTTAGCTTCTTAATGCTGCAGGAGTGGGAGGTTGTGTAACTCTCTGTTCGTGCCCTTTTGAACCACATTTCATCAAGATATTGTGAAACAGGGAGCAAAAGGGAGGCTTCTTGGGCCAACATGCATCAGGGCTTGTGCTAGGAGGGATATGCTGAGGGAGAGACGGAAGCGAGGGATCCCTGGCAGCCTCGCCGACTCCGCTCGGTATCTTTGCTCTTGTGGGGCCAGCTGGGAATGAGCAAACAAGCCCTGTGCAACCGCTGGGCCGAGTCACCAAGCCATGCCCCAGAACAGTAATGCCGTTTATCCAGTGTCTCCCAAGGTGGGATTTAAGGTGTGTCGGGCAAAGGAAGAGCCAGAAGAGCATTAGCAATCAGTTGAAAACCTAGGTTCTAGGTTGCCAGCCGGTCACTTTCACCATCCGGCCACAATTTTATTTAATCCTATTAATCCATAAGCAGGATTATCAGCTTCATTTTCCAAATGAAGAAACAAGGGTTGGCGAGGTGTAGTTATTTAGAGTATTTTGTATTTGTTCAGCACATGGAACTTACATTGCCCTAAGACTTGATTCTTTCCTTCAGTAATTCTGTAACCTTAGGAGACATGCCTGACCTGGTGTATTTTCATTTTATTTTTTTTAAACATAAGAATGATGTATGTTGTGACATACATATGTATGTGTGTGTTCAGTTGCATCCGACTCTTTGCAACCCCATGGACTGTAGCCCACCAAGTTCCTCTATTCATGGAATTTTCCAGACAAGAATACTGGAGTGGGTTGCTATTTCTTCTTCCAGGGGATCTTCCTGACCCAGGGATTAGAACCCCAGTCTCTTTTACCTCCTGCATTGGCAGGCAGATTCTTTACCAGCGCTCTATCTGGGAAGCTCGTAATAAGAATAACATGTCCTTGTGTCAGTCGCTCGGTCATATTTGACTCTTTGCAGCCCCATGGACTGTAGTCCGCCAGGCTCCTCTGTCCATGGAACTCTCCAGGCAAGAATACTGGAGTGAGTTGCCATTCCTTTCTCCAGGGGATCTTCCCAACCCAGAATTGAACCTGGGTTACCCACACTGCAGGCAGATCCTTTACATTGTGCCACCTGGGAAGCCCATAATAAGAGTAATACCCACTCATAAAATTGTTACCAAGATAAAATAAGCTGTTGAGGACACAGCACTCTTCCCAGTGCCTTGCCCATAGTATGTGCTCAATAAATGCTTTCCAGCATGGCTTATATTAGCATAAGTAAGACAGTCAGAGGCAGAGCTCAGATTCTGCCTCCTGATGATCTGATTCTAAGCTGCTTCTCTTCTGCAGCAAAAAATTGCCCAAGGAATTTACATTCTGAAAGAGCTTGAAGGTTTCTCTGGTCCTTTCCAAACGTAAGATTCAGTAGTTCCAATGGGAGAGTTGGACGTCCTACACTAAGAATTCTCAAGGAAAGGAAGTTGGGAATGTTCCCTGGAATCACATCCTCTCGTGGCACCTCCCTTCTCTTCAGGACGCTGTGGACCTCTGGCCTCCATGGACTTTATCCTCCCATACAATTGGTTCCATTCACAATTAGTTGCTGGCACTGTCTTCAAAGAGAGTTCTCTCCAAGGACGAGGAACAGGATGCAAAACAAATCCTGTACTGTAAACTCCAAATGTGATCAGGGCAGTCCCAGCTGAGGAGGGAAGGTATGTTGTGAGACTGAAGGGATCAACAATAAAAGACAGCCAGCTGCCCGCCTCTAGCAGGTGACTTGTGGGAATGTACATGTACCCTCTTATGCCCCAAACATTCCCACAACAGAGCACTTCTTAAGGACCAGAGCCTCTAAAGCTTTCTAAAGCTTTTGCCCAGACTGAGAAGCATCATTCTCTCCTGTTCCAAGTCACAGCAGGGAAGTGGACTATCTTCTTATATCCAGAAAGTATCAGCTTTATCCCATGAAATCCTTGGGGTGACTGTGGTTTGCCCTCATCTCCTGACAGTGCGGATGAGGAGAGAGAGCCAAAAGACACAGCATCTCTGTTCCAATGAAAACTCAGCTTCAAAGAAGAAAGTGATCGCTGCTAAGGAGGTGAAGTCACAGCCTCAGCAAACCTTTGAAACTGGAGGAGGAGATGTAAATTAAGTGCAGACAATCAGGGTAAAAAATAAAATCCTTAAGGAAAGCAAAGACTTCTGCAATGGGTGTGAAATAAAGAAAGTTGGCCAAGGCAAGGAGATAAACAGGACTGCATGATATAATCACACTGTGAAATGGCCAATTAGATGAGAAATCTAAGGAAAATACATAGAAGTTGGAAATTGTCTGTTTTCCTTGAGAATTTGTAAGAATCAAAGTGGAAGCAGAGTCAATTTTCTCAATATTCAATTCATTATAAACCCCCCTGGGGGACAGGAAACATGCTTTTATTTGCTGTTTCTGCAATAGTGTTTTCTGGTATATGACAGAGCCGTGGGACTCTGTAATCTCTGTGTAGGGCTACATGCCAAGTATCATTCATGAGTTTCTTACAGCTTTTAAAAAATATCTTCTGTTAGTTAGTAATTCATTTGTGTATTTATTTATGTGTTCATTCATATGTTCATTTGTTCAGTAAACTTTCCGTGCCTGCAGTGTATCAGGCACAGCACTAGACTCTGAATAAACAAACATAAACAGGACATGTTTGTATACTTAAAGGCTCATAGCCCCTTATAAAGACACATGTAAGTCAGCAATTAAAAGTCAGTTTAGTCATTTTCTAACAGAAAGAATCAAATGTTTCAAAGAAAGACAGAGTGCAATGGATTAAAGAGCATCCAGCTCAAATTAATGGCTACCTGGGATCCCATTATGTGACTTTATTTGAAAAGAGGATCTTTGCTGATGTAAATAACTGAGTTTCAATGAGATCATATAGAGTTAGGGTGGACACTAAACCCAAAGGGCACTTTTTTTGTAAGTAGAGAAAGACACACAAAGAGATAGCACACACACAGAGAAAAAGCCACGTGACTATGCAGCGGGAGATTGCAGTGAGGCAGCCACAAGCCAAGGCATGCCAGAATGGCTAGAGCTGCCGGAAACTGGACTAGGCAAGGAAGGAATTTCCCTAGAGCCTTCAAAAGGAGCATGACTCTAAGGACACCTTAATTTCAGATGTCTAACCTCCAAAATTTGAGAGAATAAACCTGTTGCCTTAAACCTCCAGTGTATAGCAATTTGATTTACAGCTGGTAAAGTCAAGGCTATGGTTTTTCCAGTGGTCATGTATGGATGTGAGAGTTGGACTGTGAAGAAAGCTGAGCACTGAAGAATTGATGCTTTTGAACTGTGATGTTGGAGAAGACTCTTGAGAGTCCCTTGGACTGCAAGGAGATCCAACTAGTCCATCCTAAAGGAGATCAGCCTTGGGTGTTCTTTGGAAGGAATGATGCTGAGGCTGAAACTCCAGTACTTTGGCCACCTCATGTGAAGAGTTGATTCATTGGAAAAGACTCTGATGCTGGGAGGGATAGGGGGCAGGAGGAAGAGGGGATGACAGAGGATGAGATGGCTGGATGGCATCACCGACTCAATGGACGTGTTTGAGTGAACTCTGGGAGATGATGATGGACAGGGAGGCTTGGCATGCTGCAATTCATGGGATCGCAAAGAGCTGGACACGACTGAGTGACTGAACTGAATTGAACTGAGAGAACCTGCCTGCCAATGCAGAAAATGCAAGAGACACAAGTTCAATCCCTGTGTCAAGAAGATCCCTGGAGAAGGGAATGGCAATCCATTCCAGTATTATTGCTTGGAGAATTCCATTGTCAGAGGAGCCTGGCAAGCTGCAATCTATGGGACTGCAAAGAGTTGGACACAACTGAGTGTGTGCACACACACACACACCTCTCTAAGAAATGAATATATTTCTTCCCTGGTGGCTAGATGATAAAGAATCCAACTGCAATGCAGGAGACATGGGTTCAATCCCTGGGTCAGAAAGATCCCCTGGAGAAGGGAATGGCTACCCACTCCAGTATTCTTGCTTGGAGAATCCCATGGACAGAGGAGCCTGGCAGGTTAAAGTCCATGGGGTTGCAAAGAGTCAGATAAAACTTAGTGACTAACACAACANTGGACCATTCTTGTTCAGATACAGGCTCTAGTCTGGCATCCCCTGGCAGTGCCTCAGGCACAGTTACTACCCAGGAGAGAATATTACACATCAAAGGAGTATGAAATTTCACACCAGAGCGGAGGAGGAATGGTCCGGAATTGACCATGGATACCCAGAGAGATGTTCATTCCCAAGCTCTTCCTGGACCAGGACTCAGGATAAAAACCTCATCTGAGGACACAGTTCTCTCATCTGTGAATGCTAGGGTCTGGTTTAGAAGACTGACCAGTAAGGGTACCTTCATAGCTAAAATTCTACCAGTTTAAAAAGAAGAGTGGGCAAGGGAAGCACTGGACAGGTATATTTGATTACAATACAAAGAGTATTTTTCCAGATTTCCCTGGTGGCTCAGTGAATAAGAATCAGCCTGCCAAATGCAGGCAAAGGACACAGGTTCGAGCCCTGATCTGGGAAGATTCCACATGCCACGGAGCAACGAAGTCCATGCACCGCAACTACTGAGCCTGCATGCTGCAACTACTGAAACCTATTCGCCTAGAGCCCGTGATGCACGAGAGAAGCCACCACAATGAGAAGCCTGCACACCACAACGAAAAATAGCTCGCGCCCATCGCAACTAGAGAAAGCCCTCCCCCAACAGTGAAGACCCAACACAGCCAAACACAAATAAACAAAACTTTAAAAACCAGTATTTTACCCACAATGGCTTTGATCACTTACCTCCTCTGTGAATGGTGGCTCTCAAATCTACAAACAATCTNAAATAGCTCGTGCCCACGGCAACTAGAGAAAGCCCTCCCCCAACAGTGAAGACCCAACACAGCCAAACATAAATAAACAAAACTTTAAAAACCAGTATTTTACCCACAATGGCTTTGATCACTTACCTCCTCTGTGAACGGTGGCTCTCAAATCTACAATCTGCAGGTGCTAACTGGGTTTAGGGAATTCTACCTGGAAGAGAAAGCAGCCGGTAAAGCATAGACTGTAATTCAACTGTAATTCAATTTCTATTCTGTTTGCATATGAGTATCTCTACTTCCGAAAATACAGGAGGTTGACAGAATAATGAAATAATGCCCCCCTCCCAAAGATGTCCACGTCTTAACCACAGAGCCCATAGATATGTTAGGCTATGTGACAAAGGGGAATTATGGCCACAGATGGAAATAAGGTGGAAAGCAACTGTCCTGAAGACGAGCACCCTGGGATATCCAGAAAAGACCTGTGATCATTTGGGCCAATCTGACTCCATCTACACCTCCACCCACTTTCCCCATCCCTATATCACTTTGGATCAAATCTTAGACATTTTATTGCTTTATTTATTAATATTTCAGAGTGGAGCTCTAAAAGATATGGATGCGTTCTTTGACATAACTATGAAACCACTCTTAGTATAAGAGTATATTGGGCCAATCTGACTCCATCTACACCTCCACCCACTTTCCCCATCCCTATATCACTTTGGATCAAATCTTAGACATTTTATTGCTTTATTTGTTAGTATTTCAGAGTGGAGCTCTAAAAGATATGGATGTGTTCTTTGACATAACTATGAAACCACTCTTAGTATAAGAGTATGTCTTTGATATCATGAGAAATCCACTCTGTGTTCAAATCTCCATTTGCCTCTGCTACATCATGAGGAATCAAACCGTACCTCTATGGTTTAAATTTTTTTTTTTAATATTATGCATGTTGGTTTGAATCAGGAGGCAAAACAGCTCCTCACATTGCTACTAGTTGCAACATCCTTAAGGTTTCGTTTCATTCCTAGGATCTACCTCCATCTTTTTTTTTTTTTCCTTCTGTATTTATGGAAAAATTAATTTCTCTTCTTCCGCAGTGTTTCTTAGTTTGAGATTTACTAATTACATCTTCATGGTAGCCATTTAATAATTGCTTCTGTCTTTTGTGTTTTCCATAAGCAGGAAGTTGGATTGACAGGCTTGATCAATTTTAAGTTTTTGGCAAGAAAATGGACCAGGATGTGTTGTTCTAGCAGGAGGCACATGAAGTTCAGCTGTCCTTAATTGAGTGATGTCAGGAGATGCTGTATGTGACATCAGGTCCATTATTTCAATAGAGGTTAGAAAACATTAATAATCTATTCTCTCTTCTTCATCTGTTTGGCAGATGAAGAAATGACAAAGAGAAGATTCCCTTCGACTGCTATTTGATTATTCATTGCCAGTCTTCTTAGAATTGGCTTTTCATTAACAAAAATCACCTACAAACTTAAGGTTTGATGTATGTGAGTTCCACATTGTTGAAGACTCAGAATTGGCTCCGTAACGAATTCCATTCATAGGTCACTCATGGTCATTGGGTCACTGGGGGCTTGGAGATAGTAGACAAGGGAATGACCACTGTTCTTTTGAAGGGTCCTCTGCTTCCAGAGTTCTTCTTCCTTGAGGCTCCTCAACTTTTCTGTATTGGATTGTTGAAGTGTGTTGAAGTGTGTCCTCCTCTCCCCCAAATTCTTGTGTTGAAATCCCGCCATCCAATAACCCAGGATATGGGCTTGTTTGGAAATCGGGACATTGTAGATGTAATTAGTTGAGATGAGGTCACGTGGGTGAGCCCTAATCCAGTACATCTGTCCTCCTTATGGAGAGGAGACATCTGGACACAGATATACACATGACGGGAAGGCAGAGGTCGGCGTGAGGCAACTACGCTCCAAGAAAGGCCAAAGATTGCCAGCACACCACCGGAAGCTGTGAGAGAGGCAAGGGGGACTGGACTCTTAGCACAGTTAGTTCACGACAGTGTTTATGAACAAGATGAGCAATACAAACATCTTTCTGCCCACTTCTCACACACCCTTGTTGCATCTCCTGCTTGTATAGCATTTTGCATCTATACGTCATTCATTCAACACTATTAATCCAACAAATATTTATTTATGGAGATCATACGTAAGGTGCTGCCAATGAACGAGGAAATCAAGCATGTCCTCTACCTCCACGTTGTTCACAGTCTGCTTGGGGAAATAGATGCACAAATAAATATATGACATGATCACTCATGACTCATATCTTTTCATGTGCACGTCAAGAAAGGGCAATGCACCCAGTCTGGAATGGAGGGTTTGGAGCTTTGAATGGGAGAGAGTTAAGAAGATGGAGGGGGCAAGATTCCAGGGTCTCTAGCCCAGGGGCTTGGGGAGACAGAGATATCAACCCCCAAGCTGAAAATATAAGAGGAAGAGGGCTTCAGATTCAGACTTGTTGAGCTGTAGTGCCTGCAGGATATCCAGGTGGAGAGCTGTGGCAGACACCTCCATAAATGAATCCTTAGCTCCAGGGAAGGAGCTGGGTGGAGCTTTGGAATGAGGCCCTGTGAGCCAAGGATGGAACCCTGGGGACAAAAACCTCTTAAGAGCATTCCTTTAATTTAAGAATATATTAAGGTCGGGGGTGGCGAGGGGGATGTTGTTCAGATGATTCAAAGACTTCCCTGTGGTTTCATGTATCGACTTGTAATCCGTTAAGGGAGAGAATATTAAGTAAAACCCCCGTAGTCTCAACAGAGCTCCTGAAATTGGAAGAGGAGCCTGGAGTGATTACTTCTCCTGCATGAGTTGCTTGGTTTTGCTTTTTGTTTCTTCCGTATTCCTTTCCTGTGCTGGGATGGAGGTAAATTTGGTAGCAACCGTGGGCACACCACCAAGCCAAAATCCACAACAGGAGAGCAGTGGATGGAGGAACATAGACTTTGTAAATAAACAGGACTGAATTATCATCCATTCTCATCATTTACGAGCTCAGTTTCCACATTTGCAAAATGAGAATAATCACAGGGACTTCATGATTACATTAGACTAGGCTACACCTACCTCCAAACCATTCCTTCTTTCCATCTTCATGTGCTTAGTACCCTCATCACCTTATATATATATATATATATATATATATCTTTTTCTTTGCTAAAAATGGCAATAAGAATTCAAGTGGTCTAAGATACTTGGTGACATCCAAAATCCCAAGATCCCAAATGAAAGAGCAAAAGGGAGACTTCTCTGGCCTTCCAGTGGTGAAGATTCCATGCTGCCAATGGACTACAGCTAGGGTTCAATGCCAGTGCCATGCAGAGAGCTAGGGTTCAATCCCTGGTCAGGAAACTAAGATCCCACATGTCATGAGTTTTGGCCAAAATATATAAATTAATAAATAGAAATTTTTAAAAAGAGCAAAAGGGACCCTCCTCACCTGTGTCCATCAGAAAAAATAACTAGGTTTTCATCAGAGGACAACATCTTGCTGTTTGTGGCTCAAAAGTCCCAGATTGTGTGCATGGCATTTATTGCAGTTTCTAGAGACACTTAGAAATTTTTCAAAGTTCTCAGAAAGCTCGGAAAGTGGGGGCATATTTTCTACTCTCACGGCTAAAAATATTGTGTCTAATAGAAGAAATATGCTTAACATATGGGAGCTGAAGCATAGTCCCCCATCTATCCACTTAGCTCTTTTGTGGAAATCCTTGAATTCTAGAAATTCTCCAGGAAAGAGTGGTGTGGGTGGAGGAGAAAGCACATTCCTGGTTTTGGTTTTTGTGGGGTGTTTAGGGTGGCAGAATGAGACATGTTGGAGAGACAGCACAAGTGTAGGAGTGTGTAATAGTGAAGAACACATCTGACTCCATATTAGATCTATTCCTTTTCCTATGCTGAGTCATGCTGACTCTGCACCTTTTGTTAAAGAATGTTGCCTGGAGCCTAAAATATACAGAACAGCTTGTTTTCAGGGTTCTAAACTTTGAGAATCCAGTCATATAGAGATTAAAAATTGCAGAACAGAGAATAACATTTGTTTTACTGGCGGGTTTACAGGAACATCACAACCTGATCTACATGGACAGCTATAAGAACAAAGGATTATGACACCAAGAAGTTTGCAACAATTAACTACTTTCCTCTCTCACCTAGCCTTTAAGAGAGCTTTGAAGAAAGCCTTGGAGGAGTTCAGGGTTTTTTAGGCATGAGCCACCTGTCTCCTTGCATGGCCCTGCAATAAATCTTTGCTCCAAACTCTTAACGTTTGGATTTGTTTGACTTCACTGCGTGTCAGGCACACAAATGTGTTTGATGACAAGCGTGGTAGGCAGAGGGGATGGCAGGACTGAGATGGCCTGGGCGGCACAGCTTGAATGACAGAATTGCTGTGTCAACGGAAGGTGAAAGGCCCTGTAAGAGTCCAGTTGTCAAATATAGTTCATAAAACTCTGTAGTATGTGATGTCATGCTGCAAACATTTAGACCTCCATAAACATTCGACACAGATAGAATAAAAAGTCCAAAGTTTTGTTTGAAGGCTGCTACTGCGATTTAACCTTCCTTCAGGACAGGAATATGTGAGTGGGGTCCTGTCTTGTCAGAATCAAAGGGCTGGTGAATCGGATCTGGTGGAGGAGCAGCACAGGGGAGGACGATCCAGGTTTTGCCCTCATCCCATCTCCCAGCCACTTTGAGAGACAAAGAAGCAGGTGTCCTGAGTTTGAAGGCTGCCTCTGCTTCCTGAACATTTGGCTGTTGATGCAGTCCAGGGAGGAGGTAATGAGTAGAACACCCCATAGCCCATAAATAGAGCATCTAAAGAGGGCCGCCCCTGTGGGTCTGGGGCTGCCAGGAGGGACACAGGGAGAGGATTCTGTGGGCAAATCTGCATCCATTGGTCATCTGTTCTAGATTCCAAACTTTTGGTTGGCTGAACCCTCTCTGGGAAGGAAGTCTTCCAAGGTGGGAAGCAGCAGCCTGTATCATAAGTGATGCCTGCCCTACAACGATTCCCTCTTTAAAATAAAATGCACCCCCTACCAGGGCATTCACATTCCTACAACCACCCTGGCTTGCTCAGGACAGGGAGTTTCCTGGGACACAGGACCTTCAGTATCCGAACCTAGAAAATCACCCTACCTGGGACCACCTGTCCTCCTGCTCCCTGCTCTAACACACTGGGGGCTTTTGGCACATTTCTGGAGCACTGGCCCTTGCTCCTCCCTTTGTCTAGAACACCTTTGCACCCCTTCTTCAGATTACAGCCTTGAAGATGGTTCTTGTCATCCAGGTTTCAGTTGAAAAGTCACCTCCTCTGTGAAGCCTTCCTGGATGCCTCCTCCGGCCCTCTCCTCACTCTGTTTCACTTTTATCATAGCAGTTGGTTATCTCTATCAGGAATAACTTTTATTTAGATATTTACTTGTTTAATGCCTCTGTATTCCCAGGAGGTAAGCCCTTTGAATATTCATTCTATGAATGAAAGAATGAAGCCATAAATCGGAAGTCATATTTCGGCTGGTACTGAAGCCAGGGGAAGAGAAGGGGACAAGAAGGAACTGAAGAAACCCCAAGCCCTCAGGCGCAAGTTTCGTTCACCCTGCACATACAGGCACATCCACAAGTGTAATTACATGAACGTGGGATGGAACTCATGCATGGGGGCTGGGGAGCATGTTTTCAAGCGTGTACATTTCCTCTTTGTATAGAGGCAACTCCTCTTCTGACTGTAGTCTCTCGGTTTACGGTTTCACCGTCTTCCCAGCTTTTAACGCTATTATTTCTTTATTTCAGGAAATTGGCTTTGTGAGATTTATATCCGCGGAAGGCATTTTCCACGGCTGCCGACCCCTTTTTGTTTCATTCCCTTCTGCTGGCAAACCCATCCCCACCACTTACTCTTTCGTGTTCTGCATATCCTCTCCATCACCTCATTTGCTTTTATCTCTACCTTTTCTCCCCCAGATAACTTGGGCTCTATATTGCTAAGATGTGGATCTCAGACCCAAAATTGCTTAGGCGTAAAAAATTCTACCAGTATTTTTTTTCCTTTTTTAAGTAGACTTTTTTTTTTTTTTTTTTTTAAAGAGCAGTTTGGGGTTCACAGCAAAATTGAAGGGAAGATACAGAGGTTTCCCATGTACTCCCTGCCCCCTCACCTGGAGTCTGTGATTTACATCAGAGTTCATCTTTGGGTGTTCTGTGTGTGCGTGCGTGCTGTAACTTTAGTCGTGTCTGATTCTGTGCAGCCCTATGGACTGTAGCCCACCAGGCTCCTCTGTCCATGGGATTCTCCAAGCCGTGCCCTCCTCCAGGGGAGCTTCCTGACCCAGGGATCGAACCCTTGTCTCTCATGTCTCCTGCTTTGGCAGGCAGGTTCTTTACCAGTAGCGCCACCTGGGAAGCCTGGGTGTCCTGTGGGCTTGGACAAATGTGTAATAACATATATCCACCATCAGTGCATCACACAAAGTGATCTAAAAACCGGTTCCCCTCTGCCTATTTATCCCTTCCCTCTAGCCCCTGCCAACCGCTGATTTTTTTACTGTCTCCATAGTTCTGCCTTTTCCAGCATGTTGTGGAGTTGGAATCATACTGTACATAGTAGTCTTTTCAGGTTGACTTCTCATACTTTGTAACATGCCTTTAAGGTTGCCTTATGGTTTTTCATGGACCAGTTCTTTTGATTCCTCCCTGCCCTGGCCATACTGTGTGTCTTCTGATAAAACTTCTAAATAGCTCAGCAACCAGGATGGAATGCAAACAGACAGCTCAATCCATCGCGGTCTCAACCCAAAGAGGAGAAGGAAGGATCTTGGGGCTCCAGAGTTCGATCCAAAAGGATGTTTCAGGAACTTCCATCCACTCCCAGTTTTTCACTGGTTGGGCCTCTGTCCCCAGATTCTTGTCTCCCCCATAGCCACCCCCCACCCACCCATCAAGTCCAATAAAAATATCAAACGAGAAAGTAAAATCTCTCTCTGTTTTTCAAAAGCAAAACTTTAACAAATGGTCTTTGATCCACAAATGTAATTAGCATTAGAATTGGAGATGGAACGGATATTTGTCTAAAAGCATTAATTTAATTCCTGGCCCAGTTTTTTTTTTTTTTTTTTTTGTCTTTTTTTTTTTCTTTTATTTCCACCNCAAAAGCAAAACTTTAACAAATGGTCTTTGATCCACAAATGTAATTAGCATTAGAATTGGAGATGGAACGGATATTTGTCTAAAAGCATTAATTTAATTCCTGGCCCTTTTTTTTTTTTTTTTTTTTGGTCTTATCAGTGCTCTAATTCCAACAGTGCCTGTGGCAGAATCAGAAATCAGAGGGAAGGGACAAGTGGGTCTTCGTGCAGGAAGAACACAAATAAAAATCATGCTGAAAATATTTTCCACATCAAGACAGATGGAGGGATCCTGGGAAGTGAGTTAGTCTTGAGTATCATCAACCCAAACTTGCTACCAAGATATGAGTGACTGAGCCTTTCAGTCGTCTGTCTTTACGTTCCCTGCTCATACTCAACAAGCTCTCTGAAACAGAGAAAGGAGGATGCTAAGGATAGAAACCTCACTCTTTTGTCGCTGGACCCCAAACCAGGTGCCCACAGGATTCTTTGGCTGGAATTTTAGGAGTCACTTTGATTTTTCATCTAGAGTTTACAGGCCATTATAGTTCAAGTTGTAAAGTTCCAATGAGAGCTTGGGGATGGAAGACGCTTTGTGTTACTCAAAGTGGAAATACTTGTGAATTTAAAATTCCATCCTGGTACTTCCCTGGTGGCACAGTGGATAAGAATCTGCCTGCCAATGCAGCGGACGTGGATTTGATCCCTGATCTGGGGGGCTGCTCCACATACTGTGGAGCATCTAAGCCCACGAGCCTAGAGCCTTGCTCTACAAGACAACACAGTAAGAAACCTATGCACTGTACCTAGAGAGTAGCCCCTGCTCCCCGCAGCCAGAGAAAGCCATGCACTGCAACGAAGACCCAGTGCAACCAAAGACAAAATAAATAAATTCAATTTTAAAAACTGACATTCAGTTCTTCTAGTCACCTGCTGTATCCGTCTGCTCAGGCTGCTGTAACAAAATAGTACAGATATTTATTGTCTCACAGTTCCAGAAAATCCAAGATCAAGGTGTGGACAGGGCTGGTTTCCCCTTAGACCTCTCTTCTGGGCTTGCAGGTGGCAGCCTCCTTGGGACATCCTCTCAGGCTGGTCCCTCCATGATCACCCACCCTCCTGTCTCCCCCTTCTCATAGGGACACCAGTGACATTGAATCAGAGTCTAGTCTTACAACCTCCTTTTAAGATAATCACCTCTCTAAAAATCCTTTCTCCAAGTATGACTGCACTCTGGGCTACTGGGATTGGTACAAGTGAATTTTTAGCCCATGACACCTGCTCAGCTGAGCATCCATTAAGATCCACGGTCTCATCTCACCAGTAGGAAAACCCCTTTCTGTCTCTTAACTCACGAGTTCTCTTTGTGAATCTAAGTTCATACAGTCTAGGGGGAAATGCAGTCTTCACAGCCATCAAAGAAGCCAGAAGGCACCCGAATTAAGCTGCCCATCCTCTGCCATCCCAGATAACTAACCCCTCCCCAGAAGTCTGAGCGCACAAATCTCCCCAGATATTTACATCCTGTTTCCTTCCACTCCTTAGAATCTGTCACAAAGACTGCAGTTCAGTCCTCGTCATCCTGATGTCTCTCTCCTTTGGCTAGAGGATTAACGGTTTTTTAAAGGTTAATAACTTGTAGGTGTTTCCCCACTCCCTTGATGGTGTTGTCATCTTCCATCTTTTTTCATTTCCTAAGGAGGAAAATAACTTCGGCGGAACAAAGGCTGAGCGACTGAGCCAAAGGCAGCCCTCAGAACCGTATCAAAGCCCCGCCGAGTGGGAATAATTACTCAGGCTCAGCTGGGGGTGCCAGTGACACCATCTGAGCGCGGGGAGCCCTCACGCCTTTCAACGAGGAGAAATTAAAAAGAAAACGCAGGAGAAATTCTGGGGAGCGGCCAGCAGCTCAGAGAAAACCGAGGCAGAGGTCGGTGGTCACAACCTTCCCTGAGAGCTCCCCACGGGCCCTGTCGCGGTGGAAATGGCTGCTTCGGCTCTAAAAGGTCTTTTTTTTTTTTTTTTTTTTTTTTTAATTGTAATATGAGAGCGAAGAAGGGCAAAAGCTTCCTTTATCTTCCATCTTGAAATCAGGAATTCTAAAAGGTTGGCTGGTGAGGACACTGAGGGTTAGCTGAAAAACTTTCCTCTGTTTAATAATTGATTAGTTTGCCCTTCAGAAAAGTTGACTCAACTTTTATTTCAAAAAATGTATAAACTTCTATAATAGGACAGCTTGAAGCCCCCTCTGGAAGTCACCTGATCCACCTTCAGCCTCCAGGTAGATTCACTTTTAATTTCAGTCAGAGAAGGGTCATCCCTGATGGTTCAGTGGTAAAGAATCTGCCTGCAGCGCAGGAGATGTGGGTTCAGTCTCTGAGGGGGAAGATCCCCTAGAGAAGGAAACAGCAACCCACTCCAGTATTCTTGCCTGGGAAATCCCCTGGACAGAGGAGCCTGGTGGGCGACAGTCCATGGGGTCACAAAGAGTTGGACACCACTGAGCACGCACACAAGCAACCAGAGGATGCGTATGTAAAACCCATATCAGGCGACAAAGGCAAATAATGGGCCTGTCACAATACTGGATCCCTTTAAATTTCTCTCCAAGGGGCTGAGCCCCCAGAGAGCATGAGATGTCAGTGGGAACTTTTAGACAGTTGTGAGGGGGTGGGCCAGGGTCAGGCTGTGTGTATCTGTGTGTGCATGTGAGAGTGCTTGTATAAACAACTGTATATGTGGAGTGAGTGTATGCATGTATGTGTATGAATAAGAGTGTGTATGACAAAGTGAGTGTGCATGCATGGGTACAAGAGTATGTACATGCATGTGTTTGCATGTGTGTAGAAGGGTTGTACCCATGCGTGTGTATATGCATATGTGTGAGTGTGTGCATGTGTGTGCATGTGTGTGTATGCATATGTGTGTACAAGAGTGTGTGCATGTGTAGGAGAGTATGTGTGCATGCATATGTCTATATGCGTGTGTGTATGAGGGTATGCTCACATGTATGTATGTGCATCAGTGTGTACACACATGTGTATATATATCAGCAGGTATGAGGTACTGAAGCATGTAGTTTCATGTAGGGAGAAATCAAGCAATTGAACCATTAAAATTAATGCAAATAGCCTGTTTGTATTTAAGACAGAGAAAGAGTAATTTCAAGGAAAAATTATACATAGTGTAACAGAACTGTCTATAAACTATTATTAAAATTGTATATTGTTTTAATCTAACTATTAATACATTTTCAATATCAACTTTCCATGTGTATTAATTCACTACAAATTAGTTATAAAGAGGCCAGCCTTAAAGTCTAAATTTACTTTTATTTCCATTTCTTATCAATACAAGGTGTGTGTGTGTGTTTTAACCTGTTTTCCAGCAGGCCCACAAGAAGTTTTGATACCCATTTCTTTACATTGTAATTTTCTGTTTTAAATAATATAACCCACACTAACTAGAAAGAAATTAATTAAAGATTTGCTTAAGCATTATTCACCTCATCTTGAATATCTGCTACATGAAAATTCAACCCATAGTCAGAAAGAGCTTCTCTACATTTATCTTGAATTATTACTAACAAAATTTCAGGTCCTATCCTAGGGAACGAGGAAAAAACTATTTATCGTAGACATATTAAATCATCCTTTGTATCACTGCTAACAATCTTTTCACAGAATGTAGTAATTTTTTATAGAGTTCTCACATTGTCTAACATTCTTTGATTCTTTTTTCAAATGCTGTGTTCCCCAATTTCCTCCATTATTATTAACACATAAGAGGAAAGTGTCCAAATTGTCTATTTCTAATGTAAGCTGTTTATATAGACAGTTTGGTTAGGTAGAATTTATTCTTCATGTGGTGTTAAATCCTGGGTTTTAGTTTAGCCATTTGTCCCTCCAACACTCCAGAGCCTTTTCACATTTAAATATCTTTATATTAAAATAAAATAAGAGTCTCTGTCTTTCTTAAATATAATTTAAGTCTATAAGTTTCTTAGCATATTTTAACTTTAAAGAATTATTATAGTAAAAATACTGTAGGGCACACATAAGAATTCTAGAATTCTCAGAAAAATGAGGTTGACTTTTATAAATATTTGATTTTAGAAACTAAAGTCACTAAACATTTTTCCAATATTTGCTTTTCATGTTTGTAAATTATTTTGGTTGTGACTTGGGTAAATGAATCAGTTGGTGTAATGGAGAGTTTCAGAACCAGTGAGATCAGGATTGTCTTTGACACTAAGACATTGCAAGGAGAATGGCTTATCAATGTGAATGCAGAATAACCAAACTCTTCCTATCATGAGCAACTGATGGTATTGCTTACTGCTTGCTTTCCAGTGCAAAATAATTATCTGGAGCAGATAAGATCACAAGCTGGTTAACATCACAGCCTGGCCCTGTTGCTTATATGATCTTATCAGTCACTGACTGATCACTTTCTCTTGGGAGAAGTATCAGCCTGTGCCCACTTATTTAATTTTTTAAAACTGGTCTTAAGTTGAGAAGCAAATACTATACATTACAATAGGAAAATGAACTTTTACTTCTTTTTTCTTTAATAAATATTTTGCTCACAGAGCTTGTGTTTACCTCATGGGACTGTTGCCAAAGGCAGAGGTTCAATTCCATGTGCTGAAATATATCATCATGCTTTGGCATAATTGCATTTCTAATGGGCTCTCAGAGAAAGGAATGCATAAGTGCCAATTACAGCATGGTAGAAATAAAACATTATTATGAGCTGTCGTACAATCTGCATAATGGCAATATAGTCATATTATATTACATTCAGTTATTTCTATTTCCTTTATTTGAATCTCTCTGTCAACAAACAATTTTTAAAGAAATGCTCCAGTGTGATTTGAATGGGATAAAAGTAACAATTCCTTTGTCAATGATGTATGTAAAATAATTTATGTAAATGTGTATGTATCTGGAGAAGGAAATGGCCACCCACTCCAGTACTCTTGCCTGGAGAATCCCATGGAGGGAGGAGCCTGGTAGGCTACAGTCCATGGGGTCACAAAGAGTCAGACATGACTGAGTGAGAGATCTCATATACAGATACATGTATAGATACCCATTTGCAGATATAGCTAGAGATATGCATGCCATTTATAGTAGGGGCTTTCCTGATAGCTCAGTAGTAAAGAATCCATCTGCCAATGCAGGAATACAGGTTCGATCCCTGGGTCAGGAAGATCGCTAGAGAAGGAAGTGACTAACCACTCCAGTATTCTTGCCTGGGAAATCTGATGGACAGAGAAGTCTAGTGGGCTACAGTCCATGGGGTTGAAAAAGAGCTGGACATGACTTACCACCTCTTTGGTTGTAGTATTCAGTTATCCAAATTATTGTCCTGAAAAGAAGAAAATGAATTGAGTAGCAAGTTTCAGCCTAGTTAATATATGAGAAATATGAGAAAGTGAAAACATTTAAACCATTGAAAGAAAACAATGACAAATAATAACTCAAAAATAAATATAAGGATAAGACACAAGCATCAAAATGAAATACAGTGTTCCTAATGTCTGAGGTCAGGAGGGGCAGCCGTGAGGAGATACCTGTCGTGCAAGGTAAGGAGCAGTGGCTGCACTGTGCTGGAGCAGCTGTGAGGAGATACTCCACCTCCAAAGTAACAGGAACCCAAGTAAGATGGTAGGTGTTGTGAGAGGGCATCAGAGGTCAGACATACTGAAACCATAATCACAGAAAACTAGTCAGTCTAATCACATGGACCATAGCCTTCTCTAACTCAGTGAAACTAAGCTATGCCATGTGAGGCCACCCAAGATGGGCAGGTCATGATGGAGAGGTCTGGCAGAATGTGGTCCACTGGAGAAGGGAATGGCAAACCACTTCAGTATTCTTCCCTTGAGAACCCCATGAACAGTATGAAAAGGCAAAATGATAGGATACTGAAAGAAGAACTCCCCAGGTCGGTAGGTGCCCAATATGCTACTGGAGATCAGTGAAGAAATAACTCCAGGAAGAATGAAGGGATGGAGCAAAAGCAAAACCAATACCCAGTTGTGGATGGGACTGGTGATAGAAGCAAGGTCTGATGCTGTAAAGAGCAATATTGCATAGGAACCTGGAATGTCAGGTCCATGAATCAAGGCAAATTGGAAGCGGTCAAACAAGAGATGGCAAGAGTGAACATTGACATTCGAGGAATCAGTGAACTAAAATTGACTGGAGTGGGTGAACTTAACTCAGATGACCATTATATCTACTACTGTGGGCAGGAATCCCTTAGAAGAAATGGAGTAGCCATCATGGTCAACATAAGAGTCCAAAATGCAGTACTTGGATGCAATTTCAAAAACAACAGAATGAGCTCTGTATATTTCCAAGGCAAACCATTCAATACCACAGTAATCCAAGTCTTTGCCCCAACCAGTAACGCTGAAGAAGCTGAAGTTGAACAGTTCTATGAAGACCTATAAGACCTTTTAGAACTATCACCCCAAAATGATGTCCTTTTCATTCTAGGGACTGGAATGCAAAAGTAGGAAGTCAAGAAAGACCTGGGATAACAGAAAATTTGGCCTTAGAATGCGGAATGAAGCAGGGCAAAGGCTAATAGAGTTTTGCCAAGAGAATGCACTGGCCATAGCAAACACCCCTTCCATTAACACAAAAGAAGACTCTACACATGGACATCACTGGATGGTCAACACTGAAATCAGATTGATTAATCTCCTGCGCGGTCGACCCGACGGTGCAGGTGGATCTGGTGGCCTTGACCGGAATACAAGCGCATCTTGTCTTCCAGTGGCTGGTGATGAGCCGCCAGCCTGCCGGCCCGACTCTCTTCCTTCCGCTTTTTTCATGTGGATAATGACTCTACCGCTCATGGAAATGAGTCCCATCCGCCTCTCGGATTCCCACTTCTCTGGAGATCAAAAACCCCGCTTAGTGAGCTGGAAAAAATGGCAGGGGAACTGGGATGAAAGTCGCAGGGAAGGGCCAGGAAAATGCCTGGACGGGTCCCTCAAGTCTGGATGCTTCCGTGCCCAAAGGCAGAACAGGTTGGTGGTGGACCAGCGATGTAACCACTTGCTAAAGGTGCCCCTGGTCACTGCTCTTAGACAAGGTCAAACAACAGACTGCCAGCGAGACAGGTGCACAGGCTTGAAAGGTGGACGGTCGGACCGACGTGCAGAAAAAGGGAAACGTTTCTCCTCCCAGGAGTAGGCACTCTGGTTCTGCAGGAGTGGCGCCCCCTGGGGTTGTGCATCCATGGGATGGTCAGTTTCCAACATCTCCATTCAAAGATAAGCAGCGCCCCCTTTCACAGGCTCTCTGAACTCCAGAATTCACAAATAAAGGTATTTCGATATTTCATAATTTATAAAGAATAACAAAACACAGTCCTCGTTCTGATAAAGGCAGACAGGTGAGGGGCAGTCAGGGAACACGTGGATCAAAGCATCTTTTCCTTTTAACACGCAGACAAACCCAAGCCAACTAGCGAAATGGCGGATTCTGTGGGCAGGAGAAAATGAACCAGAATGCTTTCAACCAGCGCTTCTAGGCTTTGCCTACTCTGTGGCAGGCGCTGGTCGAGCCCCTGTGGTCCACCTTAGGTTCTGCTTTCTGCCTTTCGTAGTGATCTAACAGCAAGGCTCACCACGCGAAGGCAGGCCTCAGGTGGTACTTCAGAAGGGGGCTTCCTGTGGAGGTCGGGGTCGTGATGAAGAACAAAGCCCAAGCAATTGTGTGCTTAGGGCCTGCGAGGCATGAAGACTTCCTTTCTGGAATAAACAAGTTGATGACTCCCTCCTCCCTCCCTTTCTTCCTCACGCACACACTTCCAGGTCCCCTCCGCTGTGAGTCTGCTTAGATATTTTGTAACAGAAAATAGTCCGTGCAGGGCACGTGTTCCGAAAGGCTGGTAGAACCGTTTTCTAAAGTTTTCTAAATGAGTTGAGTACCAGGGGAAAAAGTGCTCTCCATTGTCAAAAAGAAATGGTTCGTAGGGCTTTCAGTTCTTTCTTTTTCCCTTAAAAAAAAAAAAAAAAGCAGTAGCTACTTTCAAAGTCAGGAGAGGCGATTTTTTTTTTTTTTTTTTTTTAACACAAAGAAATAGCCACAGCGGGGTGTTGCCTCGCTCTGTCCCTTTAACATTCCAGCTTCGGAAGATGCTATTAATTTCCTCCTTTCTCTCTGGCACGAGATTGTGAAAAATGCCCATCCTGCTTGCAAATCTGCAGGCAAATTATCTTAAGAGGGCTTCCCACGCGGGATAGGGAGTGGGAAGGGATGCCTTCACCAACAGCCCCTCTCTCCCTGCCCCAGGAGCTCGGCACCCCAATCCCACCCCAGGGATGACTGGTGACTGCGTGGACCGAATCCTGCCGACTCCCCCACCAGAGCAAATGGAAACTGACAAGGTCTGTCTCGGCTCTGCCACGGGAAGCAGGGATGTGGCGAGAGTAAGCTGGTCGAAGCGCTGAATATCAATGGCCTCCATCCAGCCTCATAACCCAGCCTCTGCCAGGAATGTAAACTCCTGTAACGGGCTGCTCACCTTTGCCCCCTGCCACCTCATGGCTCCTCACTTCAAAGGGCGCTCTTCGCGAAGAACACGCTTTACGGAGAAAAAAAAAGGCTATCGCTACACAATTATTTTAGAAATTCTGCATTGTATTTTAACAGAGGGCAGACGCCCTGGCTGAAGTCTGGAGGGCTTTCAAGATTAAGATCTAAATCCCGAGGTTTAGAAATACGAACGTCAGAAGTACAATCGGCCCAACATACGGAGCCTATTCTTTGCTCCTTGAAATGTATTAAATTAAAGACCGAGTCGCGGTTTGACAACTCACCTCGCCGTTTTCAAATAAAGGTAACAAAATCCCAGTGCTAATGAAGTCTTTTTTGTATGTGTGTGAAAGTTGGGTTACACTGATGACTATTTTATGGCTCTTTGAGCCTTCAAACAACAGCCACTTTGAAATGTCGGCTATGCCAGGAGAGAAGGCTGTTGACCTCTCTGTCCTGGGATTTCTCTTCTGAATTTCATATCCTCACCCTTTCCTTGGTGAAGTACAATATGAAGATGCTCTATGTCAGCCTTGCAAAGAGGGACATGGAAGGCAGAGCCCGGAGCACAGAGAGTGAACAGCGTGCAGAATCAAAGGGACCTGTGGGCTCATCTCTGCATCACTTGAAGCTCAAACACATCATTTGGGAAAATGTTAATTCAACAGGCGGGTTACAACAATAACCAAGGAAGCATGCTGTACAAAATGGGATCCCCCGTCTCAAAGAACCCACTTGTCACCTAAAAGGAATCCTCCTAGGACAGCCTCAGAAGAGATATTTTGAATGATTGAGTAAAAGGAGGAAGAAATGCGTATAAAACACAGTGAAACCAGGAATCTTCCCCTCTGAAGCTATAAAGAAGCATTTTTAAATTTTTTATTTTTTGACTGGTGTATAACTGACACGCAGTGTTATACTAGTTTCAGTTGTACATTGTGATTCAATGTTTAAATGCATTATAAGTGGATCACCATCATAAGTCTAGTAACCATCTGTAACCATAAAAAGTTATTGCAGTATTATTGACTATATTCCCTATGCTGTACTTTACAACTCTGTGGCTTATTTTATTTTATTATTCAATTTTTTTCAGATCTAAATGTTGGTACTTAAATTTTTTAATTTTATCAATTTATTTTTAATTGGAGGATAATTTCTTTACAATGTTGTGATGGTTTCTAAGAAGCACATTTTAGATCAAACCTTTGGAAGGATTTTGCTGTTCCGGTTCTATTTTAAGATGTTACCTATAGAAGTTGGAAAAATGAATGCTCCTTTTCCTCTTAAAAGTTTTCAGAAGAATTCTGGCAACATTGGTAGTGACCTGACACAGATTTTAACTCTCAGAAGTTCGTCACGAAAATATATAAAGAAAATGGGAAAGTCAAAGATTCATGGTAAAGTCTACAATAAAACTGATGACAAGAAATCCTCATGGACCTCAGAATACACACGGGAACCTTGCGTGGGATGGAGCAGACCGCCAAGAAGTACTATGCGTGTCAGCAACTGTGCAGGCGGCAGAGAAAGAATGGGGCATTGAATAGACCTGTAGGTTTCCAAAGGAACTGCAAAACTTGGAGGACCAGTTAAGACAAGAAACCGAAATCGGAAGGGATGTGTGTGCTTAGCTAAGTACAACTCTTTGTGACCTCATAGACTGTCGCCCTCCAGGCTCCGCCCATAGCATTTCCCAAGCAAGAATACTGGAGTGGGTAGCCATTCCCTTCTCAAGGGGATCTTCCCAACCCAGGGATCGAACCCAGGTCTTCTGCATTTTGGGCAGATTCTTTACCATCTGAGCCACCACGGAAGCCCTGAAGGAATTTGTTCCAAGAATAGCTGAGCTCAAGGGGTTCAAGTGCCCAACTCAGGTTCATCTGCTCACCACTCAAAAGCCAGTAATTCGAGAGGCAAGTGTCAATAGAAAGGAAAATTACTTTAATCAGGAAAGCCAGCAACCTGCAGAGATGGGGGACTCATGTCTTGAGATCACCTCTGAAGAGTCTGCTCAGCTATGACAGGTTTCAAAGGGAAAATTCAAAAGAATCTCAGGGAATCATGGAGGCAGAAGGGTGGGTTCTCCATCCTTCTTCATTGCATGCAGACTGGCTGACTCTCTTCAGATGTAATCTTGTCGGAGTGATCTGTCTGCTGGATTGCTAAGGGGGCTGTTGAGGGTGGAGAGCTAGTCATTCTTTAACTACTTCATTCTTCATTCTGACTTCTTTTAATCTAGGAAAAGAATCAACAGGTTAGGCACGCTACAGCGGGAGCACAAGTCTGGCGTTTGGTTAAATTGCCTAGTGATCTCATTCCTGTGATTAGGTTCTTTTAAGGTCGGGGCGGGGAGTGGGGGACCAAAATGGGCCAACGGGAAAGGGCAAAAGAGCTGTGCGCACAAGGAGTGAGAAGCACACTGGACCCCGTGAACTCCTGAAACTCAGAACTCCCCTCCAGGACAAAGCTTTACCCCTAGAAGAAATTTCTGGAAATGGAATTCAAAGTGGGGGCACTGGAACACTAGAGAGAAAATGAGGGTCCAGGAAAAAGTGTGTTGGGCAACAAGAGACAATCAAGAGTAGGCTGCCATAGATGTAAGCACATGAAAAAACAGAAAAGAGAGCTGTGTCACTTAGAGCTTAGGAGAGGGGCCCTGGAACATGCCTCCTTGTCAAACTTTAAGAAAACTGCTTTCCTGCGACACGAGCAGTAGAAAGGATTGGAATTAAATCCTGTACATAGTTAATGGAGAGGGAGGTCCAAGAAGGAGGGGATATATGCATACATATAGCTGATTCACATTGTTGTACAGCATAAACCTGTACAACATTGTAAAGCAATTATACCCCAATAAAAAATCCTATATATAGTTAATATAAAATGAAACAGAAGAGGCAGAAAAGCAACCTTTAGACAGTGAAAGCATACCATGAGTCAGAAAAGAGCATGGCTCTTTTAAAATAAAACAATACAAGCTTTTTTTTAAGAACAGTATAACTCAGAAAAACTGAGAAACAAACAGTATAACTCAGAAAAACTGAGAAACAAACAGTATAACTCAGAAAAACTCAGAAACGACATGATAGAACTTAGGAAGGAAATGTAAATAAAAGATAATATTATTTTAGTAATGAAGACTATACTAGAAGGAACACAGAGTGAATAAATAGGTCAGGATGCCTTTACAGATATGGATGTTGTAAGGGAGAACTTTTTGAAAAATTAGAAAGAAATTATTTTAGAGAAAGTGATAGATTTAGCAGACAGATGAAGCAGATGCAATCAACATAAAATTTAAGCCCTCAAAGAAGAAAATCCACGCGAGGGAAGAGGATCAGCACTAAAATTGTAATTCAGTAAAAAATCATGAGATAGAGACTTCTCTGGTCGTCCATTGGGTAAGACTTGGCCTTCCAACGCAGGGGGTGCAAGTTCGATCCCTGAGTGGGAAACTAAGATTCCACATACCTTGTGGCCAAAAAATCAGAACATAACCAACAGAAGCAATATAGTAAAAAATTCAATAAAGACTTTAAAAATTGTGAGATACAAAATAAGGGAAGTGGTATATTGAAATTGTGCATCACTTCTTTGAGAAGTTTGGCCCGGAAAAGTTTATAAGACATAGTCTAGGGAGTTAGTTCCCTGATGATGTAGTGGTTAGGGTTCTGGACTTTCACTGCAATGACCTGGGCTCAGTACTTGGTGGGGAAACTGGGATTCTGCAAGGGGCATGGTGCAGCCAAAAAATGTTTTAAGAAATAGGTTGGTAAAGTATGAAATTTTTTTAAAAGGATAAAATATTTTGAGACTATGACCCCAAACATGAATTTACTTACAAAAGAAAGAAAGCCAAATTGTTATCAAATTTTAAAATGCCAATAACCCTTATTCAAGAACAGAAAATGTAGTCCAAGGATTTTGTATCCCTCCATCAACTTTCGGGAATGGCTTGTCTTGAGTTTCTATCTGATTCTTTGTAACCCTGTGGACTGTAGCCTGTCAGGCTCCTCTGTCCATGTGATTTTTCAGAAGATAATACTGGAGTAGAGCACCGTTTCCTTCTCCAGGAGATCTTCCCAATCCAGGGGTCAAATCAGAGTCTCCTGTGTCTCCTGCATCGGCAGGTGGATTCTTAGCCTGCTGAGCCATGGGACATAACCGCTCCTCCTTTAGTCTCCCTCCCCTCCACCATCCCACCCCTCTAGGTCACCACAGAGCACAGAGCTGAGCACCCTGTGTTATAGAACAAGTTCCCACTAGCTAACTATTAAATATTTTATACATGGCACCCCACTCCAGTACTCTTGCCTGGAGAATCCCATGGATGGAGGAGCCTGGTGGGCTGCAGTCCATGCGGTTGCTAAGAGTCGGACATGACTGAGCGACTTCACTTTGACTTTTCACTTTCATGCATTGGAGAAGGAAATGGCAACCTACTCCAGTATTCTTGCCTGGAGAATCCCAGGGATGGGGGAGCCTGGTGGGCTGCCGTCTATGGGGTCGCACAGAGTCGGACACGACTGAAGTGACTTAGCAGCAGCAGCAGCAGCAGCAGCAGCAGTGTATACATGTTAATGCTAAGATGTGTATAAGAGACAGCCTCTGAAGAGTCTGCTCAGCTATGACAGGTTTCAAAGGGAAAATTCAAAAGAATCTCAGGGAATCATGGAGGCAGAAGGGTGGGTTCTCCATCCTTCTTCATTGCATGCAGACTGGCTGACTCNGACTTAGCAGCAGCAGCAGCAGCAGCAGCAGCAGTGTATACATGTTAATGCTACTCTTCCAATTCGTTTTACCTTCTCCTTCTTCAGCTATATCCACAAGAAGGCTATATGTTTTCTTTATGCAATTCTCTCTGTCCATTCTCTACTGTATATAATAAGAGATTACATTAAAAAGAAAAAATCTCACATAATAACAAGAATGTTCAAATTTGTTCCACAAATTCTAAAGCTACACTTAAAAAAATCCTGTGATTCTCTATTGATGTGCTTAGAACGTGTTTAAAAAGAGACAATTTTGTTAGCAAAGATGACAAAAATGGAAATCTATGTTAAGAATGTAGCATGCATAGTTCTGTAAGTTGCAAAATAGTAAAAAGAAGAGTGTGTGTGAGTGTGTGTGTGTGTGTGATCATTCTGGCAAAAGCCCCCAGTAGGAAAGAACAGTTAACTATTGTGCTGCATGTATTTCTAGTCACAAGGCGATTTATTTATTTAAGACGTTTTGTCTTGATCAGAAATATCACATGAGCATATTTGATGAGCCTGGTTTCCTGATGTACAGGGAAGGAGCTGTTAATATCAAGTACAAATGTAAAATCTGAGTAGCTTCATTTACTAAAAGAAGAACTCTTTATTTAAATCAATATATAATCGGCTTTGGGAATAGAAGTACAAATAGAAACGAAATCTGTGGACGTAAATAAACAAGAATGATGCTACGAATGTTAATCAGGGCATTTCCAGGAGTAGCTGTAGAACATTCAGCCAGTTATTTTCCTTTCCTAGCTGTAAAATGGGAATATACAAGAGTATCAACTGTGAAAGGACATTTTGAGCATTCAGTTAGATGATGCATTTCTGAATGCATGGTAGCTATTCTTTGAAAAACTCCCTGGTCATTCTGATACATGTTCCTAGAACAAAAGATGAACTGGAGGAAAAATAAATTTCTACTCAGGAGGTAGATTCAGGGCTGTTACATTAGTGCAACCAAGTTGTTCAGTCACTAAGTTGGGTCCAACTTTTTGCAACCTCATGGACTACAGCATGCCAGGCTTCCCTGTCCTTCACTATCTCCCAGAGTTTGCTCAAATTCATGTGCACTGAGTCAGTGATACTATCTAACCATCTCTTCTTCTGCCACCTCCTTCTCCTTTTGCCTTCAATCTTTCCCAGCATCAGGATCTTTTCCAGTGAATTGGCTCTTTGCAAAAGATGGCCAAAGTATTGGTGCTTCGCTTCAGCGCTTTCAATGAATGCTTTCAGGGTTGATTTCTTTTAAGATTGACTGATTTCATCTCCTTGCAGTCCTAAGGACCCTCAAGAGTCTTCTCTAGCACCACAATTCAAAAGTATCAGTTCTTCAGTGCTCAGCCTTCTTTATGGTCAGCACTCACATCCATACATGACTACTGGAAAAACCATAGCTTTGACTATACAGAACTTTGTCAGCAAAGTGATTGCTCTGCTTTTTACTACACAGTCTAGAGTGCAGGTTGGCGAAGGCAATGGCACTCCACTCCAATACTCTTGCCTGGAAAATCCCATGGACGGAGGAGCCTGGTGGGTTGCAGTCCATGGGGTTGCTAAGAGTCGGACACGACTGAGTGATTTCACTTTCACTTTGCAGTCTCATGCATTGGAAAAGGACATGGCCACCCACTCCAGTATTCTTGCCTGGAGAATCCCAGGGATGGGGGAGCCTGGTGGGCTGCCGTCTATAGGGTCGCACAGAGTCAGATACGACTGAAGCGACTTAGCAGCAGCAGCTAGAGTGCAGGTAAGAGTGATCCAGATGCAGGAGGTAAAAGAGACAAGACTTGATGTCCAAGTAAGTAGCATTGGGAGCCATGAAGGTCGAGAATGATGTCAGGAGGAATCAGACTTGGGTCATGGGAGTGAATTTAATTGTAGATTTATTACATTTGAGATACTTAAGGACTATTTAGAATATATTTGTGAAGCACTTGGGAAATGAGCTTCAGTTCAGGAGAAAGGCTGAGGCGCAGCATCAGATTTCAGTGCATGACGGAAACTCCAGGAGCAGAAGTGACCCTCAGGGGTAGTCTGCAGAAGGAAGAAGCGGTGGAGTGACCACGAATGGGGTTCAGTGCAAACACATCTGAGGACAGGAGGAATGGGAAAGGAGCCAGATGGGCAGAAGGATAATCCAGAAATCAAAAAAAGGAAGAACGTTAAGAGGTGGGTGGTCAGAGTCAAAGCGCCTAGAGAATCCGACAGGATGAGAACTGAAGTTAAACATGGCATTTGCTCATTAGAAAGTCAGTGGGGACCTTCAGAACTTCTGGTTAACAAAACTCTAAATTGAAAAGATACGTGCACCTCAGTGTTCAAGGCAGCACCATGTACAGTAGCCATGACATGGAAGCGACCTAAGTGTCCATCCACAGAGGAACACTAAACAAGAGTGGCACATACACACAAAGGAATACTACTCAGCCATAAAAATGGAATATTGCCATTCGCAGCAACAGGGATGGGTCTAGAGATTATCGTACCGAGTGATGTAAGTTAGATAGAGGAAGACAGGTATCATAGAAAGTCACTTATATGTGGAAACGAAAACATGACAGAAACGAAGTTATTTACAAAACAGAAACAGACTCACAGACATATTAAACAAACTATGGTTACCAAGGGGGAGTGGGAAAATAAATTAGGAGTTTGGGATGAGCAGATACAAACTACGATATAGAAAATAAACAAGTCTGTACTGTATAGACAGGGAATGATATTCAATATCTTGTAATAAACTATAATGAAAAAGAATGTATTTTNGGAGTGGGAAAATAAATTAGGAGTTTGGGATGAGCAGATACAAACTACGATATAGAAAATAAACAAGTCCGTACTGTATAGACAGGGAATGATATTCAATATCTTGTAATAAACTATAATGAAAAAGAATGTATTATATCCAGTATATATATGTGTGTGTATATATACACACTGAATTATTTACTGCACACCAGAAACTAACACATTATTAATCAACTGTACTTTAGTAAAAAATAGTGTCCAGCAAGATCTCAACAACAACAACAAAAGCCAACCCCACATCAATTTAGAGAACACTAGGGATGGAAAGCAAGCTAATAAAGACTGAGGAGCGCACAGAAGAATGGACATTTGGGCTGCCCCAGGTGGAGGGTGGTGCCAGCTTGAAGGGAAACTGCAAGGACAGAAGAGGCCAGAGGCAGGCCGAGGCTCACTCTGTGCCTGAAGAGAAGCGTGTGCTCAGGAATGATGAAGAAGAGAATAAACATGAGAGTATTAGTGGGGCGATAACACGGGAAAAAAATAGGGTTTTGTTTTTTCCCAAAGAATAGATGGGTAGCACTGTAGATATGTCTATAACCAGAGGATGGGGAAGTAGAGGGGCATTTTGGCTTGATGATCTGTATTTTCCCTTCAAGGGAGAAAGCAGAAATAATGGATTTTGTGAGTGGTGAATTTATACAAACTGAGAGCAGCCACCCAGAAACACATAGAGAAACAGTGTCTTATCCATCTTCAGGGTGAGCTATATGCCTTCTTTTTGGGAAGATGGGGGGTGGGTATTTTGGCCCCTGGGGTCCATTTTCACCTCCTGATTTCAGGAAATGCCTTTTACGAACTCTTTGGAGAAAACAGGATTAAAGAAAATGGGCTGGTGCTGCAAAGGCCTATTGCCCTAGGGTTTCAGTGCTTTATAGATGTAACTAAAAATTCCACTTCTGAAAATATGCCAACGCTAAACTCAGGAAAAGCAAAATGCATTTGTTGACAAAACTGATTGTGAGGCACTTTAATCTGGAAAATATTTTGGAGTAGGGATTTCCTTTCTGGTCCCTTCAGAGGTAATAGAGACAGATCTGAGACATCTTCCCCCACGTTCTGGAACAAGGCTGAAACGCTTTCATCATTAATTGGATTGTGGTTGGGTTAACAAAGAATGCATTTTGGTGTGCTCTCTCTCTCACTGTGTGTGTTTCTCTCTTTTCTCTCTTTAGAAAAGGCATATGGCCCAACTTTATTATTCATTAGACATTTTGCTTCATCCATTAACTTTGCTCATAAAATCTTTCTAAGATTCTAAAAATGAGACAAACATGCAATCTCCACAGTCCCCTCCCCCATCTCCATTTTTTTTTCCCATTCCGGAATCACAGCTTCCTTTCAGTTCAGTCTTATTTGCAGTGTTTTCCTCCTTCCTCAGAAAGCCTTTCTCAGTGATCAATGAAGAAATAGAGGCAAACAATAGAATGGGAAAGACTAGAGATCTCTTCAAGAAAATTAGAGATACCAAGGAAACATTTCATGCAAAGATGGGCTCGATAAAGGACAGAAATGTTATGGACCTAACAGAAGCAGAAGATGTTAAGAAGAGGTGGCAAGAATACACAGAACTATACAAAAAAGATCTTCATGACCCAGATAAACATGATGGTGTGATCACTCACCTAGAGCCAGACATCCTAGAATGTGAAGTCAAGTGGGCCTTAGGAAGCATCACTCTGAACAAAACTAGTAGAGGTGATGGAATTCCAGTTGAACTGTTTCAAATCCTGAAAGATGATGGTGTGAAAGTGTTGCACTCAATATGCCAGTAAATCTGGAAAACTCAGCAGTGGCCACAGGACTGATAATGGTCAGTTTTCATTCCAATCCCAGAGAAAAGCAGTGCCAAAGAACGCTCAAACTACTGCACAATTGCACTCATCTCACACACTTGCAAAGTAATGCTCAAAATTCTCCAGGCCAGGCTTCAACAGTACGTGAACCATGAACTTCCAGATGATGTTCAAGCTGGATTTAGAAAAGGCAGAAGAACCAGAGATCAAATTGCCAACATCTGCTGGATCTTCGAAAAAGCAAGAGAGTTCCAGAAAAACATCTGCTTTATTGACTATGCCAAAGCCTTTGACTGTGTGGATAACAACAAACTGTGGAAAATTCTTCAAGATATGGAAACACCAGACCACCTGATCTGTCTCTTGAGAAATCTGTATGCAAGTCAAGAAGCAACAGTTAGAACTGGACATGGAACAACAGACTGGTCCTAATAGGGAAAGGAGTACATCAAGCCTGTATATTGTCACCTGCTTATTTAACTTATATGGGGAGTACATCATGTGAAATCCCAGGCTGGATAAAGCACAAGTTGGAATCAAGATTGCTGGGAGAAATATGAATAACCTCAGATAAGCAGATGGCACCACCCTTATGGCAGAAAGCAAAGAAGAACTGAAGAGCCTCTTGATGAAAGTGAAAGAGGAGAGCGAAAAAGTTGACTTAAAACTCAACATTCAGAAAACGAAGATTGTGGCACCTGGTACCATCACCTGATGGCAAATAGATGGGAAAATAGTGGAAACAGTTGCAGACTTTATTTTGAGGGGCTCCAAAATCACTGAATATGTGACTGCAGCCATGAAATTAAAAGGTGCTTACTCCTTGGAAGAAAAGTTATGACCAAACTAGACAGCATATTCAAAAGCAGAGACATTACTTTGCCAACAAAGGTCCATCTAATCAAGGTTATGGTTCTTCCAGTAGTCATGTATAGATGTGAGAGTTGGACTACAAAGAAAGCTGAGGGCTGAAGAATTGATGCTTTTGAACTGTGGTGTTGGAGAAGACTCTTGAGAGTCCCTTGGACAGCAAGGAGATTCAACCAGTCCATCCTAAAGAAAATCAGTCCTGAATATTCATTGGAAGGACTGATGTTGAAGCTGAAACTCCAATACTTTGGCCAGCTGATGAGAAGTACTGTCTCATTTGAAAAGACCCTGATGCTGGGAAAGATCGAGGGCGGGAAGAGAAGGGGAAAACAGAGGATGAGATGGTTGAATGGCATCACCGACTCAATGGACATGAGCTTGAGTAAACTCTGGGAGCTGGTGATGGACAGGGAGGCCTGGTGTGCTGCAGTCCGTGAGGTTGCAAAGAGTGGGACACGACTGAGTGACTGAACTGAACCTCCTTTGGGCATTGCACATCTTTGCAGCTCTGGTGTCTTGAAAAGGGGATGGTGTTCCAAGTTGAATTCAACTGAGCCTATAGATTTTAGCATTTAACCACTTCTGGGCAGGGCCAACCACTCCAGTATTCCTTCCTGGAGATTCCCATGGACAGAGGAACCTGGAGGGCTACAGTCCATAGGGTTGCACAGAGTCAGACACGACTGAAGTGATTTAGCATGCAAGCTCAGGAAAGTACAAAAAAGCATCAAGAGAGGGTAAGAGATGGGTGAGATGAGATGGATCTCCCACTTCAAATATGAGAAAGAAGTTTCAAAGAGGACCGTCCTCTAGTTTAGGCTGTTTTCTGCTAGATAAGCAGGTGGGTCTAAGGTCCAGAGACAATCACCTACCAGGTTCTGGAGGAATCTAAATAGGGCAGGTGGGGGAGATGGCAGAAACAGAATCATGAAGGAGATGAGCTTTTTCAATTCAGAGCACCAAGCAGAAAAGCACCATTCAGACAGCTAATACTTATAAGAATCTCATTAAAAATGAAACCGTCCTGTAAGAATGCAGAAGCATGGGCCTCCTTCCCACCAAACCTGCAGACTGTGAGGATCTCAGCACTCTTCCAGTCCATGCTGTGGTTTGGCCATATTTAATACTTCATCTGCACTAAGTAATCCTTGTGTGTATAGAATTTCTGCCCCAAGGTATTCCAGGGAAAATCTAGAGATCAGACTGGATGAAGTGAGTTAATGAAAGTTTCTCACCCCTTCCCATTCTCACCTTGATGCCTTTATTTCTAATCCCCAGTAGTAAGTTCTCTGAGCAGATTGTTGCACATTTCCAGAAAATTCCTGTGCACAGGCTAGAACAAATATAATATGGGTACTCTTCCTTTTTAAAAAATTGAAGTGTAGTTGATTTATGGGCTTTCCTGGTGGCTCAATGGTAAAGAATCTGCCTGGAATGCAGGAGCCACAGGAAACACGGGTTAGATCCTTGGGTCAGGAAGATCCCCTAGAAGAGGGCATGGCAGCCCACTCCAGTATTCTTGCCAGGAGAATCCCACGAACAGAGGAGCTGTACTTTATGGGCTATACTTTATGGGGTCACGAAGAGTTAGATGCAGCTGAAGTGACTTATTAGGCAGGCAGTCATAATTGATTTACAATGTTGTGTTAATTTCTGCTGTATAGCAAAGTGACTCAGTTATACATATATATGTATTATTTTAATATGCTTTTCATTATGATATATTATAGGATATTGAATATAGTTATCTGTGATATACAGTGGATATCCTTTTTTTAGAAGCACAAAATGGAATCATACATATACCTCACTGCCACCCACATATATTTGAACAATCTATCTTGGTCATTTTTTCTGTTAGTAACAGATCTATTTCATTTTCGTGAACATTTTTTCATTGGCTGTATGTCAAGGGGCTTCTCATTGTCGAACATTACTTATTTCGGATGGGAACAAAAACCTACTTCAAGGGAATCCACTTAAAACTAAGCCCCACAAGTCATGCAGTGGAGAAAAAAAAACCCCAAAAAACAAACAAACAAACAAACAAAAAACAAATAAAAAAACACAAACAAACAAAACTAACCCCTAGATTTTAGAGTTAATAGGGAAAATTTTTGAAAAATAAAACCACACTCTTAAAATAGGTTTATTCTCTAACAAAACAGTGATAATTGCAATTATGCAGGAATACTTAGAGGAAACAGATTAAGAGTACTTGTTTGGGCAGAAGTTTTCTCATGAAATTCTACGTTATCATGAGTTAAAATGCTTCACTTAGTGTTGATTTGCCCAGTGGGATCTCTAAAAGGATCTTTTTTACAGAGATATTTAGAGTCTCATTTCTCTCCCCACGGGATTCTCAGGATTCTCTGAGGTTGAAGTTGTTATCTTTTGAGTCACTCATCATGCCAGCATCTGGGTCCTTTCTCTCTTCTTCAGCAAGACCTGTTGTAGGCTCACCAAGGCATTCTGTAGGAATCAAATGGCATCACTTATGCTAACTTCATGAAACCCTGTGTCTTTTGCATGGTTTTTCCCTTCACTTTCAGTGAACTTGCATGGCATTTACATTGTAGCATAGATATTTTAAACAAAGATAGAAACTTGATGTCATGAGTAAGGACAGAGTTTAGCATCACATGGGGTCAGATGCTGGAGGAGGAATTCCTTTCATAAGGAGTTGGTTCACCAGCGAATATTTTCCTCTTATGAGGATGTCTACTTAGGAATTCTGGGAATTCAGATATTAACAAAACATGGATCTCAGTACCCGAACAAGTTTCCCAGTCCTAAACTAGTGGATATTTAGGATATTTCCAGATACTTGCACTTATAAACATTTTTGTCCTCATATCTTTGTAAATTAGGGCAACCTTATCCAAAGCATTACATCCTAATTCTGGAAATGCGAGGGTTAGATCAAAAGACACATGCATTAAAAATTTTGGTAGATGTCATCAAATTACTGGACAGCATTCAGACACTGCCCCATCAACCTTATATCACAGCACATTTTTCTCACATTATCAACTGCACCCATGTATTACCAGTCTTAAATTTTGTAAGACTCAGAGGTTAATAAAATGATTTCTATCATTTTGAACTTATATTTTAAAAATTTAATCATTTCAAATGTTTCAGTGCTATCTATATAGTCTAGAAGGTATATATGTCACATTCTGTGCAAAAGAGCTGATTTTTGACTAGATACAGCACTCAGAAGAAAATTTAAATTATAACATTTTATCTGTATATGTGCCATATATTGTGACTTTTTCCCTATTATCAATACTAAGCTTGACTAATCGACGCCCAAGAAACAGGCAACACTTTCGCTTATGCCCTGTGTACTAACCTCTCTTGCCCACTCACAGACTCCCCTCCTGCCATTCCCCCCTCTCTCTCCTGATTCATTCATCTTTCCCATTCTTCCCAATCTTTACCATCAGCCTACAGATGTGCTGTTATCCAATCTTAAAAAAATAAAAATAAAGCTCCCTGGGCCCAATACTCCCCTCTAGCTGTAGCCCCATTTCTTGCTTGCTCCTAGAAATGATCGTCCCCATTGGCTGTCTCCAACTTCCTGCTTTATTCACTCTGAAGCCTTCACCCTACATGCCTACTGGACATCCACAGGAAGATGTCAAGGAGCTAGTTGGATATACACGTCTGGGGTTTAAGCCAGAGGCTGATGAGATTCACTTGGGAGTCATCATCAAAGAGATGGCCGGGAGCACCATGAGAACAGACGGGACCACCCAGAGAGCAGGGTCTAGGCTCTGCGCACTCTCGTGTTTACTATCCAGGGGAAGAGGAGCCCGGCCAAGTATACTGAGAGAGCAGCTGGTGAGGTGGGAGGGGAAAGCGATGTGGTTTCCTGGAGGCCAAGGGAAAGTCAAGTTTAAGGAGAAGTGAGTTCTGACCTGGCTGACACACCAATAAGAGATCAAGAAGAGTGAAGCCTCAGCCATTGATTTAGTGTGTAGAGGTCCTTAGGGACCTTGATGGAGTGTCTCAGAGTGCCCTAGAGCAGGTGGTGGGGCTGCAAGTAACCCAATGAAATCCCTTTCCAACTTCTGGCATCCAGAATATAAAAGAGTAAATCTGCATTGTTTTGATTACCACTGGGCCTGCAGAAATTTGTTATAGTGGTAAGGGGAAACTCATACCTATGATATCAATGTGCCATGAAACAAGGGCTTGACTGAGTCTTCCGCAGCTGGCAAAAAATACTATGTAGATATTACTATAGCTATAAATGCAGATAATGAGATAATTTTTATCAGTTGCAGAGGACTCAGTCATATCCTAACTCTGTCTGTTCATCTATCTATCCATTCTCCCATCCATCCATCCATCCGTCACCTATCTGTCCATCCATCCATCCATCTTTTATCCATCCATCTATCAATCATCTATCTATTCATCTCTCCATCTATCAGTCAGCTATCTATCTCTCCATCCATCCATCCATCCATCATTCATCTATCTGTCCATTCATCAGTTGATTATCCATCTACCAGTCAGTCTTCCATCTATGTGTCTATCCACTTATCTGTCATCCATTTGTAAATCTTTCCCTCCATCATTCCAGCCATCAGTCATCTGTCTAACTGAAGTGACACAGAATCCAACACTGCTCACTTTCACCGCCACCCACTGGTGCAGACTCCCTTTCTCTCTCACCTGAATTATTATAGCAGGTTCCTCACTGGTCTCACTGCTTCTGCGCTTATTGACTCCCTCAGTTTATTGTCCATACTGAGGCCAGAATGACCCTATAAAAACCAGAATCACTGCCTGTCACCCCTCCCCTGAGGAATTTCGCACCTCACTTGGACTAAAAGCCAAGGTCCCTAGGGATCTCTGAGGTAATCTGCGGTCCTGCTCCCCTAGCCTCTTCGACTTCCTCCCCTGCTGCTGGCCACCTTGCTTGTCCTGCTCCAGTCTCCACGCATCAGGCCATGTTTGCCCTCCCTGAGAGCCGAGCCCTTGCTGTCCCCTCAGCCTGGGATGCCCTTCTCTCTGACAGTCACCTAGCTCGTTTCCCTTGCCTCCTTAAACTCTCTGCCCAAAGGCGTTAGATCTCCTCCGGAATCACTGTCCACAGTTCCAGCCTGTAACCCCAGCACTCTCTCTATCTTCCTCCGTTGCTTTATTCGTTCCATGACCTTGTCACTATCTAACACCCTGTATCTATTGGCTATTGATCTCATTTAATGTCAGTGTCCACCCACCAGATCCGTTCAGGAAGACAGCCTTTTCCGGTGCATCTCATTCACTGCCGTCTTCAGTGTCGGCACACAGTAGGTGCAGAGTAAATATTTTTGAGTGAATTGGATGGATGAAATTGTAATTTATAAACTGGGTTTATAAACAAAGTATTGGAAATGATAATAGATTAGAAGTTTCTCTTTCTAGGATAAAAATGAGATGATGCATCCAATGGACTTTTGTGAGCTTAGCACCCCAGTGTGCTAAAAAATCAAATAAAGAAACGTCCTATGCTTTTTCGTACGTTCTTCTTTTAATGTAGCATCAAGAATACAGTTATTTGGGGAAGCTGGAAAATTCAAACACTTTGATCACGATCCATTCATTGATTTTTCAAGAAGACCTTTAGGTGGGATTTTGACTGTGTTTGATGTACCTGATTAGAAAGCAAAGGCTCCCTCACCTAAATTTGTTTTAAAAGCTCAGTTCTCTGTGTGGATGCTCACAGAGGTGTATCCTGCAGACTTCAATGGGTTCATCCAAGGATCAGGTTTTGTTCAACAGGAAGGAAACAGCATCCCCTGGATTTTGAGAGCACATAAGTTCAACACTTCTGGGTTTGACATGAATAAACATACACGCCCACTCACACATATGCTGTCTTCAGCTCACTCCCATTTCTTGGCTAACATAACTTTAGAGTCAGCCCTCTCCAATCTTGAGGGTGCGAGGTGTCTCCCTCCATCCTGACTTAGAGCTATTCCTAGCTGGGGCATAGTCTGGGTAACTTTTGGCAGGGTCCTACATTTTTCACTCTGTAGATTGATGTGGTCACGGAGTAAAGACCCCAGTTATAAAGACAGCAATGCTCCAAGTAGTCTCCAAGGTCATCCTGCACAAAGATGAATTTTATTTACGAGATTTTTGCAGCAGTAAGTGGGAGGAGAAGCCTTCACGATGGGCCACTGAGAATCTGGTACCTACTACTTACACATAATCCAGCACCATCATCTTAACTTCAGCTACTCCATGCACTATTACACAAGTAAATACTCTGTCCAGTAATACACTCCAACTCAGACACAGATAAGATATTTCCAAGTTGTGGCATTTCTCAGGAGACTCTCCTTTCACAAGGAAATCTCTTCCATGGTTCAGTTCCTAATTCCACAGAGTAATTCCATAGGGGTGACTTCTCACCTATCTTGCACCTTTATAGAAAAAAGAAGCAGAGTTCATAAATGTTTGCTTCAAGGAGCTGGGCACCATGCAAATGAAAACCCTTTAACATTCCCAGTGAATCTAAATCCTTTCTGGAGTGTATTTTGACTTTCAGGTGTGAATTTGCATTCTCTGCCCTTGTGAGTGATTTGATTGCTCATTTCAAGAGAGTATCACAAAATCTTTTTTCTTAAAGTACAGAATTCTCCAAAATTAAATTTTTTCATAAGAGCCATGAGTGTCGAGCAATACTGATAAATAATAGCAGCTAATCATGATGGAATATTTAGTGTTTATCACACACTGTTCTAAAAGCTTTACACATATTATTTTATTTAATTTTCAAGTGACAGCTGAGAGACAATTATTATTTTTGTTCCCAACCTAACAGATTAAGGAAATAAAAGTTCAGAGAGTATAAGTAACATGCAAAAGGTCATATGCTAAAAAGTACTGGAGACATTGAGTTTTTTTTTTTAATGCATAGTCATATTTAAAAGAAACTGGCAAAAAAAACCCATCATTTAGTACTACAATAACAATTGTTTCAGATAAGAATCACGAACAGATGCTAAAATTAGCAGATGAAAGTTTGGTGAAAAACAGCTTTATTTACTTAGTTTCAAAGTATCCTCCTCATAAGATATTTATTACTTACAAAGGGAAAAATAGTAACTTTACAGTAAAGAAATCTGGTCAGCCTCACCTTAAAGTTGTATTATTCATTCATCCAGCATTTACTCCCTACCTCAAAAGACATAAAGCTGAATAAAACACTGTCCTCGACTCAAAAGTCATTGAGAGTAACAATCAATCATCTCTACATTTCTTCTGCTGTAAAGGATGTTTGAGGTCAAGCCAACTTTCATTACTTGTTAAAAAGATTAAAAGAGTAGGTGTGAAGGGTGGGGGCCAATGCTTGTAGAATGAGATTGCACAATGAACATGTTGTGTGTCTCTAGTCCCACCAGGCACAAGTTGGAACCTGGAGAAAAATCCAGTGAAGTCATGTTTATGTCAAGTCCTGTGAAGAGTTAAGCAAACAAAACTTCTCAACCAAGCCAAGAGCTGTCCCTCCACAAGACACTCACATTCACAAAGAATTCTACATTCTTCCCACCTGTAAAATGTAAAGATTACTAACAAGAACTATACTTTATTCTTTATACTTTATTAACGAGAACTATATATACATAAGGGCTTCCCTGGTGGCTCAGAGGTTAAAGCGTCTGCCTCCAATGCAGGAGACCTGGGTTCGATCCCCGGGTTAGGAAGATCTCCTGGAGAAGGAAATGGCAATCCACTCCAGTATTCTTGCCTGGAGAATCCAATGGACAGAGAAGCCTAGTAGGTTACAGTCCATGGGGTTGCAAAGAGTCGGACACGACTGAGCGACTTCACCTCACCTCATATATACATAAAGAAAGCTGAGCACTGAGGAATTGATGCCTTTGAACTGTGGTGTTGGAGAAGACTCTTGAGAGTCCCTTGGACAGCAAGCAGATCAAACCAGTCCATCCTAAAGGAAATCAATCCTGAATATTCATTGGAAGGACTGATGTTGAAGCTGAAGCTCCAATACTTTGGCCACCTGATGCGAAGACTTGACTCATTGGAAAAGACTCTGACCCTGAGAAAGATTGAAGGCAGAAGGAGAAGGGGATGACAGAGGATGAGATGTTTGGATGGCATCACTGACTCGATAGACATGAGTTTGAGCAAGCTGCAGGAACTGGTGAAGGACAGGAAAGTCTGGTGTGCTGCAGTCCATGGGGTTGCAAAGAGTCAGACACGACTAAGTGACTGAACTGAACTGCTACTTTACTCATCTTTGTGTCTGGACCACACTGCACAGGACACTCAGTGTACTATAGACTTCATGAACGTTTTTGAATGAGCTGATTATGAAAACCCTAGCACTCTCTTCGGAGAAGGCAATGGCACCCCACTCCAGTACTCTTGCCTGGAAAATCCCATGGACGGAGGAGCCGGGTGGGCTGCAGTCCATGAGGCTGCTAAGAGTCGGACATGACTGAGCGACTTCACTTTGACTTTTCACTTCCATGTATTGGAGAAGGAAATGGCAACCTACTCCAGTATTCTTGCCTGGAAAATCCCAGGGATGGGGGAGCCCAGTGGGGCTCGCACAGAGTCGGGCACGACTGAAGTGACTTAGCAGCAGCAGCAGCAGCAGCAGCAGCAGCGGCGGCAGCACTCTCTTAGTCTGAATCTAGCTTCTTAATGACAAAAAGTTTGTTGTGGAAATTCAGATATCAGTCATTATCTGATAGTTTACTACTACAGTAAAGTTGAATCCAAGAAATTGATCTTTATTTAAAAATGCAGAGAAAGAGCCTGCATTAGGCTGTTTAACAGAGCAAGATGCTTTTCAACCGTATTCTGTGAAACCAAAAGATTCTTCTGGAGGATACTAAGTCGCCGTATCTGGATATTTCATTAGTGGAATTAATGCTCCATATTTTAAGTGTTTTTAAAGTCCAGTTTCTAACCCAGTTTTTTCTCACCTTCTGTTTTCAAGTTACCTTCTCAGATTAGATTGTGTTCCTCTGTGGCATTCATTTATAAACACCTCCTAAGTGCTGACTCATTTCTTTAGTGAGTTAATGTTTACTGGACGCCCATTCTGCCCCAGGTATGTACTGGATACTGTGGGAAACGTTAGTAAAACAAGTCGAACCTGCTCACAGGAAGCTTAAAGTCAGGAGGAGGAAACAGACATTGGATAAGTATTGGCAAATGTGAGAGCATCAGGCCAGGCAGGAGGCATGGGAAACACCCAGGGGAGAGATCCAGTCACTGCTCCTCAAGGGACTCAGGGACTCCTCTGAGATAAAGAAATGAAGAATAATCATGACGTTTGGAGGAGGAGGAAAGAAGGAGAAAGGATAGGAAGAGAAGGAGAAAAAAAGTTGCCACTGTTTCATCTGAGCAGAAAAAAAATGAGCTTCAGCATCAGACAGACCCAGTTTCCAATCCTAGGTTTTCTCCTTACTAAGAGTGGTACCTTTATACAAATTAATGTGTCTGGGTCTTAATTTCCTCATCTTTCAAAGAGGGAGTACAATACCTTTTTTTTTTTTTTTTTTAAGAATTTTCATAAGAAATAAGGGATTGATTACTTAAAATTTTAAGACCTAAAAAATGTCGTTGAAAAGGATACTTAGTCAAAATATCATGTTAACTGCTGCCTCTCCTTCTTGCTCCCAACTCTCAGGAGTTATGGGAAAATATGATTATATATAATTAGATTTAAATCTTAAGGTCTGTGGAGTACAAGAATTGTGCCAACAGTAGAAGAGAAAATTCCAGAGGTACTTAAAAATAAGAACTCAGATTGGGTGAAGCAGAGTTACTCAGCATCCCTTATGCCACCAGGAGACACTGGCTGCAGGGATGGTAGAGGTTAGATGCCTTCCGTAGAACCTCAGTGTGGCTGGAAGGCAGGGACTGAGACAGAGACTGGAACTGCATATGGGCCAGAGTTCCTGTGGTGTCTGGTGGGTGAAGCTACTGATTGCCATTAGATATTAATAAAAATACAAAGTTGAAGTATGATTAAATTTTAAATTATCTCTAGAAAAATATAGCCAGTATGTATGGCTAGCATAACAGTTTGTTGAAAGAAATACATGGAATAACCAAACCAGCTTGGCTCAGTTTAAAAAAAAAAAAAAAGAAAACATGGAAAAGAGACAACATGAACTAAACAGAAACAAGCCTATGCATGTAGAAAAATCATGATATAAGGACTATTTAGCCAATTTTCCCTAAAAAAAGAAAAGTTACATCAACTTGGATGAAAAGAGAAACTCAGATACATGTTGTTTACAAACAACACATTATAGATTTAAAAGTATAAAAATAGAAGAATGTAATAAGAATGTATCATTAACATTGGGCAAGTAAATTCTAAGTTAGAGTCTAGAGAAGAAAATCTCAAATTATCAAAGATGCAACTATTAAGAAAATGTGACAACCACAAAATTTTATGCCCCCAAAGTTTAGGCCAATCTTGTATATAAATATAAATTTCCTAGATAAATATTAGCAAACTGAGTCAGCAGCACATTAAAAGGATAACATATCAAGTCAAAGTTGACTTTATCCCAGAAGTCTTTAAAATAATGAAAGAAATAAAAGAAAGAAATAGAAAACTAAATATGAACAGTGCATCTTTTTTTTTAAAGTATAGTTCAATTCAGTTCAGTTGCTCAGTCATGTCCGACTCTGCAACCCCATGGACTACAGCACACCAGGCCTCCCTGCCCATCACCACTCCCAGAGTTTACTCAAATTCATGTCATTGAGTTGGTGATGCCATCCAACCATCTCATCCTCTGTTGTCCCCTTCTTCTCCTGCCCTCAATCTTTCCCAACATCAGGGTCTTTTTCAAATGAGTCAGGTCTTCGCATCAGGTGGCCAAAGTATTGGAGTTTCAGCTTCAACATCATCTTTCCAATGAATATTCAGGACTGATCTCCTTTAGAATGGACTAGTTGAATCTCCTTGCTGTGCAAGGAACTCTCAAGAGTCTTCTCCAACACCACAGTTCAAAAGCATCAATTCTTCAGCACTCAGCTTTTGTTATAGTCCAACTCTCACATACATACATGACTACTGGAAAAACCATAGCCTTGACTAGATGGACCTTTGTTGGCAAAGTAATGTCTCTGCTTTTTAATATGCTGTCTAGGTTGGCCATAACTTTTCTTCCAAGGAGTAAGTGCCTTTTAATTTCATGGCTGCAGTCACCATCTGCAGTGATTTTTGTAATCCCCCAAAATAAAGTCTGTTAGTGTTTCCACTGTTTCCCCATCTATTTGTCATGAAGTATAGATTTTAAGTATAGATTTACAAAAGAAACCCATAGAAATGCTAAGGTAAAAAAAATATAGTGATTGGGCAAAACATTTAATGAATGGAATGGAGAGCAGATCAAACTCAGTTGAAGAAGGAATTACAGAATTGGAAGATAAAGCTGAGGATATACTCACAATATGCCACAGAGAAAAAGGGGTAGGAAACGTAAGAGGGGAGTAGAGTTGTGGGATCTGCTGGCATATACACAGGGATGAGAACTTAGTCTGAGGTGACTTTCCCTTCTTTTATCTTGCTCAAGTCTCCCAACCTCCTGTCTGCTCTTTTTCTTATTCCAACCTCTCTGCACTTGATAACTTTTAATGAAATATTCCCTGTGTTCAGGTTTCTCTTCTGCCACTTCACTGGAATCATTTCCATTTTACAGGTATCAGATCAAATACCACTTAATTCATCCAACAATATTTTCCATGTGCTTACTTTGGGTCCAGGCACTGCAGACACAGATCCAGAGAGAGAGCTTATTCTCATGCAGCCCACACTTATAATTTGGAAGGGGAGTGCAGAGCAGATAAGACACAGCATGTAAATTTAGAAGAACATGTTAATTCACGACGAGGGGATGAAGCAAACAAAACAGGACCTTTTCAGGGAGGTCTTCTTTGCCCATCTGATGATAAAGTGGCCCCTCTATTCTCTAAGACATTTGTCAATTTACTACACCTATTGAATATTACCTTAATACCTGATAATTCAGCTCCCTGAGAACACTGGAGAACAGAGACTTGGCTACTCTATCGGCGTCTGTATTCCCACTACTAAGAATGACTAGTCTACTAGTCTACTAAGAATGTCTAGACTACGTATTAGTCTAACAGTGGAATTTTCAAACCAGTAAATGACTTTCAGCGGCTCTCAGATGCAAGTACTGGCTTTAGGAAGCTAGATTTTAGCCTCTCTTGAATCATTCTCCCCCACACACCACCCTCCATTGCCAGTGCAGTGCTGATAAAATGTTTAAGAGCTAACTCTTCAGGAAAACAAAGCAGTGGAAAAAATAAGTAGGTTTGCAGTGTTTGCCAGTTTCCCTGATGGCTCAGTGGTAAAGAATCTGCCTGCAGTGTAGGAGACCTGGGTTCAATTCTTGGGTTGGGAAGTCCCTGGAGAAGGAAATGGTAACCCACTCTAGTATTCTTACCTAGGAAATTCCATGGGACCTAGCGGGATACAGTTCATGGGATCGGAAAAGAGTTGGGCACGACTTAGTGACTAACAAAAAACTGATGTAAACACTCCCATCATAGTCAATTTCAAGATACCAACTTGACATCAGCAGTTAGAGCTGGGAAAATATACCCTGCAGCCCTGCATCACACAGCATTTCCTCCCTATGAATAAAGCAGATGTGATGAACCTCATGAGCATAGATCGGGAACTTCCCTGGTGATCTAGAGGTTAAGACTTTGCCTTGCAATGCAGGGGGACATGGGGTCAATCCCTGGTCAGAAACTAAGATGCCACATGCCATGAAGCGATTAGGCCTTTGTACCACAACTACTGAGCCTGTGTGTCACGGAGAAAGATCCTGCATGATGCAAGGTAGATCCCTCATACCGCAACTCAGGCCCACTGCAGCTAGACAGGTGTGTTTTTTTTTTTTTTTTTTTTTAAAGAATAGCAGTAATAAAACATTTTTTAAAAGGGCATAGGGCATAGTAAAATGGAGTAAAATAATTAAGAACTCATAAACTTCAAGGATTTATCACCTTTGTTTCTAACATGAGGTAAAAGTATCAGTCATTCAGACCTTTCCGACTCTTTGCGATCCCATGGACTATAGCCCACCAGACTCCTTTGTCCATAGGATTTCCCATGGACAATACTAGAGTGGGTTGCCATTTCCTTTTCCAGGGGATCTTCATGACTCAGGGATTGAACCAGCATCTCCTGCATTGCAGGTGGATTCTTTGCAATCTGAGCCACCAGGGAAGCCCCCGTTTCTAGCATACTTTATTTAATTGTAAATATATACTTTAGTTTTTAATAATGGCTCTGTTTAAAAACTGGCTCAAAAAATTCCTGAAAAGTAGTAATCAGTCCTCATGGGCCAGTTTGAATAGAATCCATCACACCACTGCCTGAAGCTGAGAATTAGAGAGAGGAAAAAGCCAGGTAGTTAGCCCTCTCCTATGGTTTAACATCAAATCACAGGAAGTGCCTTCATTCATTCACACAGGGAAGGGCAAACACCAAATGGCACATTTGAGTACAGAGGAGGGGTACGCTATGCCATTCGATTGTACTAACGGTACTCAATCAGCAAAACCTCCTTTTATGAGTCACATCCTTGCAGAATCTGAGATAAATGGGCTCCAGAATCCCAGCTAATTCAGCTAATAGGAATGCAAACATTGATCTAAATTGAGGCCCAGAGAACGGTCTCTTACATCTTCCTCACCCCAGGGGGGATGAATGGAAAAGATTACTTGTGGATTATAATTGCTTAAAATAGGTTGTGATGTAAAAATCTAATCCCGTCTCCTCTTCAATAGTAAAGTTCTACAGACAGAGAAATTATGCTTAATGCCAGTGTCTTGAAGGTAAAAAGAAAATTCTGTTCTCCCTTTGGGGGAAGAGAAAGGACATCTTTTTAGAGCTGTCAGAATTCACAAGCCATAATAAATTATTCTTTTTCATTACTGACTTATTAAGCAGGCTGCTTGGTGTAATGGCAGAAAATTTCTGTTTAATTTTCAGAGTATTAGACTACTGTGATTCTTGATCTGAAATCAACTCAAGTTATTTTAAAAAGGGATGTATTTAATGTCTTGCATTAGGGTCTGTCTTTACTAAATTCTTCCCAGTGCAGGGTTGAAGCATTTATGTAATATGGTCATTGTCTGGCTGGAAGCCAGGCATCAGCCATGTTCTTGGGATAGTTTCTGTCAGGAGTGTACCCCTCATCCCCAAGGCTCCGCTCTTACACTGACTGGCAAGTGGATAGATCACTTATAAAATACTAAAAGTGTGTCCGGAAATCCCAAGCCAACGAGTCCTAGGGGCCAAAGAATTCTCATTTTCCCTGGAATTAGAATCATTTTACTCCAGTGATTCTAATTCCAATATTTGGCCACCTGATGTGATGAGGCAACTCACTGAAAAGGACCCCGATGCTAGGAAAGAATGAGGGCAGGAGGAGAAGGGGGCGACAGAGGATGAGATGGTTGGACAGCATCATCAACTGGATATGAGTTTGAACAAACTCCAGAAGACAGTGAAGGACAAGAAAGCCTGGTGTGTCACCGTCAATGGAGTTGCAAAAAGTTGGATACAACTTAGCAACTGAACAACAACAATTGTGTTACAGTCATCATTTCTGCTGATGAGGTGGTCTCAAGCTGACTTTTCTTCATTCTACTCACAGATCTTGTATTAAACAGCATTTACCAAGCTCTTATCAGGGAATGCTCCAGCCCTCCAGGAGGTTTTTAATTATCTTGGGGAAGACAATATAGAGGAGACCCAGATGACATACTAGCTGTACCAGGCAGGTGTGGGAAAGCTTGGAGGAACATCACTGATCCAGACACCCCATGAGGGTCTGTCGGTGTTCACCCATAAGGTTCATTGCTGCTGTCTTTAGAGATTTTGTGAAATTTACCTGAAATGAAAATTATAAATGAATCTAGTGGCTTATTTCCTTTCATAATGTGTTATAACTATATTTTACTGAACTGGGAGATTTATCTTCATCATGTCTGACTTTCTGTGACCCCACGGATTGTAGCCCACCAGGCTTTTCTGACCCTGGGATTTTCCAGGTGAGAATACTGTAGTGGGTTGCCATTTCCTTCTCCAGGAGATCTTCCCAATCCATGGATCAAACCTGGGTCTCCCTGTATTGCAGGCACATTCTCTACTATCTAAACCACCAGGGAACCATTTAATAATTAGGCGTTACCCTATTCCAGATAATATAATTTCTACTGAAGCTCATTTTGTAAGTCAACCTCTAAATTTGCAGAAATTGGTCAGATATAAACTAAATGTACGATAGTCAAGCGGATAAGCTTGGGACTCCTTTTGTTTGTTTGTTTGTTTTTGAGTATAATTGCTTTACCATGTTGTGTTGGTTTCTGCTGTACAACAGTTAATCAGCTAGATGTGTACATATATCTCTTCCCTCTTGGACCTCCCTCCAGCTGCTCTATCCCACCCCTCCAGGTCATCACAGAGCACTGAGCTGAGCTCCCTGTGCTCTACAGCGCCTTCCCACTAGCTATCTGTTTTACACATGGCAGTGCATATATGTCAATGCTACTGTCTCTGCCCGTCCCACCGTCTCCTACCCCCACTGTGCTCACACGTCTGTTCTCTACGTCTGCATCTCTATTCCTGCCTGGAAATAGGTTCATCTGTATTATTTTTTTTTAGATTCCACACATATGCATTAAGGAAGTTGGGACTTTTAACCATATGCTAAATATCCCCTTTATGCACATGAATATTCAGCTTTCTTTTCCCTGATTTAGTTGGCCAAATAGTAGACACCATCCCTGCCATCCTCTGTGGTGGTCTGCTCTTGAACTCTATATTGGATTGGCTGAAAAGTTTGAAAATCTATGGAAAAACCCAAAAAACTTTTTGGCCAACCCGATATTTTATACATGGTGACTTTTTATTTTTTAAACTGAAGCATAGTTGATTTACGATCTTGTGTTAATTTCTACTGCACAGCAAACTGATTCAGTTATATGAAAAAGAAGATGTGGTGCTTATAAGCAATGGCAAACGTGTCAGCCATAAAGAAGAAGGAGACAGCCAAATGATGCTTTTATTACAGGGCCACACCGAAGATGAACACCATCCATTCTCCGTGAGGACAGAGACTCTGCATTGATCACTGCTGACCCCTCGCCACCTAGAAGCGTGTCTAGCACACAGGGAACATTCAAGAAGTAAACACTGAGTGAGCAAGACCAACTGGGAGCCCACTTACCTGCAACATGCATCCAGTGGAAGGAGCTGGGTCATCCACAGATAAATTCATTCAGGTAAAGATAAGTGCCTTGAAGAAAATAAACTGGGGATGAAAGGACAGAGAGGAACATCACACTGGGAGGTGGGGTGGGTCACGAGCTGTGTGCACGGATTCTTGAGGGGTACCCTTGGCTGAGTCCCGACTAACCAGAAGAGCCAGTTCTATGAGCTAGTCTTTGAGGAAGGATGGGGACAGCAACCAATATCACCTGGAGGAGGGGAGCATGGAGGCCAAGTTGAGTGCATGAGAGTTGGGCAGGGCCCGGGGCATGGAGGGCTCTGCAGCCACTTAGTAAGGAGTTTGGATTTTCTTCTAAAAGAATTAATGAGCCACCGGGAGTTTAATCAAGTCAATGACATGAACATAATTTTACAAAGATCCCACTGGTGGCAGGGTTAGGAGGACCAGAGGTTAGGAAGGTAAGCCAGAAGGCTCTGAGATTCTGACTGTCCTCCAGGCAAGACATGACCCAGCTTGAACTTGAGCAGAAATGGACCTGAATAGAAGTGGTGTCCTTGGAACTTACTTTAAAGGTTGAAAGAACAGGTCTTCCTGACCGGCTGGACAGGGGTGAGTGGGTGGGGGTGAGTTAGCATCGAGAATGACACCTATGTTTTTGGCATATACGACTGGTGGATGGACTTGCCGTGACGGAGCATGAGGAAGACACAGAAAAGAGCAAGTTTGGGGAAGCGGTGGATGAGGAAAGAGGACTCGTCTTGCCTATGGAATGGTTTTGTGTTTACCCTTTTCTACCTGTGACTAGCATGATTCCTTGGGACGGAACCACCTCCTTATTGGCCCATGGCTGGCCTCTCAAGATGGTGCCAGGAAACACAACACTCAGTCTTCAAGGAAAGAGAGAAGTTCCTTGCCAAAGAATTCCAGGCCATTTCAGAGGAGGTGAGGTTTGTTTGAATAAAACCCAGTTCTCCTGTGTTGCCACCATCTGTCTGTTCCCCAGGAGCCCTGCCCCCGTGGACACCTGGGTGTCATGGACTTGGAGTAGGCGGTCCAGTTTGCAGATGGTGGAGAAGGGGTAGGAATTGTATTCACAAAACCCAGTGATCCAGAAAACCATTGTGAGGCAGGATTTTCAATTTCAACAAGGGTGGGGGGAAATTAAAGGGTGGTGTGTTGTGGAGAGGGGGGAGAAGCAGAAACAAAAATAACAAGGCCATTAATCTTTCATTAAGTTAAAGGGATGAAAAGGAACTGCTTTAAAGTATCATTCTTCCCCAGCACCACAAGCATGTTGCCCCCTGCTGACTTCAAAGGCCCTGACGAGAAGTTGGTTAATGTTGTTGGCACAATATCAGGCCGTGGTTTACTTTTGCTTAAGTATGATCTTTTTTTTTTTTTTTTTTCCTTCTCAACAAAGAAAGCGTCAGGGTCGGGCACTCTGATGGGAGGAGGCCCACCACGTAAAAGATGCCTTTGTGTTGTGTGCAGAGGCCTTCCTGAGGTTGGCTCTGCGAACACATGCTGTTTGCACACTGTTTGTCACAGACCCGAGAAACCACCACCACACGCACACACAAAAGTCTGCCAGAAAGAGCAGAGAGATTGAGATCATTGTCTTCACTCGCTCTCTACTTTCCGCTTCCAGAGAGTCAGGCCCAGTCCCTGACTTGGCATCTGGGCTCCCGGTTGCCCTGATGGAGATGCAGTTTGCAAGAGAGCATTGCTTTTCCAGCATCTCCCACCTGTTCCGTGCTTTTCAGCCCAGGATTTCTCACCTGTTTGGGGGCTGCAGGGAGGGAGCTTTGCTGCTTTGGGAGGCTGTATTTGTCTTCAAGGTAGTGCTGTTTACACTGAAAGCAAAGCTAATTGGTGGTGAGTGGCAGGGTTTTGTGGTTAGGCCCTGGCTCTGTGTTGGCAGCTGCTGAGTGCTGAAGGCAAGCTATCCTATCTGGCAAGTGCAAATCCCCCAGGGCAGAGGGAGAATGAGGAGAGGGTGTCTAAGAGGGTCTGATGACCTGCTTGAAGACACCTTTGCTGGAAGCCCACCAAAGGGCTTCTGCTATATGGGAACGTTGCTTCAAAGCCTTCTCTTTTGTTGTCATGAGAAAAGTAGGGAGAATAGGAAGGAAACCAGTTGCTGTCTTTTTAAGAAAGATGCTTCAGGGACTTCCTTGGTGGTCCAGTGGTTAAGACTTCGCCTTCCAGTGCAGAGGGTGAAGTTTGATCCTTGGTTGGGAAAATAAAATTCCGAATGCCTTGGGCCCCAAAACCTAAAACAGAAAATTCAGAAGCAATATTGTAACAAATTCAACAAAGACTTTTAAAATGGTCCATATCAAGAAAAAAAAAAAAAACTTAAAAAAAGAGAAAGATGCTGTAAATTCGATTCTCTAAGTGCCATGCTTGTTGGGTGTCATCACAGGTAAGGGTTATGTCTTTCAGACCCAGAGGGAGGTGACCAAGGGCCACCTGGTATTCCCGGGATTGTTCTGGAATACACAGAACGAACAGTCTTCGCCGTCCTTGCCGTCTGCTTTCTTAAGCACCTTCACCCCGCACAATAGATTGTTTGCAGTCAGAGTAAGCCAGGTTGGATCGGGGCTCTGTAGTTGCCCCTTGTGAGATGCTGAGCAAGCTGCTCACGTACCATCCCCCGTTCTCCACTTGGAAAGTGACAAAACTGTCTCCCAGGGCGACTGTGAGGACAGATGGGGACACAGGGCATGGAACCACCCAGCATCTGCACAGGGTTCAGTGAGGGCTGCCTGGTTCCCACCACCATCACAGACAGGGACTGTGTCTGCCGAGCGGCCATGGGAAAGGGCACAGGCAATGTTAGCTTTGCCAAAAAATATTTACTTTAGTGAAAGGGAGGGAGGTGACAGTTTGTTTTTTTAAAAACATCACACATAGAGGTTTAAATAGGATTTCATAACAGCTTCCCTCTGCATAAAGAACCAAACAGGGCAACTCAGAGAAGTAGGAATAACTTACGGGGAAGGGAGGGGAGGCACAGAAGTAGATTCTTCCATGGGGCCTAGGGATGTGGCGTTGGAGCCTCGACCACTTGGGAGCCAGGTGACATGAGGCAAGTTCCTCATGGGGCTTTCTTGTGAATGTGTAGGACAGGGTGCCTGCACACAGCACCCACTCAGGGTGAGCGGTTCACATCATCACCATCTTTATTTAGTAAGATAGCCTTGATCCAACCTAGACCCTATGGAGCAGAGAGCTCCTAATTTGGAGTTATACAAAAGGTGTGGATTATTATTATTTTTTTTAATGTTTAAATATTTTCCATTAAAATTTTTTTTAATTTAATTTTTTGAAATCTTTTATTGGAAAGATTGTTAATATCAGCATGAGGAATCCCAAGCCATCAGGTCCCTAGTTTTCCCCAGAATCCTACCAGCATATTTTCATGTGTACAGCTTTGCCATTGGGACTTTCAAGGCACAATGAGAAGCTGAACAGGGCCTGACTGCCCGGGTGAATTCTGACCTGCTGCTAGCTTGCTGCACAGGGTCGAGCCCTATTTGACTTTTCTAGGCATTCCAGCTGTCCCAGGTGGCAAGGGGTTTCAGCAGGGCATTCTCTTGGGGGAGAATGGGGACACTGGCAGGCAGGTGGGTAGATAGACGGATACGGGTGTGAGTATGGATATGAGCCCAGGCATGAATATAGATATGGCTTTATGTGTGGACATGGGTATAGACATGAGTATGGAGCAGAGAGCTCCTAATTTGGAGTTATACAAAAGGTGTGGATTATTATTATTTTTTTTAATGTTTAAATATTTTCCATTAAAATTTTTTTTAATTTAATTTTTTGAAATCTTTTATTGGAAAGATTGTTAATATCAGCATGAGGAATCCCAAGCCATCAGGTCCCTAGTTTTCCCCAGAATCCTACCAGCATATTTTCATGTGTACAGCTTTGCCATTGGGACTTTCAAGGCACAATGAGAAGCTGAACAGGGCCTGACTGCCCGGGTGAATTCTGACCTGCTGCTAGCTTGCTGCACAGGGTCGAGCCCTATTTGACTTTTCTAGGCATTCCAGCTGTCCCAGGTGGCAAGGGGTTTCAGCAGGGCATTCCCTTGGGGGAGAATGGGGACACTGGCAGGCAGGTGGGTAGATAGGCGGATACGGGTGTGAGTATGGATATGAGCCCAGGCATGAATATAGATATGGCTTTATGTGTGGACATGGGTATAGACATGAGTCGGGGAAGGCGGTGGCACCCCACTCCAGCAACCTTGCCTGGAAAATTCCATGGATGGAGGAGCCTGTCAGGCTGCAGTCCATGGGGTCACAAAGAGTCGGGCACAACTGAGAGACTTCACTTTCCCTTTTCACTTTCATGCATTGGAGAAGGAAATGGCAACCCACTCCAGTGTTCTTGCCTGGAGAATCCCAGGGACAGGGGGGCCTGGTGGGCTGCTGTCTAAGGGGTCGCAGAGTCGGACACGACTGAAGCGACTTAGCATGTGTGAGTATGGGTATTGATATGGATATGGTTGTGGGTGTAGATATGGGACTGTGTATAGCTATGGATATGGGTATGGTATGTGCATAGCTACATGTATGGGTATAGATATGGGTATGGTTATGGGTATACATATGGGTCTGTGTATAGAAAAGGGCCTGTATGTTGATAAGGACATATGTATTGATAAGGATATGTGCATTTATAAGTATATGTGTATAGATATGGATGTGGATATGTGTATTGATAGGGTACAAATATAGATATGGATATGGGTGTAGATAAGGATACAAGTGTAGATATGGGTATGTGTATTGATAAGGGTACACGTATGGATAATGGTATGGGTATGTATATGAGTATGTGTGTAGATACAGATCTATAGATGTAGGTCCAGATATACAACATGGGCTTCCCAGGTGGCTCCTGCCAATGCAGGAGACTCAGGAGACACAGGTTTGATCCCTGAGTTGGGAAGATCCCCTGGAGTAGGAAATGGCAACCCACTCCAGTATTCTTGTCTGGGGAAAATCCCATGGACAGAGGAGGCTGGTGGGCTACAGTCTGTGGGGTTGTAAAGAGTTGGATATAACTTAGCAATGCACATGAGCATGCACGTGCAGATATACGATATAGATACAGGCGTATATACAGACACAAATATATAGATAGAGATATAGATACAGATGTAGATACAGCATTTTTTTTTTTCAAAATGGGTCACTTGGACAGGCAATATCATTTGAAAGCTGGGAGGAGGCTGATGAAAAAAATATTTGGAAGGCATTCAGTGTTTGGGGATCTCAAAATAAGCAATTCCAATGCTGCTGGTACAGGAAGCATTTTTTAAAGACCCACTTTCTTAAATTTCAGTTGACTTCTCTTCATTTCAGTTTCGAAAATGGGTGAATTTCCTAGGTCAAAGTGTCTGTAAAATAATCACTGAAATGCCTAACTCTCTACTCCTAATTCTGGACACTATACTTTGGCCATGACAATCTAAATTTGTATCTCTATGTCATTCTGGGTAGGCTAGGTTAATTGCAGTAATAAACAGCTGCAAAACCAAAGTGATGAAATAAACCAGGCTTTCCTCTTGCCTGATTCCAAGTCCATTGCAAATCTCTGGGGGGTCCAAAGGGACCACAAAATAGACTGGTTCAAGCAAGAGAGAAGAGCAGCTGAAACTTTGCCAGGTTCCGTGGCACAGGAAAAAGTGATGCAATATATTGGACTTGAAGGTGGTCTGGGTCCTGGGCATAGCCCACACTGTTTCTATTCAGCACTGGGCCATGATCCCACCCAGCTGCTGGGGGATCTGGAAGTGCAATCATACTTACACACAGGATCCAGGGGGCCCAGACTCAAGACTTGGAATACTACCAATACTTAAATACCACCACCACTCCTAAATTCTTCCAGAGTGGTCTCTCCAGGCTGAACCTCTCCCCTAAACCTCAGACTCATATACGCATCAGCTTTCTTAATACTTCCAAAAGGTAATACTCAAAGGTAACATTCCCAAACCCAAACCTCTGGTATTTCTCTCCAAACACGTTCCCAATTCAACTGATGGTCATTCTGTTCTTCTAGTGTGTTACTCAGACCAAAATTCTTAGACTCATCCTTGACACATCTCTTCCTCTCAAAGTGAAGTAAAGTGAAGTCGCTCAGTTGTGTCCAACTCTTTGTGACCCTGTAGACTGTAGTCTGCCAGGCTTCTACGTCCATGGGATTCTCCAGGCAAGAATACTGGAGTGGGTTACCATTTCCTTCTCCAGGGGATCTTCCCGACCCAGGGATGGAACCCAGGTCTCCTGCATTGGAGGCAGATGCTTTAACCTCTGAGCCCCCAAAAATGAGCAAACTCTATAAGCTTTCTCCTCAAAATACACAGGACCTGGCCTTCCACTGCCACTGCCCTGCTCCAGGCCAGCCTCTCTCTTACTCATATTATTGCAATAGTCTCCAGAACAGTCTTGGTTTCCATCCTTGCAATCTTCAGGCTTAACTGCAGTAACAGAGGGATCACAAGATAGACTGGTTCAAACAAGAGACAAGAGCAAAGATTATAACTCTCTCCAGACTGTCCAGAGAGGCAATCTGGGGTGGATGGAGTGTGTGCTAAGTTGCTTCAGTCGTGTCTGACTCTGTGAGACCCTATGTACTGCAGCTTTGTCTCTTCTTTGAACCAGTTTATCTTGTGGTCCCTTTGTTACTGCAGTTAAACCTGTACTCTCTACCATTGACTGTAACAATACAGAGCTACGGGTAGGGCCAAGGTTGGCCTTTTGATGATGGTGGTTGATGGAGAATGGGGGTCACCAATGGGGAAATCCTTGCCTAGGAAAGTGGACATTGTCAACCAAAGTGTGCTAAGATATTTCATCAAGCACACATATTTTCAGAACAATTAAGAGTCTGTGGTCTTTATGTCAGCAGTAAATAAGAAAAAGCAATACATTGAAATTCAAGGGGAAGATAGCCTTATCAGAGTTTTAGTGCAAGCTTTCCTTCACCTAATTTTTTTGACTTTTCTCAGGTTTTGCAAGAGAAAGGTCTTTGGAAGGCAGAACAAAGGGACTCTATATCTTTAACCTGTACGTTTATATATTTATACATTTCTCCTTTCACACCCAGCCCCTGTTATTAACTTTAGATGTTTGTCCATTTCAAAACTTCATAGATCTGAAAATGGAAAAACCCTACATATCTTTATTTTCTGATCTGGTCACTATATTTTAGAATATTATCTTCCCCGTTATCACAAAAGCACTCCTTTGAAACTGTCTCCTTGGAGAGTTGACTTACACATGAAGAACTGTTCTCGTACCTACCGGGCTGGGAAAGGCATTAAGGTACAGAAGTGATATTGCATTAAAGTAGCCCAGGAGAGTGGGGGTGGGGCTTGAAAATCATGGAATCAAAGGAAAATGATCCAATATTTCAAACAAAATCAGGTCTCGTATATTTCTGCTCCATTACAATAGGGTAAGTTAGATCTAGTCTTACCGAGGCTGCGATCTTAGATGTGGAACTCTGTAAGTGCTTGAAATGTCTTCTATTTTATTACATATACAAAGGAGCTCTTTAATACAGCTACTGTCTGTGACACGGAAGTCATAGCTCAATTTTCTTTTTCAACTAAAACCACTCTAAACTGGAAAGCTATCCCACTACTGAAGAAGTTATCGCTCCAGTATTCCCCATGGGTGAATAAGCAATATACCTTATCCTTTTTTTGTTGGTCTTTTTAAGAAACCGTTCATTGACTAAATTACCCAAATAGTCTACCTGTCTTATGTGAGCTGCATATTTTTATGAGTTTTAATATCTGTAAAATATTCTTTCGGTCAAAACTGAAAGCTGCAGAATAAGCGTTTTCTCTCACTTTGGAAAGTAAGGCTTTTGTGATTATAAATAGCTTTTTCCTCCTCTTGCTAAGCTTTGAAGAAATTTAATTTATTGATGGTTTTAGAAAGTAAACTTTCTGGGATGTAATTACTTTTTAACAATTTATCAATGAGCAGACCATCTGTTCACTATCTGCCCCATACAAACAAATCTAAAGTTAATGAACCACCCCAAATTTTGGAAATCAAAGACGAAGTTGACACAGGGCAAATTTTTCCATATAATTGACTGGTTTTATGCCCATTCTCTGATAATCATGTCTTCTGTAGTTTTTGAATACATCAATACAGGGAGTAACATATAACAGCTACCGTTTTAAAGCCGGTTGACCTTAAAAACAGTGAGAAAACTCAATCTTTTCATATTCATTCAACAAATATTTATTGAAAATCTGCTATGTGCTGGCAATTATACTGTCTCTGTTCTCATGAAATTAACAACCAAATGGGACCGACAATGAATAAACAGCCACAAGGGGACATAACAAGGCTGTGCACTTAAATCCTTTTTATCAGGGAAAGCATTAGGGTATCGTATAAATGAGCACCTTAATTGGGATGTTGGGGAGATTTACCATGGAAATGACATCTAAACAGATTCCTAAGGAATAAATATGAATTTTCCTAATTGAACGTTACTTTTACCACTCTGAGCCAGGGAAACAACATGAGACAAAGTTCCAAAGACTGCAAAAAATTCGGTATGGCTGGAGTGTAGACCATAGGCATACGGTATCCAGGGGTGACGACTGAGAAACAGGCAGGGGCCTGGTGGTAAAAACCCGACGGTGTCCTGAACTAGATCGACTGCTGTGAGGAGGGAGAAAAGTGAACTGGTGTGAGAGGCAATCGAGTGATGGGACAGATGGAACTAGATGCCTTGTTAGATGGTGGGCAGGGTTGGGGGGCGGGTGAGGGAAAGAATGGAGGATTGCTCACAGATTTCTGGATGGACCAAGATAGGGAACCCAGGGGAGAGAGGGCTGAGTCTCATTTTGAATTTGTTGAGTTAAGCTACCTGGAGAGCTCTAAGAGAAAATATATAGCTCCCAACTGGACACGTGACTCTGTATGAACTTACTCCTCTCAGAATGGAAACTCACCTTTATCCATTCAGGTTAGGCTAAGTCACTTCAGTTGTGTCCGATTCTGTGTGACCCTATGGGCTGTAGTCTGCCAGACTCCTCTGTCCATGAGATACTCCAGGCAAGAATACTGGAGTGGGTTGCCCTGCCCTCCTCCAGGGGATCTTCTCCAACCAGGGATCGAAGGCATGTCTCTTGTGTCTCCTGCTCTAGAAGGTGGGTTCTTTACCACTAGCACTGGGAAGCCCAGAGATGTCTTTTTATCTTTGGAGTGCCTAGGCTTAACATAGTTTGCTTTCTATCTGGAAATAGTTGTCTGCTTCCAGGTTTATAATATATCCCATGTATTTGACTTGTTGCTTTGAGATTTGTGCTTTTTTCTGGGAGACCCTATAACCCTGAGTCCTCCCAAAATTAAGAATTTCAGTGGTATTCTGATCTGAGACCTCCATGGGAGGGGTTACATATTAATATATCTCCACGACTGAAGTGACTTAGCAGCAGCAGCAGCATACTGTAGAATAGCCCCTTCTTTTAGGCATAGTTCCCTTAGTTCTTTTCCTAAGACCTGGGTGAACAAGGGTGGGCTGTCCGCAAACCCCAAAGGCTGGGCTGCTACAAAACACAGGACTATCTAGGTGGGCAAGACATCAGCTCTCTCATCCTGATGCCTGTGCCTATTGTATTTTGTAAGGAATAGGCTTTGTCAATTCCCCATTAGAATGATAGAAAACAAGTTCAGTAAGAAATCTTGAAAGTTAATCTCTGACCTGTTCTTGTGTACCCTTCAAGGGTCCCCAGCAGGGGCTCCCTCAACCTCAGCCTGCAAAGCGCCAGGGACCAGATAGTCACAATTTCCAGAAGCAGCATGGTCTGTCTCACAGCACTCCTAATTTCCAGAAATTTCTCCATTACACGCAATTAAACTGGTCACTTTATAAATTTCTTCTGCTTGGGAATGATGAACAGAAATTTTGAACTCAAACTTCATAGGTTCCAATTCCTGCCCTGACAGTAATAGGTCATGTGACTTGGGCAAAAACTTGAGGTCGACTGTCTCAGTCCCTTCTGTAGAATAAATGTGGATATCAGAACCAGCATTGCAGGGCTGTTGCTAGGAAGAACCCAGATGGTACATACAAAGTGTTGGGATCTGAGCTCAGTAAATGTTAACCATTTAGCATTTAGTTTAAATGATAATTAAAAAAATTTTTTTTAATCAAATAATCTTAACACATTCTACACTTTGAAATACTTCAAGGAGACTCATGTCAACCCTGAAAGTGTCTCTTCTAAATTCTGTGACTGTCTTCCCATCTTCTCATCTGACACAGCTTGACATGCCTTCACCGTGTTGCTGACTTTCCTTTGGACATGAGTTTATTTATATCCCCTAAATCCAGTCTATTTATACCCCTCCCCTCAGAGAGTGGGGCCCGGAAAGGGATGGAATACTCCACAATGGCATGTCCTGAGCAAGATGGAGAGGCCTTACTGCTTCCTTTTTTCTTTATGCTGAAGTCTTGTGAAGGCCACACCAGGTGCCCCTCACTGTGTTTGTTGTTATGGTCACGGCACGTGGCTGATGAATGGGGGATTCAATGCTGAGTACATTGAAATCCACAGTGCTCATTCACAGTGGAAAGCAGAGCAACCTGAAGCCAAGTCCTTTCTCCATCCTACCAGCTGTATGATGTTCAGCAGTCTTTCTGTGCCTTACTTTCATCATCAGTAAAATAATATAATTCGAGTTTTCTGCGATCCCACTCCTGGGCAAATGTTCAGAGAACACTCTAATTTGAAACGATATGTGCACCCCAATGTTCATGCTGCTGCTAAGTCACTTCAGTCGTGTCCGACTCTGTGCGACCTCATAGATAGCAGCCCACCAGGCTCCGCCGTCCCCGGGATTCTTCAGGCAAGAACACTGGAGTGGGTTGCCATTTCCTCCTCCAATGCATGAAAGTAAAAGTGAAAGTGAAGCCACTAAGTCATGTCCGACCCTCAGCAACCCCATGGACTGCAGCCTTCCAGGCTCCTCTGTCCATAGGATTTTCCCGGCAAGAGTCCTGGAGTGGGGTGCCATCGCCTTCTCTGCCAATGTTCATAGCAGCACTATTTACAATAGTGAAGACACAGAAGAAGCCTAAATGTCCATCCAGAGATGAATGGATAAGGAAGCTGTAGTACATATAAGGAAAGGAATATATTACTCAGCCACGTAAAAAAGAATGAAATAATGCCATTTGCAGCAACAGGGATGGACCTGGAGATGATCACAGTAAATGAAGTATGTCAGACAAAGACAATTTTCATACGTCACTTATATGTGTAATCTAAAATATGATGCTAGGGAACTTCTTTACAAAAAAAATCAGACTCACAGACATAGAAAACAAACTTATGGTTGTCAAAGGGGAAGAGGGATGGGGAGGGAAGCGTATACACCATTATACACTGAATAAACAAGGGTCTCATTGTATACTGCAAGGAAACTATACTCAATATTTTGTAATAACCCGTAAGGGAAAAGAATCTAAAAAAGAATATATATCTATATGTACTCTATACATATATCTAGCTGAATCACTGTCCTGTACACCTGAAACTAATATAGCATTGTAAATCAACTGTACTCCAATACATTTTTTTAAAAAACATGGTGTGATGATAACTACCCCTACCTTACAGAGGTTATTGAGACTGAAAAGAATTAGTACATGTCAATTACTGGCAGTGTGCCTGGCACACAGTAACCCAAGTACAAATGTTATGTATTATTATTGCCCTTTAAATTACATTTTCTATTCCATGTGGTAATTCTGCCCTGATGTGGGTTTCAAAAATACAAATTTGTTTCCAGGTAGTTGGTGTATTAGGGGACAATTCAAACGTAACATGGAACTCACATTTGCTCAGGGGCAACTTTGTCTTTGAGAAATGCTAGGGGAATACAGAAAACTGTAGGTAATGAATCAGGCAGAAAGAACACACACAGTGCATGCATGCACACACATGCACGTACACACACACACACACCTTAAGCACTGACCTGGTTCACACAGGTTTCATGAGATACACCTGAGATATGGGCTATCATTTCCTTCAATTTCGGGAAACATTTTCACCACCTCATGATAACTCATCAGCTATAATGCTTCTGAGGCCACAGGCAAACATCAGGTCTTTAATCAGGTAAAGTGCCGTAGTCATTGTAGTATTAATATATTTTTGTAGTCATTTAACATGTGTAGAACTATGCTGGCATTTTTACTCTGTTTCTATTGATATCTTTTTTACAAAGCATTCCTGATGAACTTTTTGAGCATTATGTTCCAACCCTATTTTTATCATAAACCGTGTGTTTTATATTATGTGAGTTTTCATAGAACTGTGGTTTCTAGGCAGGCATATGATACATTACAGCAGAACTGATGATCATTCTCTCCGCTAAGTTTTCCAAACTCTCAGAATATCTAGATCCTTGATTCTGCTATTTATAATATTTGCTGTTTTCTAACTTCATGTTATGCATGAATTTGATGTGACTAATCACATTGTGCTTAGTTGAATAACATTGTGCTGAGTTGCTCAGTCATATCGAACTCTTTGCAACCCCAAGAACCAGAGCCCGTCAGGCTCCTCTGTCCATGGGATTCTCCAGGCAGGAATACTGGAGTGGGTTGCCATGCCCTCCTCAAATAATCACATTAAATATCTGTAAATCATCAAGGGGAGAGGCTATACTCTGGGAGAGGGTCTGACAAAATTGAAAAAGGCATTTCCTGCAGCAGGATGTGTCTTCCACATAATCACGAGTTTTAAATACTGTTATCAGTTGAATAAGCTACTTTCCAATTTAGCTTCAAGAAGAAGACTCTTTTCCCCAATTACTGAAATCCTCAAGATCTGCCTGGCTGTGGACCTTGGATGGCTTGGCAGGAATCATCTAGTCCAGTCTCTTTGCTCCAGATGAGTCAGCATGGCTCTGGGTAAAGTGCTTTTTGCCAAGTTCACCCAACTTTACCGGCAGTGATGGAGCCAAGTTTCACGGCTGTTCCTACAACCCTGCGCTGACTCCCAGTTACATGTTGTACAACTTTATATCCTTGTAATAACACTGCAGCTTATCCCAAACTAGACCTACCCATTACCACAAGGATGGTTTTGTACAGCTTCTCAGACTGGTTCAAGGAACAGGAATAGTAACATCCTTCAAAAGAGACCAGGCACCCTGGTGCTGCCTACTGGGCAGCCAGGACCCTGCCCACACCATCCGCCAGAGGCAGCTGCCCCAAGACAGAACAAATGCTGGCATAATCACCTCAAACCTATTAAATGAGCACAAAGCCAACTCCTCCAAAAAATGTCATCCTTCTCTATTTCTTTCCTTATAAAATGGATTCGTCTTTTGTGAATCATTGGCTTGAGTTATTCATTTATTCATTTGCTTGGAAGTAGAGATGACTGCACAGGGTATCTTAAGGGTATTGAAGTATATGATGCTTCCCAGATGTCACAGTGGTAAAGAATCTGCTTGCCAGTGCAGGAGATGCAGGAGACGCGGGTTTAATCCCTGGGTCAAGAAGGTCCCCTCAAGTAGCAAATGGCAAACCACTCCAGTATTCTTGTCTGGAAAATTCCATGGACAGAGGAGCCCGGCAGGTTATAGTCCATGGGGTCAGAAAGAGTAGGATACAACTAAGCACAAACCAACACAAGTATATACAGGAGGACTTACCTGGTGGTCCAGTGGCTAAGACGCCACACTCCCAGTGCAAGAGGCCCATGTTCAATTCCTGTTTGGGGAACTAGATATTACGTGGTGCAACTAAGACCTGGCCCAGCCAAATAAATAAATAAATATTTTTAAAAAAGAAGTATACATAGGGAAAAATAGACTATTTTTATTTGCCAACCGGGAAAAAAAAAGTACACATGCTTGATTGATGCTGCTTATAATGACAAAATAAAATCAGAAACACCTCCCTCAGTCACTTTCTTTAAGTACACTCTTGTTTTTACTAGAATAATTTTGATTAGTGCTATGTTTGCATCCTGGTGGCTCATGGTAAAGAATCTGTTGCGATGTAGGAGACCCAGGTTCAGTCCCTGGGTTGGGAAGATCCCTTGGGAAAGGGAATGGCAACCCACTCCAGTATTCTTGCCTGGTGAATTTCACAAACAGAGGCTACAGTCCATGGGATTGCAAAGAGTGGGACGCAACTGAGTGACTGAAGCTTTACACCATCAGAGTTAGTTAATTGATTAGTCTGTTTATAGAACGTGTAGGGGGCCTCAGCATAATATCATAACTTATCCATTCATGTACTTGTTTATTGACTCATTAATTTCATTCTTCACTTATTTATCTCTGGGAAATCTCCCGGCTTGAATTATTCATTCCTTCATTTGTTCGTTCCTTTGCTTGCTTACAAGAGATAATGCACACATGAGGCATATGATTTAAAAGATATTGTAGGGTGGGGACTTCCTTGGTGGTCCAGTGGCTAAGATGCTGCACTCCCAGTGCAGGGGACCTGGGTTCAATCCCTAGTCAGGAAACTAGATCCCACAGGCATAGCTAAGCGTTTGCACACCATAACTAAAGAGTTCGCATATCACAGCTACAACCCAGCATGGCCAAATTAAATAAATAAATATTTTCCTTAAAGGTACTGAAGAGTGTGCAGGGGAAAGCAGATCAGACCTTCTTCCCTGTTGCACCCCCATCCTCCAACTAGGAAAGGAAACTACTTATCACCAGGTAGACTTTTGTGTCCCTTTTCAGGATGGACCCTGTGTTCATGATTTTGTATGCTTGTGTGAGCAAGAAAGAGACAAACAAATGGACAGACAGATGGGCAGACAGAGAGAAATGCAGTATACTATGTATACATATCCCAGTGTTCTCACCCGGAGTGGCTCTGCCTCACAGTGACCTTTGGCAGTGTATGGAGACTCTGTTCATTTTCACAACAGGAGGTGGGCAGCCATTGGCATCTAAAGGATGAGAGAACCAGGATACTGCTTAACATCCTAGGATGCACAGATCAGTTCCCAGCAAAGAATGGTCTGACCCCAAACGGCAGGAGTCTTGAAGTTAATAATATACGGCTTTTAATATTATTATTATTATTTTACTTCTGAAGCTATTTGGACTATTGTTCCTCAGACAAGTTAGCCACAGCTGGTTGGAGGAATTAGCTGCCTGAGCAAAGCCCCAGTTCCTTCACCTGGCCTCGTTTACAAAGACGAGTGTAGAGTAGAAGAGGAGAAAGTTTAAAACTCACTGCATAAAAGGAGCTTAATTATGTTTCTGGATCGCCAGCACGGCTGTCAGTATGTGTAGCCTGAATGCACAGACAAGTAATTCATTGTGGGTGGGAGATGTATGAAATGAAATAAAATGTCCCATATACTGTTCTTTCTTCAAATCTGAAACCCCCATGTGCTCAGGAGCATTGATTAGAAACTGACTGAGTGCCACAGAAGAGGTCACAGTTGCTAGAATCCTTTGGACCCCAAGGAAACAGTGTGGGTTCCAAAGGAAACTTTCTATTTTGGAAACAAAGGTTGGAGAAATTAGCTGCTTCAGCGAAGCCCCTGTTCCTTCACCTGTCCTCATTTATAAAGACGAGTTATTAAAATAAATAGAAAGCTTGCCTGGCTTTTAAACGGTGAGGCTCGCCACCCTCCACAAAAGACGTTAGAACACATATCACCGACAGGGTAGAAGGTGTTTCAACTTCATCAAAAGCCTTGAAAAGGAGGACAACCTTTGTATCCATGCTTTCGGAAGTTTTACAGGACTGGTATTTATTTTAAATCAGAACTGCTCACAGAGCAAACCCCCTTTACAAAATGCATAGGATGGAGCCATCCTAGAGATGACCTCTACCGTTCAAGCCTGGACAGAGATATTATTTTTATAGAAAAAAAAAGAGGATCTCTTTAATCAGCTTTAAAAAAACATTGTGAACAGTCACTTCTCTTATTTAAAAGTTTAACTTTACTTTCATCAATTTATAATCAGAGTTCCTCTGGTATGTTTGATTCCTGACAAACAAGGATAAAAGTCTTGTGCCCCCATTGCTAATGAGATGATAAAACAGCAGGGATCAAGTTTTTAATTACTACAGGCAATGCACTGGAGAGGTAGCGATGATATTTTCTATTGCATGTCTAAGTTGTAACTTCAGGCTTATGACAGTCCTGCTGTGCTCCACTGCCTTTGATGATCAGTCATTTTTGTCTCCTGAGAACACACAAAAATTTCTGAGCTGGGATCCTGGGGGGCTGGCAATTATTGGCGTAACCTGGTGCAGGTTCCCCTCTTCAACCAGGATGCTCAGTAAGGATCCAGGATCTTAATGCCTGCCTTTATCCCAAAAGGGAAATTGGACATTCGAAATGGCTGTGAACTTTCCTACTCAAATGATACCCATTCTCATCCCACCAGCATGGGCTTGCCATTAATAATGAAATGTTTAATTGAGTGGGGAGATTTCTAGTACATATGTTTTCCCTTTCTTTTCAAAGTCATGCTTGAAAATTTTTTTAAAACCTATATTTTTATATGCTTTTGTATTTGTCACTAAGCTCTTTCAACACATTTCTCACAATATTCTCTTTGTTACTGCAGACAGTTGATAACTGGTATTTTTAGAGGTGCCATTTGGGATCAAATGTGTGTCACACCAAGGTCACACGCTCTTATCCTGATGGAAATGGAATCTGGAGGTGGATTCTATTAATTCTTCATTTCACAAGACACAGACACATCCCTGTAGACAGGCAAGGCGCTCTACCAAAAAAGCTTTTCTTTATTTCTAGCCATAAAAACTAGAGCACAGAATTGATTGGATTTGTGGATGATCACTAACCCAATCTGAATCCAACTAACCAGTTTATCAATCAACTACCCAGTTCCTCAGACAACTAATCCTTGATCACTCAGATTGTCTCTCAATTGCAAAGTAAGATTGTGTCAGTATCAAAAGCATTGACTGAATCTACCAAGTGGTTTAAACTTCTAAGACTTTGAACCATAAAGGTAAAAAATGAATCTTCAGCTCCTATATTGGAAAACCCATAAAAGAAGAGAGATTTAGAAATAGTAAAAGTAAATGGACTTTCCCTTGGTCCAATACCTCTTCAAATCAAAATGAACTATATCCATTAGAAATTCCACTTTTATTAATATGACTTATTATAGCCTATATATGTGAAATATAAAGTCCAGATACTTGCAGTTATTTTTCTTCTTGGAAAAAGGAAGTTAAAGGTGTTTTGATTGCATAACTTTGTGGAATACAGAATTCATATTGCTTGTATTAGTCAGGATGGACCAAGTGTTGAAATGAACAGTGCAGAAGCTCAGGGGCTAAATGCAATAGATATTTCTTTCTTTCTTTCTGGAGTTAGTAACTTTTAAAATTTTTATTGAAGCATATTTGTTTTATTGGGTTAGCCAAAAAGTTTGTTTGGATTTTCCATATCTAATGGAAAACATGAATGAACTTTTTGTCCAACCCAGTACAATCGTGTGTTAGTTTACACTGTACAGCAAAGTGAATCAGTTATATATATATGCATTCTTTTTAAGATTCTTTTCCCGTATAAGTCATTACAGAATATTGAGTAGAGTTCTCTGTGTTACCCAGTAGGTCCTTACTGTTTATCTACTTTATATGTGTGTGTATGTCAATCTTAATCTCTCAATTTAACCCTCCCCCTATTCTCCCCTGGTAACCGTAAGATTGTTTTCTATGTCTGTGAGCTTGTTTCTGTTTTGTAAATAAGTTCATTTGTGCCATTTTTTTTAAGATTCCATATATAAGTGATATCATATGATATTTGTCTTCCTCTTCTGACTTACTTCAGGCTTCCCTGGTGGCTCAATGGTAAAGAATCTGCCTGCAATGCAGGAGACTTGGTTTCGATCCCTGAGTCAGGAAGATTCCCTAGAGGAGGAAATGGTACCCTACTCCAGTATTCCTGCCTGGGAAATCCCATGGACAGAGGAGCCTGGTGGGCTAGTCTATGGGATCACAAGAGTTGGATACGAATTAGCAACTAAAACCAAACCACCGTCTGACTTACTTCAGTCAAAATAACAATCTTTAGGTCCAGCCGGGCGCTGCTAATGGCATCGTTCTGTTCTTTCTTATGGCAGAGTAACATTCCACTGTATATATGTACCAAGATGTTTGTTTCTTGTTTGTGGAAGTCCACGTGGATGTAACTGCAGTCTTATGACAGTCAGGGCAGTGGTCAGTGCTCCTGGGCAGCTCTCCCCAGGACCAGTTCCTCCAATCCAGTAACAGTAGGACTCTGGAATCTTCACACTGGCTGGCAACAGAGAAGGGACTAGTTTGAAGACATGCCAAGGGCTTCAGAAGCCATTCCCAGAAACACTTCTGGTTTTACTTTGTCCACCTTCCATGGATCAAAAGAGAGCAAGGCATCACTCAGCTGCAAACAGACCCAGCAAGAAAATGAATTGCTTTGGCTGGCAAACTTAAGAGACTTTTCTGCATTAATTATAATACTATTTTACCCATATAGGTTGCATTATAGTTGTCGAGAGATTGATCCTATCTCATTTCATCCTCATAGTCTTGGAAATTAGCCAGAGTCTACTATTATTTACAGATAAGAAAACTGAGGTTCAAAAATATTTATTTTCTTGTTAGAAGTCAGACACCTTACTCTAAGAACTAAAACCAAATGCTGGTTTTCTTATTCCTCTTTGATATTTGGTCTATCATTCTCTCAGCTTGACTTAGGAAGTCTATTGTCCTTCAGAAATAGTTATTATAAGGAAATCAAAGATTCAGGTAAACAATATCAAAAGACATTTAATCCTCTGCATAACACAACTTGACGCAAAATTAACCATAAAATTCTAGTAATCTAAAGCAAAGGAGAAAAAGAAAGATATACCCATTTGAATGCAGAGTTCCAAAGAATAGCAAGGAGAGATAAGAAAGCCTTCCTTACCAATCAATGCAAAGAAATAGAGGAAAACAATAAAATGGGAAAGATAGAGATCTCTACAAGAAAATGAGAGATACCAAGGGAACATTTCATGCAAAGATGGGCACAATAAAGGAGAGAAATGGTAGGGACCTAACAGAAGCAGAAGATATTAAGAAGAGGTGGCAACAATATACAGAAGAACTATACAAAAACGATCTTCACTACCCAGATAACCACGATGGTGTGATCACTCACCTAGAGCCAGATATCCTGGAATGTGAAGTCAAATGGGCCTTAGGAAGCATCAGTATGAACAAATCTAGTGGAGGTGATGGGATTCCAGTTGAGCTGTTTCAAATTCTAAAAGATGATGCTGTAAAAGTGCTGCACTCAATATGTCAGCAAATTTGGAAAACTCAGCAGTGGGCACAAAACTGGTAAAGGTCAGTTTTCATTCCAATCCCAAAGAAAACCAATGCCAAAGAATGCTCAAACTACTGCACAATTGTACTCATCTCACACGCTAGTAAAGTAATGCTCAAAATTCTCCAAGCTAGGCTTTAGCAATATGTGAACCATGAAATTCCAGATGTTCAAGCTGGTTTTAGAAAAGTCAGAGGAACCAGAGATCAAATTGCCAACATCCGCTGGATCATGGAAAAAGCAAGAGAGTTCCAGAAAAACATCTATTTCTGCTTTATTGACTATGCCAAAGCCTTTGACTGTGTGAATCACAATAAACTGTGGAAAATTCTGAAAGAGATGGGAATACCAGACCACCTGACCTGCCTTTTGAGAAACTAGTAGGCAGGTCAGGAAGCAACAGTTAGAACTGGACATGGAACAACAGA
>SJYX01002424.1:563972-618362 GCA_006410675.1 Oreotragus oreotragus
TCTTGGCAAAACTCTATTAGCCTTTGCCATGCTTCAATCTGTACTCCAAGGCCAAATTTGTCTGTTACTCCAGGTGTTTCTTGACTTCCTACTTTTGCGTTCCAGTCCCCTATAATGAAAAGGACATCTTTTGGGGGTATTAGTTCTAAAAGGTCTTGTAGGTCTTCATAGAACCATTCAACTTCAGCTTCTTCACCATTACTGGTTGGGGCATAGGCTTGGATTACTGTGATATTGAATGATTTGCCTTGGAAACGAACAGAGATCATTATTTCATTTTTGAGATTGCAACCAAGTACTGCATTTTGGACTCTTTTGTTGACCATAATGGCTACTCCATTTCTTCTAAGGGATTCCTGGCTGCAGTAGTAGATATAATGGTCATCTGAGTTAAATTCACCCATTCCAGTCCATTTTAGAATGTCGAAGTTCACTCTTGCCATCTCCTGTTTGAACACTTGCAATTTGCCTTGATTCATGGACCTAACATCAGGTTCCTATGCAATATTGCTCTTTACAGCATTGGACCTTGCTTCTATCGCCAGTCACACCCACAAGTGGGTATTGTTTTTGCTTAGACTCCATCCCTTCATTCTTTCTGGAGTTATTTCTCCACTGATCTTCAAGAAAATTAGAAATACCAAGGGAACATTTCATGCAAAAATGGGCTCGATAAAGGACAGAAACAGTATGGACCTAACAGAAGCAGAAGATATTAAGAAGCGGTGACAAGAATACACAGAAGAACTATACAAAAAAGATCTTCACAACCCAGATCTTCACATTCAGATAATCATGAAGGTCTGATCACTCACCTAGAGCCAGACATCCTGGAATGTGAAGTCAAGTGGGCCTTAGAAAGCATCACTANGAGTTCCAAAGAATAGCAAGGAGAGATAAGAAAGCCTTCCTTACCAATCAATGCAAAGAAATAGAGGAAAACAATAAAATGGGAAAGATAGAGATCTCTACAAGAAAAGGAGAGATACCAAGGGAACATTTCATGCAAAGATGGGCACAATAAAGGAGAGAAATGGTAGGGACCTAACAGAAGCAGAAGATATTAAGAAGAGGTGGCAACAATATACAGAAGAACTATACAAAAACGATCTTCACTACCCAGATAACCACGATGGTGTGATCACTCACCTAGAGCCAGATATCCTGGAATGTGAAGTCAAATGGGCCTTAGGAAGCATCAGTATGAACAAATCTAGTGGAGGTGATGGGATTCCAGTTGAGCTGTTTCAAATTCTAAAAGATGATGCTGTAAAAGTGCTGCACTCAATATGTCAGCAAATTTGGAAAACTCAGCAGTGGGCACAAAACTGGTAAAGGTCAGTTTTCATTCCAATCCCAAAGAAAACCAATGCCAAAGAATGCTCAAACTACTGCACAATTGTACTCATCTCACACGCTAGTAAAGTAATGCTCAAAATTCTCCAAGCTAGGCTTTAGCAATATGTGAACCATGAAATTCCAGATGTTCAAGCTGGTTTTAGAAAAGTCAGAGGAACCAGAGATCAAATTGCCAACATCCGCTGGATCATGGAAAAAGCAAGAGAGTTCCAGAAAAACATCTATTTCTGCTTTATTGACTATGCCAAAGCCTTTGACTGTGTGAATCACAATAAACTGTGGAAAATTCTGAAAGAGATGGGAATACCAGACCACCTGACCTGCCTTTTGAGAAACTAGTAGGCAGGTCAGGAAGCAACAGTTAGAACTGGACATGGAACAACAGACTGGTTCCAAATAGGAAAAGGAGTACCACAAGGCTATGTATTGTCACCCTGCTTATTTAACTTCTATGCAGAGTACATCATGAGAAACGCTGGACTGGAGGAAGCGCAAGCTGGAATCAAGATTGTGGGGAGAAATATCAGTAACCTCAGATATGCAGATGACACCACCCTTATGGCAGAAAGTGAAGAAGAACTAGAGTCTCTTGATGAACGTAAAAGAGGAGAGTGAAAAAGCTGGCTTAAAGCTCAACATTCAGAAAACCAAGATCAAGGCATCTGGTCCCATCACTGCATGGGAAATAGATGGGGAAGCAGTGGAAACAGTGGCTGACATTATTTTCTGGGCTCCAAAATCCCTGCAGATGGTGATTGTAGCCGTGAAATTAAAAGATACTTACTCCTTGGAAGCAAAGTTATGACCAACCTAGACAGTATATTCAAAAGCAGAGACATTATTTTGCCAACAAAGGTCCATCTAGTCAAGATGATGGTTTTTCCAGTAGTCATGTATGGATGTGAGAGTTAGACTATAAAGAAAGCTGAGCACTAAAGAACTGATGCTTTTGAACTGTGGTGTTGGAGAAGACTCTTGAGAGTCCCTTGGACTGCAAGGAGATCCAACCAGTCCATCCTAAAGGAGACCAGTCCTGGGCGTTCACTGGAAGGACTGATGCTGAAGCCGACGCTCCAGTAGTTGGGCCACCTGATGCAAAGAGCCAACTCATTTGAAAAGACCCTGATGCTGGGAAAGATTGAGGGCAGGAGGAGAAGGGGATGACAGAGGATGAGATGGTTGGATGGCATCTCCGACTCAATGGACATGAGTTTGGGTAAACTCCGGGAGTTGGTGATGGACAGGGAGGCCTGGTGTGCTGCAGTTCTTGGGGTCACAAAGAGTTGAACACAACTGAGCGACTGAACTGAACTGAACTGAAGCTACAGAAATCCTCCTCATTTTTAATGTTACATTTATTCACATAATTTGAAGACTACAAACTTTAGTAAAAAGTATAAACAGAGAAAATCAGTAACCCCAGCTGCTGAAGTGATGTATCTTGAAATTCATTTACAAATCTTATACTATTGAGGACCATATTAGCTTTGATTACTACCTGGCTTACAGTTGCATAATCTTAGTGACTGTGGTGTAGTTAAAACCTCATATTCCTTTCATGATGTCAGGTGGACCAGAGGATAAAAGATAGAAATGTAGAACAATGATCTACCCTAATCATCCAAATAGACTCATACAGCTGACCAAGGTGATAAAGACACCAGTGGAGGCTCTTGGAGAAATTTTTAGTTTGGAAACATGTAGATCAGAGCCCTATAATTGGTCAAACTGAGAGTATTTTTAGCAAGACAGTTTATCAAACAATTTAGCTTTGGGACAGGAAGGAAGGTAAAAACAGATCATCATTGAGATAGTTCAAAACCAGGGTTGAAACTATGAATGCAAAGGTGTAGGCATGATGTCAGTAATCATAGATCTTGATGGATTTTCACAGAATGCCAGCCACCATCCAGAGTCCTGTGTACATTATCTTGAATCCATACAATAAAAACCCAAGGCAATGGCATTATTCCTCTCCTTTTTCTTTTAATCAAAGGGAGAGAAATTGGCAAGTAGAGCCTTTTTTAACAGTCAGATCCAGGGGACTTCCCTGGTTATCCAGCAGTTAAGACTCCCCATTCCTAACACAGGGGGCCCAGATTAGATCCCTGGTCAGGGAACTAGATTCCACATGTGCAACTAAGACCTGGTGCAGCCAAATAAATAAATATTAAAAGAAAGTGAGAGCTGGCTGGTTCCNAACAGTCAGATCCAGGGGACTTCCCTGGTTATCCAGCAGTTAAGACTCCCCATTCCTAACACAGGGGGCCCAGATTAGATCCCTGGTCAGGGAACTAGATTCCACATGTGCAACTAAGACCTGGTGCAGCCAAATAAATAAATATTAAAAGAAAGTGAGAGCTGGCTGGTTCCAAAGGCTGCGTTGGACTTATTGAAATTTACATTATGACTCTCTGTAGGAGAGACAACCCCGCCATGTCTCTGTAGCAGAGTGGCAGTATAGTCCAGTGTTTAGAAGCATGGGCAATGATGTCACACCTCTGGGATCCAGTCTTCCCCAAACTCCTGACCAGGCTACTTAACCCCCTCAGTGTGTCAGTTCGCCTGTTTACAGAGTGAGGGTGGTAATGTCTCATGTAGATTAAATGAGGAAATGTACATGGCAAGCACAGGGGAACCAAGCTGGCTATTACTATTACACCTTCCAGCTTGCCAAAGTTCATCAAGAGATCGCCAGTCACTTCAGGGGCATATTCAAAGCACCAACACCAACCTGCACATTGGTCCTCAGAAATCTGCAGAAAGTGACCATTTACATCACTTACAGACTCACATTTCAGGAGCAGGAAGTGAACTCCTTCATCCTCTAAATAAAGATGAACTTTGGAGCAGTCCACTATATAGAGATGTTGGTCATGGCCAAAGTCAACCCATGACGTCAGAAAGGAAAGCTCTTCCCCAGTAGGAAGAGCTTTATTTGGACAGGTTTATTACACACTGGTTTATTTGGACAGGTTCTCCCAAGCCCCTTCCCATGTTCCACACCATGCACCTGGCTTCCCAGGTCCCTCAGTGGAAAAGAATCCACCTGCCAATCCAGGAGACACAAGAGATGCAGGTTTAATCCCTGGATCGGGAAGATCCCCTGGAGTAGGAAATGGCATCCCACTCTATATTCTTGCCTGGAAAATTCCACGGACAGAGGAGCCTGGCAGGCTACTGTCTATGGGGTTGCAAATAGTTGGACATGACTGAGCACATACACACATCTCTTGAATTTATACAATAAAAATCCGAGGCAATGGTATTATTCCTCTCCTCTTTCTTTTAATCAAAGGGAGAGAAATTGGCAACTGGAGCCGTTTTCAACAGTCAGATCCAGGGGACTTCCCTGGTTATCCAGCAGTTAAGACTCCCCATTCCTAACACAGGGGGCCCAGATTAGATCCCTGGTCAGGGAACTAGATTCCACATGTGCAACTAAGACCTGGTGCAGCCAAATAAATAAATATTAAAAGAAAGTGAGAGCTGGCTGGTTCCAAAGGCTGCGTTGGACTTATTGAAATTTACATTATGACTCTCTGTAGGAGAGACAACCCCGCCATGTCTCTGTAGCAGAGTGGCAGTATAGTCCAGTGTTTAGAAGCATGGGCAATGATGTCACACCTCTGGGATCCAGTCTTCCCCAAACTCCTGACCAGGCTACTTAACCCCCTCAGTGTGTCAGTTCGCCTGTTTACAGAGTGAGGGTGGTAATGTCTCATGTAGATTAAATGAGGAAATGTACATGGCAAGCACAGGGGAACCAAGCTGGCTATTACTATTACACCTTCCAGCTTGCCAAAGTTCATCAAGAGATCGCCAGTCACTTCAGGGGCATATTCAAAGCACCAACACCAACCTGCACATTGGTCCTCAGAAATCTGCAGAAAGTGACCATTTACATCACTTACAGACTCACATTTCAGGAGCAGGAAGTGAACTCCTTCATCCTCTAAATAAAGATGAACTTTGGAGCAGTCCACTATATAGAGATGTTGGTCATGGCCAAAGTCAACCCATGACGTCAGAAAGGAAAGCTCTTCCCCAGTAGGAAGAGCTTTATTTGGACAGGTTTATTACACACTGGTTTATTTGGACAGGTTCTCCCAAGCCCCTTCCCATGTTCCACACCATGCACCTGGCTTCCCAGGTCCCTCAGTGGAAAAGAATCCACCTGCCAATCCAGGAGACACAAGAGATGCAGGTTTAATCCCTGGATCGGGAAGATCCCCTGGAGTAGGAAATGGCATCCCACTCTATATTCTTGCCTGGAAAATTCCACGGACAGAGGAGCCTGGCAGGCTACTGTCTATGGGGTTGCAAATAGTTGGACATGACTGAGCACATACACACATCTCTTGAATTTATACAATAAAAATCCGAGGCAATGGTATTATTCCTCTCCTCTTTCTTTTAATCAAAGGGAGAGAAATTGGCAACTGGAGCCGTTTTCAACAGTCAGATCCAGGGGACTTCCCTGGTTATCCAGCAGTTAAGACTCCCCATTCCTAACACAGGGGGCCCAGATTAGATCCCTGGTCAGGGAACTAGATTCCACATGTGCAACTAAGACCTGGTGCAGCCAAATAAATAAATATTAAAAGAAAGTGAGAGCTGGCTGGTTCCAAAGGCTGCGTTGGACTTATTGAAATTTACATTATGACTCTCTGTAGGAGAGACAACCCCGCCATGTCTCTGTAGCAGAGTGGCAGTATAGTCCAGTGTTTAGAAGCATGGGCAATGATGTCACACCTCTGGGATCCAGTCTTCCCCAAACTCCTGACCAGGCTACTTAACCCCCTCAGTGTGTCAGTTCGCCTGTTTACAGAGTGAGGGTGGTAATGTCTCATGTAGATTAAATGAGGAAATGTACATGGCAAGCACAGGGGAACCAAGCTGGCTATTACTATTACACCTTCCAGCTTGCCAAAGTTCATCAAGAGATCGCCAGTCACTTCAGGGGCATATTCAAAGCACCAACACCAACCTGCACATTGGTCCTCAGAAATCTGCAGAAAGTGACCATTTACATCACTTACAGACTCACATTTCAGGAGCAGGAAGTGAACTCCTTCATCCTCTAAATAAAGATGAACTTTGGAGCAGTCCACTATATAGAGATGTTGGTCATGGCCAAAGTCAACCCATGACGTCAGAAAGGAAAGCTCTTCCCCAGTAGGAAGAGCTTTATTTGGACAGGTTTATTACACACTGGTTTATTTGGACAGGTTCTCCCAAGCCCCTTCCCATGTTCCACACCATGCACCTGGCTTCCCAGGTCCCTCAGTGGAAAAGAATCCACCTGCCAATCCAGGAGACACAAGAGATGCAGGTTTAATCCCTGGATCGGGAAGATCCCCTGGAGTAGGAAATGGCATCCCACTCTATATTCTTGCCTGGAAAATTCCACGGACAGAGGAGCCTGGCAGGCTACTGTCTATGGGGTTGCAAATAGTTGGACATGACTGAGCACATACACACATCTCTTGAATTTATACAATAAAAATCCGAGGCAATGGTATTATTCCTCTCCTCTTTCTTTTAATCAAAGGGAGAGAAATTGGCAACTGGAGCCGTTTTCAACAGTCAGATCCAGGGGACTTCCCTGGTTATCCAGCAGTTAAGACTCCCCATTCCTAACACAGGGGGCCCAGATTAGATCCCTGGTCAGGGAACTAGATTCCACATGTGCAACTAAGACCTGGTGCAGCCAAATAAATAAATATTAAAAGAAAGTGAGAGCTGGCTGGTTCCAAAGGCTGCGTTGGACTTATTGAAATTTACATTATGACTCTCTGTAGGAGAGACAACCCCGCCATGTCTCTGTAGCAGAGTGGCAGTATAGTCCAGTGTTTAGAAGCATGGGCAATGATGTCACACCTCTGGGATCCAGTCTTCCCCAAACTCCTGACCAGGCTACTTAACCCCCTCAGTGTGTCAGTTCGCCTGTTTACAGAGTGAGGGTGGTAATGTCTCATGTAGATTAAATGAGGAAATGTACATGGCAAGCACAGGGGAACCAAGCTGGCTATTACTATTACACCTTCCAGCTTGCCAAAGTTCATCAAGAGATCGCCAGTCACTTCAGGGGCATATTCAAAGCACCAACACCAACCTGCACATTGGTCCTCAGAAATCTGCAGAAAGTGACCATTTACATCACTTACAGACTCACATTTCAGGAGCAGGAAGTGAACTCCTTCATCCTCTAAATAAAGATGAACTTTGGAGCAGTCCACTATATAGAGATGTTGGTCATGGCCAAAGTCAACCCATGACGTCAGAAAGGAAAGCTCTTCCCCAGTAGGAAGAGCTTTATTTGGACAGGTTTATTACACACTGGTTTATTTGGACAGGTTCTCCCAAGCCCCTTCCCATGTTCCACACCATGCACCTGGCTTCCCAGGTCCCTCAGTGGAAAAGAATCCACCTGCCAATCCAGGAGACACAAGAGATGCAGGTTTAATCCCTGGATCGGGAAGATCCCCTGGAGTAGGAAATGGCATCCCACTCTATATTCTTGCCTGGAAAATTCCACGGACAGAGGAGCCTGGCAGGCTACTGTCTATGGGGTTGCAAATAGTTGGACATGACTGAGCACATACACACATCTCTTGAATTTATACAATAAAAATCCGAGGCAATGGTATTATTCCTCTCCTCTTTCTTTTAATCAAAGGGAGAGAAATTGGCAACTGGAGCCGTTTTCAACAGTCAGATCCAGGGGACTTCCCTGGTTATCCAGCAGTTAAGACTCCCCATTCCTAACACAGGGGGCCCAGATTAGATCCCTGGTCAGGGAACTAGATTCCACATGTGCAACTAAGACCTGGTGCAGCCAAATAAATAAATATTAAAAGAAAGTGAGAGCTGGCTGGTTCCAAAGGCTGCGTTGGACTTATTGAAATTTACATTATGACTCTCTGTAGGAGAGACAACCCCGCCATGTCTCTGTAGCAGAGTGGCAGTATAGTCCAGTGTTTAGAAGCATGGGCAATGATGTCACACCTCTGGGATCCAGTCTTCCCCAAACTCCTGACCAGGCTACTTAACCCCCTCAGTGTGTCAGTTCGCCTGTTTACAGAGTGAGGGTGGTAATGTCTCATGTAGATTAAATGAGGAAATGTACATGGCAAGCACAGGGGAACCAAGCTGGCTATTACTATTACACCTTCCAGCTTGCCAAAGTTCATCAAGAGATCGCCAGTCACTTCAGGGGCATATTCAAAGCACCAACACCAACCTGCACATTGGTCCTCAGAAATCTGCAGAAAGTGACCATTTACATCACTTACAGACTCACATTTCAGGAGCAGGAAGTGAACTCCTTCATCCTCTAAATAAAGATGAACTTTGGAGCAGTCCACTATATAGAGATGTTGGTCATGGCCAAAGTCAACCCATGACGTCAGAAAGGAAAGCTCTTCCCCAGTAGGAAGAGCTTTATTTGGACAGGTTTATTACACACTGGTTTATTTGGACAGGTTCTCCCAAGCCCCTTCCCATGTTCCACACCATGCACCTGGCTTCCCAGGTCCCTCAGTGGAAAAGAATCCACCTGCCAATCCAGGAGACACAAGAGATGCAGGTTTAATCCCTGGATCGGGAAGATCCCCTGGAGTAGGAAATGGCATCCCACTCTATATTCTTGCCTGGAAAATTCCACGGACAGAGGAGCCTGGCAGGCTACTGTCTATGGGGTTGCAAATAGTTGGACATGACTGAGCACATACACACATCTCTTGAATTTATACAATAAAAATCCGAGGCAATGGTATTATTCCTCTCCTCTTTCTTTTAATCAAAGGGAGAGAAATTGGCAACTGGAGCCGTTTTCAACAGTCAGATCCAGGGGACTTCCCTGGTTATCCAGCAGTTAAGACTCCCCATTCCTAACACAGGGGGCCCAGATTAGATCCCTGGTCAGGGAACTAGATTCCACATGTGCAACTAAGACCTGGTGCAGCCAAATAAATAAATATTAAAAGAAAGTGAGAGCTGGCTGGTTCCAAAGGCTGCGTTGGACTTATTGAAATTTACATTATGACTCTCTGTAGGAGAGACAACCCCGCCATGTCTCTGTAGCAGAGTGGCAGTATAGTCCAGTGTTTAGAAGCATGGGCAATGATGTCACACCTCTGGGATCCAGTCTTCCCCAAACTCCTGACCAGGCTACTTAACCCCCTCAGTGTGTCAGTTCGCCTGTTTACAGAGTGAGGGTGGTAATGTCTCATGTAGATTAAATGAGGAAATGTACATGGCAAGCACAGGGGAACCAAGCTGGCTATTACTATTACACCTTCCAGCTTGCCAAAGTTCATCAAGAGATCGCCAGTCACTTCAGGGGCATATTCAAAGCACCAACACCAACCTGCACATTGGTCCTCAGAAATCTGCAGAAAGTGACCATTTACATCACTTACAGACTCACATTTCAGGAGCAGGAAGTGAACTCCTTCATCCTCTAAATAAAGATGAACTTTGGAGCAGTCCACTATATAGAGATGTTGGTCATGGCCAAAGTCAACCCATGACGTCAGAAAGGAAAGCTCTTCCCCAGTAGGAAGAGCTTTATTTGGACAGGTTTATTACACACTGGTTTATTTGGACAGGTTCTCCCAAGCCCCTTCCCATGTTCCACACCATGCACCTGGCTTCCCAGGTCCCTCAGTGGAAAAGAATCCACCTGCCAATCCAGGAGACACAAGAGATGCAGGTTTAATCCCTGGATCGGGAAGATCCCCTGGAGTAGGAAATGGCATCCCACTCTATATTCTTGCCTGGAAAATTCCACGGACAGAGGAGCCTGGCAGGCTACTGTCTATGGGGTTGCAAATAGTTGGACATGACTGAGCACATACACACATCTCTTGAATTTATACAATAAAAATCCGAGGCAATGGTATTATTCCTCTCCTCTTTCTTTTAATCAAAGGGAGAGAAATTGGCAACTGGAGCCGTTTTCAACAGTCAGATCCAGGGGACTTCCCTGGTTATCCAGCAGTTAAGACTCCCCATTCCTAACACAGGGGGCCCAGATTAGATCCCTGGTCAGGGAACTAGATTCCACATGTGCAACTAAGACCTGGTGCAGCCAAATAAATAAATATTAAAAGAAAGTGAGAGCTGGCTGGTTCCAAAGGCTGCGTTGGACTTATTGAAATTTACATTATGACTCTCTGTAGGAGAGACAACCCCGCCATGTCTCTGTAGCAGAGTGGCAGTATAGTCCAGTGTTTAGAAGCATGGGCAATGATGTCACACCTCTGGGATCCAGTCTTCCCCAAACTCCTGACCAGGCTACTTAACCCCCTCAGTGTGTCAGTTCGCCTGTTTACAGAGTGAGGGTGGTAATGTCTCATGTAGATTAAATGAGGAAATGTACATGGCAAGCACAGGGGAACCAAGCTGGCTATTACTATTACACCTTCCAGCTTGCCAAAGTTCATCAAGAGATCGCCAGTCACTTCAGGGGCATATTCAAAGCACCAACACCAACCTGCACATTGGTCCTCAGAAATCTGCAGAAAGTGACCATTTACATCACTTACAGACTCACATTTCAGGAGCAGGAAGTGAACTCCTTCATCCTCTAAATAAAGATGAACTTTGGAGCAGTCCACTATATAGAGATGTTGGTCATGGCCAAAGTCAACCCATGACGTCAGAAAGGAAAGCTCTTCCCCAGTAGGAAGAGCTTTATTTGGACAGGTTTATTACACACTGGTTTATTTGGACAGGTTCTCCCAAGCCCCTTCCCATGTTCCACACCATGCACCTGGCTTCCCAGGTCCCTCAGTGGAAAAGAATCCACCTGCCAATCCAGGAGACACAAGAGATGCAGGTTTAATCCCTGGATCGGGAAGATCCCCTGGAGTAGGAAATGGCATCCCACTCTATATTCTTGCCTGGAAAATTCCACGGACAGAGGAGCCTGGCAGGCTACTGTCTATGGGGTTGCAAATAGTTGGACATGACTGAGCACATACACACATCTCTTGAATTTATACAATAAAAATCCGAGGCAATGGTATTATTCCTCTCCTCTTTCTTTTAATCAAAGGGAGAGAAATTGGCAACTGGAGCCGTTTTCAACAGTCAGATCCAGGGGACTTCCCTGGTTATCCAGCAGTTAAGACTCCCCATTCCTAACACAGGGGGCCCAGATTAGATCCCTGGTCAGGGAACTAGATTCCACATGTGCAACTAAGACCTGGTGCAGCCAAATAAATAAATATTAAAAGAAAGTGAGAGCTGGCTGGTTCCAAAGGCTGCGTTGGACTTATTGAAATTTACATTATGACTCTCTGTAGGAGAGACAACCCCGCCATGTCTCTGTAGCAGAGTGGCAGTATAGTCCAGTGTTTAGAAGCATGGGCAATGATGTCACACCTCTGGGATCCAGTCTTCCCCAAACTCCTGACCAGGCTACTTAACCCCCTCAGTGTGTCAGTTCGCCTGTTTACAGAGTGAGGGTGGTAATGTCTCATGTAGATTAAATGAGGAAATGTACATGGCAAGCACAGGGGAACCAAGCTGGCTATTACTATTACACCTTCCAGCTTGCCAAAGTTCATCAAGAGATCGCCAGTCACTTCAGGGGCATATTCAAAGCACCAACACCAACCTGCACATTGGTCCTCAGAAATCTGCAGAAAGTGACCATTTACATCACTTACAGACTCACATTTCAGGAGCAGGAAGTGAACTCCTTCATCCTCTAAATAAAGATGAACTTTGGAGCAGTCCACTATATAGAGATGTTGGTCATGGCCAAAGTCAACCCATGACGTCAGAAAGGAAAGCTCTTCCCCAGTAGGAAGAGCTTTATTTGGACAGGTTTATTACACACTGGTTTATTTGGACAGGTTCTCCCAAGCCCCTTCCCATGTTCCACACCATGCACCTGGCTTCCCAGGTCCCTCAGTGGAAAAGAATCCACCTGCCAATCCAGGAGACACAAGAGATGCAGGTTTAATCCCTGGATCGGGAAGATCCCCTGGAGTAGGAAATGGCATCCCACTCTATATTCTTGCCTGGAAAATTCCACGGACAGAGGAGCCTGGCAGGCTACTGTCTATGGGGTTGCAAATAGTTGGACATGACTGAGCACATACACACATCTCTTGAATTTATACAATAAAAATCCGAGGCAATGGTATTATTCCTCTCCTCTTTCTTTTAATCAAAGGGAGAGAAATTGGCAACTGGAGCCGTTTTCAACAGTCAGATCCAGGGGACTTCCCTGGTTATCCAGCAGTTAAGACTCCCCATTCCTAACACAGGGGGACCCGGATTAGATCCCTGGTCAGGGAACTAGATTCCACCTGTCATCAGGAGCCTTGAGGTCAAAAGGACCCTACATCTCCTGACCTCACACCAGAAGAGATGGCAGAAGGAGTTGGAAATATGCTCACTTTCTCTGTGAGAATCAAAGGTCCCTGGGTACATGCATCCCCTCAAATAAAAGCCAAATTAGGGACAGTCATGCTGAGTGAAGTAAGTCACAGAAGGAGAACTATCGTGACATCCCTTATTTGCAGAACCTGAAAAGAAATGATACAAATGAATTTACTCACAAAACAGACTCAGAAATTGCACTTAATGGTTACCAGGGGGCTAAAGTGGGGAAGGGATAGTTAGGCAACATGGGATGAACATGCACACACTGCTATACCTAAGATGGATAACCAGCAAGGACCACCTGTGTAGCCCAGGGAACTCTGTTCAATGTTATGTGGCAGCCTGGATGCGAGGGGAGTAGCAGGAGAGTTTAGGGGAGAAAGGATACATGTATATGTATGGCTGAGTCACTCCGCTGTACACCTGAAATTATCACAGCCTCTATTAAATAACTATATTCAATATAAAAACAAAGAGAAATCAAGAGATTAATATATATATATATACATATATATATATATATATATATATAGCTCATATATACGTGGATTCAAATAGATGCTCATATTGTATACAGTTAGTGCTGAGACCCCTATGCCTGGTCCCTTCCATCCTTTTGTTATTGAATCTACACAGGGCTTGATTTGGACAGGAGTGAATTCAGAGCAATGGTTCTGAAATTGCTGAATTTGAGGCAGGTGAGAGAATCACATCCTTGGTGTTATTTCTTCAGTCTTTTTCTCCACCCCGACCTTATAAAAGTTGCTGTCTGGACAACATGTTAAGCCCCCTCCTTCATGTCACACTTCCATTTTCTCCACCGTAACATGGCACTTGGGCATGAAACCGTCTCCAAGGCAGGATGCCATCAGTATAATAATGTTAAAAATGTACTGATTTTCATGAAATGTAAGCTATGAAATTGAATGTTATTGATGAGCCCCTTAGTACATAAAAATTCCTACACCTGGCTACCTTATAAATTCCTCTACCATCTCTAAGCACGACAGGAAAACATCTTCTTTATTTGATTTATTTTGTAATACAAAGGTGATTAAATGGGTGCTCCCCAAAGTCAAATTTGTCCTTAACACTGTACTTTCAAGAGGAGACTGTTCAAAGATTTTGCAGTATCTTCTATGATGTGATGGCTAAGGTTACCAGTCACTTGGACAGGGCTAAGAAATGCCCAGGATGCTGGTCAAACATTGTATCTGAGTGGATCTAGGAAGCGTTTTAGAAAGATATTAGCATTTGAATGGTAGACTAAGTAAAGTGTTCCCTCACCCGGGCAGGCATCGTCCAATCCTTTGGCGGCTTGAACAGAACCCACCAAAAAGGTGAAAGAAAGATGATTCCTTGCTCTCACTTGTTAAGCTGGGATGTCCATCTTCTCCTGATCTTGAACTTCACGGCTCCTGGGTCCTGGGCCTTTGGACTCTAGGACTTAAATCAACACCCTCCGCCCACACCCAAGCCTAGTTCTCAGGCCTCCCATGTCAGACTGGAAGAAGCACCATATGCTCCTCTGATTCCCAGGTCTTTGGACTCAGGCTGAATAATACCACCAGCTTTCCTGGGTGTACAGCTTGCAGACAGCTAATTGTGGGACTTCTCAGCTTCCATAACCACATAAGCTGTTTCCTATTTTATGTACATCTCCTGCTAATTCCGTTTCTCTGGAAAAACCTAATACATACGATTTGCAAAATATCCAGCCCAATGTCCTATATATACTTGGTCAAAGTTGCATTATGACTCACGAGTGCCAGGCACCTTTGCCTTCATGGGCTCTTCTTTTCATTATAAAAATTATAACATTTATATTTTATGGTTGCATTGGTTTAAAGACTAATGTAATCCAGGCCAGATTATATTCACTTTTTCTTTTGATTTTAAAAGAACTTAAAATATTTCTGTGCGATCCTAAAAGAATCCTTGTTCTCATGCCTACTGTGGTTTTCCCAGGTGGCACAGTGGTGAAGAATCTGCCTGCCAATGCAGGAGACACAAGAGATGTGAGTTCCATCCCTGGTTTGGGAAGATCCCCTGGAGAAGGGAATGGCTTCCCAACGCGATATTCTTGCCTGGAGAATTCCATGGACAGAAGAGACTGGTGGGTTACAGTTCAAGCGTTGGACACGACTGAGTGACTAGCATTTTATTTTGATGGAAAACAGACAGAAAACACTTCACACAGTGACCCAAAAAAAAACAAAAACACACAAATGGCTTCTATAACTTGGAAAACCCTTTGTGTCATTCAGGATACAACTCTTCACTTACAAAAAAGATAGCAGAAGATCTAGTAATCACTATAACTTGGTGGGCTTGCAATGTCTTTCTGTTTTAAAAAAATAATTTTTATTAATTTTATTGGCCTCATTGTGGGGCATGTGGTAACTCATTACCCAACTGGGGATCAAACCAGCATCTCCTGCAGTGGAAGCTCTTGACCGCTGCACTCCCAGGGGAGTCTCTGTAATTTCTGAATATGTTTAAATGTTTGTCTCTTCGGCTACCTAGAAGCACTACAGTTCATCTACTTGCCTTTTGGTTTCTCTTACGAAATCACAGAGGAACCCTCCCATTTCCTTGCAGCATTACTCAGAGCAGCTATGCAAGAGATGAGCAGAAGAAAACCTATGGTTTGGTAAGAACTGACACAAAACTATAGGGGTTCTGGGGAAGGAAGGAACTGGGGCAAACACCCAACGATTCACATTTTAACAGCCTGAGAGCCTTCAAAAACAAACTGGTGTGGCAACAGCCCAAAGCAGACAGGGAAAGAGCCATCTCCTGATAGGAGAAGGAAAAGGGTTAAGTTGTTGACAAAATCTTGGCTTTGCTTACAGATCGGACTGTGGTTTGGATGACCTCAACACCTTCTGAACGACAGGTTACTCAACATTTTAAAAATAGTTTGATTAATTATTTATTTTTGGCTCTGCTGCGTCTTTGCTGCTTGCTGCTCAGGCTTTTTCCTAGTTGCGGTGAGAGGGTGTGAGGGCTTCTCACGGCGGTGACTTTTCTTATTGAGAAGCACGGGTTCTCAGGGGCTGGGGCTTCAGGAGTTGTGGCAAGAGGGCTCAAGAGTTGTGGCTCCCGGGTTCTAAAGCACAAGCTTAGCAGTTGCGGCACTCGGGGTTAGTTGCTCTGCAGCACGTGGGATCTTCCCGGACCAGGGATCGAACCCATATCTTCTGCATTGGCAGGCAGATTCTTTACCACTGAGCCCCAGGGAAGCAGTATTCAACATTTTAAAAAATTAAATTATCTAGTTAGCAGAAGATCTGATGTACAGACTCGGGTCATCTACCCCAGGCCCAGGAAGATGAAAGCACTTTTCCCAGCCATTTGCAGTGGAGTTAGCACACTGGTCCTCTCTCCATACCCGCCTGATATTCACACACAGTGATGCTCTGGAGACATACGCGAGGCCATGTGATGTCCCCCTGCTATGTTAAAAATGCTTTTCTATTTTTTCAAGCGTGCTTCCGTGAAAGAGGGCACATCTGTTTTAAGTCCTCTTTTATGAAAATTACTAAGCTTCCTCAGCGCGCTTATCTTTTAATTTCAAAATTCTTTGTAGCAATAACTTGAGATAATAACCAACCATATTTCTGGTCCCTTTACAAAATAAAGGGTTGAGGGGGGCAGGAAAAAAAGAAAGCACGAATGAGCCGTTTTAGAGCTTTGAACTCCCTCTTCTAATCCTTCCCCTTTAGGCCTGGGTGGAAAGGGCCCCCTCATTTGCGTTTAGAATGGCTGAGTCCCGCCTTGATGGCGGTTGGCTCAGTCCCCCAGCCAGACCCAGGATTATTCATCAACTCCCCGGCAGGGGGGAGCGCGGCTCACTCCAGCGCTTAGCCGCCAAAGTTCAGTTTGCCTTGATAAGCCTCTTTATTCCTCCCTCCCTCCACCCTAAACCATTTTTTTTTTTAACAAAGTTTCTCACCCTCTCTCTCCCTCCAGAGGGATACCTTGAATGGACAGGACACTAGATTGCTCTCTAAAACCCCAACCTCCCAGCCCCAGCAGTTTTGTTTTGAATAGCACATAAGAGGCAGGGCTTTATTGACCATATGTCTTTCTGCTTTTAAACTGGTTTAAGGCTCAGACTTAATCGGGGATCGAGCGGAGAGCTGGATGCATAACCTTGAGATTCCTCCTCAGGGCTTCTGGTACCAAGTCTTTTCCGTCCTTCCTCTAAGTGGTGATTCAAGGAAAGCGAGGTGGGACATATGACTGGACTTGAGTCTGGAGGTTAAAGAAGAGATGGGGCATCCTATAGACTTCTGTTCTGTGACTGACCCATCATTCGGCTTCAGTTTCATACCCTCTACAACAGGCACAGTGAAATTCTTGATTTTCTTCCCTGTCAAGTCCAACTAATGACACTATAAGACAGTCTTTGTAATCACCCAACGCAAGGGATTCCTGAATAGTCAAAATGTTTTCCTGTGAGCTCTGTTGAGAGGCTAAAGTTAAAACAAGAGAAAACATGAGTTAATTGGGTCTTGCTTTTCTCCCCACTTAGGAAGCTCAAACACCTCCATCCTGGAAGCCCTGGATCCCATTGCAATATTCACATCCACAACACTGACTTGGAAATCTCCTGACTCCTTAACCACTTAAAAGGCAGGAGATATTTGGCCCCTTTACAGAGATTCTATGGCTTTTGGAGTTTTCCTCCTGCCTTACAGTGTCCTTCCATCCCTGTCTTAGTGTAAAGTGTCAAACAGAAATGAAATCTTAAATTACTAGTTCTGCTAGGCAAGCAGCTCTGATTACCAGTATCTGAAAGGGACTAGTGGTGACTTGTGACTTCCTTTCACTTACTTTACTTCATCACAGGATGTTGGATGTTGAATTTATACACTGTTTACAAAATGAACCGAATCAGAAAACCTTGCTTACCATCAACAGATGAGGCTAGACACTCAGAAGAAATGAAAATGAATAGAGATTTTTTTTTTAAGACTCCAAATCCTTACCTACTGTAAAGCACAGGGAACTATATTTAATATCTTATAATCTGATAATGGAAATGAATCTTAAAATGTTTTATATATTTATATGTGTATAGAGAAGGCAATGGCAACCCACTCCAGTACTCTTGCCTGGAAAATCCCATGGACGGAGGGGCCTGTCAGGCCGCAGTCCATGGGTTCACGAAGAGTTGGGCACAATTGAGCGACTTCACTTTCACTTTTCACTTTCATGCTTTGGAGAAGGACATGGCAACCCACTCCAGTGTTCTTGCCTGGAGAATCCCAGGGAGCCTGGTGGGCTGCCGTCTATGGGGTCGCACAGAGTCGGACACGAATGAAGCGACTTAGCAGCAGTATCACTTTGCTGTACACCTGAGACACTGTAAACAACTATGTGTGTGTGCTGCTTCGGTTGTGTCTGACTTTGTGTGACCCTATGGACCGTACGGAACCTGTGGAACCTGTCAGGTTCCTTTGTCCATGGGATCCTCCAGGCAAGAATAGTGGAGTGGGTTGCCATGCTCTCCTCCAGGGGATCTTCCCAACTCAGGGATCGAACCCGAGTCTCCTATGTCTCCTGCATTGGCAGGCAGGTTCTTTACCACTAGCGTCACCTGGGAAGCTCATTGTCTGCAACTGGAAGAGCCCCCAACTGCCCTCCAAAGAATGCATTCAGTGGTAGACCGGAAGTCTAGCTTGAGCTAGACCATCACAGCTATCATGTTTGAAGAGATCTGTTCGAAATGGATGAAAGGTGTAACCTAGGTTTCTCCACTTTTGCATTAACATTCAGGACCACATAACGCTCTGCCTTGGGTGATGTCTTTGCACGGTAGGATGTTCTCAGCATCCCTGACTTCCACCCACTAGATATTAGTAGAACATTCCTTGTGGTCCAGAGACAACTAGAAATCTCTCCAGACATTGCCAAATGCTCCCTGGTGGGGCACTAGACCCCAGCTGAGAACCACTGGCATAAACAAAAATGCCAGGAAAGTCACAGATACACCCATTATCTGACTGACAGTCAATAAATATCTGTAGCCAATTATTCGGGAAATCAGTGAACCTTGGGAAGAAGTTCCCCTCCCTGAAGCCAGATGAAACACATGCTTAAGGCACCAGCAAAAGCAAAACATTTTGAAAAGAATTAAAAATAGACATTGAAAAATGAAAAAAGACATCCAAGTAGACAATATGGGAAGAATCTGAATTCTGTTAGTTACTAAAGAATTCTGTTAGTCTCCTTGTTTTATGCTTTGCTGCTGCTGCTGCTGCTAAATCGCTTCAGTCGTGTCCGACTCTGTGCGACTCCATAGATGGCAGCCCACCAGACTCCCCCATTCCTGGGATTCTCCAGGCAAGAACACTGGAGTGGGTTGCCATTTCCTTCTCCAATGTTTTATGCTTTACCATTTCCTTATTCAAAAGAATGAGCTACATGCAACAACGCGGGTACATTCAACAATGCTGAGGCCAGACAAAAAAGTAGATCGTGTTTGAATCCATGTATATGAAATTAGAGAACAGGTATGAGTAATCTAGGGATTTTGAAGTCAGATTTGTGATCTCCTTGTAGGAGGTGGTTTACTGACTAATGTGGGGCTCAAGGGAGGCTTCTGGGTGCTGGAAATACTTGCTATCTGGAACTGGGTGGTGGTTATATGAAAGCATACAGATATAAGATTCATAGAGTGGAATCCTTGAGATAGGTGCATGTGATGTATGTTATCTGTATTTAGAAGACCTTTTTACTGAGCTTAGAACTCCTCAAACAATGCCCCAGCCTGACCCAGGGAAAGCTTGGTTTATTTCTGGATGGATGGGAAAAGTTATGCCACATTATTGTTATCTAGGTGCAGAGCTTGGTGGAAGAACCTTATGATGAAAAGGCAAGTGTCAAGAGAGGGAACAGCATCCAACTCATGAGGCAGCTGGTGGACTTCTATTGCTGGGGAAATAGAATGCACTCTTCCAGCCACTAAGATATCTTGCCCCTTTCTGCTATCTAAACAGGCTAGAAGAAGATGCCTCCTCAAATCCTCTCCCTGACAGAGAGCAGTTGACAGCTCAAGTTAGGCTCTTGGCATCAAAAAATGGAGATGGATCAATGGATAAAGACAGCAATGGATAAACTGAGAGACAGAATTTTGCAGACCCTTAATGTTAATTGTAGCATCTAGGTGTGGGCATTGGGTGTTCTTTCTCCAAAATTTCCCATTTTCTATCTGTTTGAAATATTTCAGAATAAAATCTTGGGGAACAAAATCATGCCCCTTTGTCTTCCTGTGTCTACCTGTGTTTTACCAGGTTAAAACACCCTGAGAGCTTATAAAATGGAGCAAATATCATTTTAATTCTCCATTACTATTTTAAAATCACTGTTAAAATCATTAGCAAGGAGATTATTTAGGGATGTAATCCAAAACAAAACTGGAGAAGGAAATGGCAACCCACTCCAATATTCTTGCCTTGGAAATTCTTTGGACGGAGGAGCCTGGCGGGCTCCATGGGGTCGCAGAGTCAGACACCACTTATCAACTAAACAACAACAAGAATCTAAAAGAAAACATCCAAATACATTTCTGCAAGTAAATTCTTTTCATGCCGAGATGACTTCTCAAGAAAAGACTTTTTCTATCTACTTGTGGGGGGTGATATACAAAATTCTTTGAAATTCGGCTAGAAAAAAAATGCCCAGCATCTCCTTCCTAAAGATGCCCAATTAAGGATGAAATGAATTACTGTTTTCTTTCCTCACACAACTTTGTTATAAATCACCAAGCTGGCATGAGAACCCCTGCGCTGTAGCCCCTGGGAGCCAGTGAGGTCACTGGTGGGAGTGAAAAGGGTCCTGGCTACCCTCAGGTGTGGGGGGACTCTACCTCTTGGGAGGGGGATTTAACAAAGGAATACATTTCAAAGGAGACACTGTGTTTTCCACTCTTTTTCTGAAGTGTTTTCAAACATATTCCCAGCTCAAAATTCTTAGAACTAAGAAAAAGAGGCATCCATCAGACAACCCCTGAAGCAGCTGACAATTCAGAGAGAAAAAAATAGGGTCAGATTTGAGAGACGGGAATCCCAATACATTCCCACCGTAGGAGGGCTTGATTTATTTTTGCCCCACCCACTGGGTCTCAACTTTGAAACGCTCAGTACAAAAGATTTGGACGAATGCCCTACTTGCATGCATTCTCTCCTAAAATGTGACATGTCTTATTTCCATCTCATCCCAAGCTAGTGTGTAGCATCTTTATTATAAAAGGCTTGTTGCATCCCCTTAAACTCACATACCTCTGAAAGGTGATGAAGAAGGTAAATTATAAAGTGGGCTTGTTTCTTTTGCAGTGGGTGAGTGTGTGTGATATGTGTAAGGCAGTAGACTTATCTTTATTAAAAGAAATCAAATCAAACATGTTTAAAGGTAAAAAGTGAGATTTCCCCCACCTCGAATCTTTTTCTTTAAGATTTTTTTTCAGTGTGGACCATTTTAAAATTTGTTACAACATATCTTCCATTTTATATTTTGGGGTTTCTTTTTCTGCCTCAAGGCATGTGGGATCAAACCCCAACCAGGGATGAAACCCACACTACCTGCATTAGAAGGCAAAGTCTTAATCACTGGACCACCAGAGAAGTCCCCCTGACCTTTGACCTTTCCTCTTTTCTGTCTCTTTCCCTGGAGATAACAGTTGGGTATGAAATCCTTACTATAAGTAGGAAGAGAAACTAGCAAAGTTGGATGTTACGCATGTGAATATAACTATTTTAGAAGAAATGTTCACTGGGCTAGCATAATGGAAAGTGAAAGTATCTCTTGTTCATGGTGTATCCTCAGAGATCCTATCATCTCTACAAAGAGGTGAGATCTTTGTAGAGATGATGCCTGATAGGTTTGGAATTTAGTTAGTCTTTACCTGCTTGTACTTTGTTAATTAGTTAAGTTTTTCATAATTTATGTACATTTAAATTTGCTCATTTATAATTATTCTTAAATCACACACGGTTTATAGTCTATGTAATACAGATTATATATGGTATAGTATGTAGCATTAATCTATACTATATATATTAGAGCATTTATTATTAAATAATTTATCATTCTATATAGTATAGGTCAGTAACGTGTAGTATATATATGTGTTTATGTGTATAATTTTCTGGTTAAATATTGGCTATATTCTTTAAGAATTCCAAGTTAACATTAAAGATCATTTGTGATATTACTAATATTATCAAGCCAAAAAATAACTGAAAATATACTCAGACTTGGTATTTCTGATTACCAGTGTTTATAGCCAGCAAGGTAATCTTTTTGTAGTGGGACAGTCTAAAATTTTTATTTTGAAAAAACCAAAATAATGTTCCTCCAGTGATAGACTTTTTTCATCAGCAAGATGTCAACTTGCAGGGCTGGCGTAACGCACTGGTGACTAGTGTTTCACTAACACCCACACCCAGCATGCTGCCCATTTCCTTAGAACAATTGGGGTTAATGTTCAGTCACTCAGTCATGTCTGACTCTTTGCGAACCTATGGACTGCAGCCTGCCAAGCTCCTCTGTCTATGGGATTATCCTATAGACCAGGTGCCTTGAATTTCCAGTAGGTTAGTCATAGGAGCTCTGACTTGACTTTTGGAAATTCTCCGCCACTGACTCAAACACTCAGATGAACAGTAACACAAAAGCCAGTATCACCCATCGTTCTTTCTGTTTTCCCGGAGAAAACTGAAACAGGATAGTTTTGACCCAGGGATCGAACCTAGGTCTCCCGCATTGCAGGCAGACGCTTGAACCTCTGAGCCACCAGGGAAGCCCCTGTATGTCTGTAATTTCTCCACTAGTCCACTCCAGCTAGCATTTCTGTGACCTTCACTGTATGATCGTCTTTGACATAGATGGTACCTCAACTCTTATTCAAGCTCCTTAGGTGTGTTTGAAACTGGGGTGGCATCCTGTAATAATGGTAATATCTCTCCAGTGAAATTATGTGTGTTCACACTTCCCTGGTGGCTCAGATGGTAAAGGATTCACCTGCTAATGCAGGAGACCTGGGTTCAATCCCTGGGTCAGGAAGATCCCCTGGAGAAGGGAATGGGAACCCACTCCAGTATTCTTGCCTGGAGAATTCCATGGACAGAGGAGCAGCTTGAACCTCTGAGCCACCAGGGAAGCCCCTGTATGTCTGTAATTTCTCCACTAGTCCACTCCAGCTAGCATTTCTGTGACCTTCACTGTATGATCGTCTTTGACATAGATGGTACCTCAACTCTTATTCAAGCTCCTTAGGTGTGTTTGAAACTGGGGTGGCATCCTGTAATAATGGTAATATCTCTCCAGTGAAATTATGTGTGTTCACACTTCCCTGGTGGCTCAGATGGTAAAGGATTCACCTGCTAATGCAGGAGACCTGGGTTCAATCCCTGGGTCAGGAAGATCCCCTGGAGAAGGGAATGGGAACCCACTCCAGTATTCTTGCCTGGAGAATTCCATGGACAGAGGAGCTTGGTGGGCAATTGTTCATGGGGTTGCAAAGGGTTGGACATGACTGAGCAACTAACACTTTTGCTTAGGAACAGCCTTAGTTCTTATTGCCAAAGGTAGTGTTTCTCTTTGGATTTAGGCAGAGAAGGAACTATGGGTTTGGAATAACTCATTTAACTCTTATAACAGCCCTATGCAAGAGATACCATTGTTATTTCCACTCAGTGGGTGAGGGGTACTTCCCAGGTGGCTCAGTGGTAAAGAATCCGCCTGCCAGTGAAGGAGACATGAGTTGAATTCCTGGATCAAGAAGATCCCCTAGAGTAGGAAATGGCAACCCACTCCAGTATTCTCACCTGGGAAAGCCCATGGACAGAGGATGCAATGCCATACCGTACCATTCAGTGAATAAAGAAATTGAGGCAGTGAAAAGGTAAGTTGTTTGCCTGAGGATGCATGGCTGATGAGTGATAAGGCTGGGATGAGGCTACCTGGTCTTAACCACTCTGCAACACTGCCCCGCACATTATGCATGTTGTCATCTGTTAAAAAAACAAAAGAAAACAAAACAAAACAAAACACAGAAAATCTGTTACAAAAACACAATGACAAAAAAAGCCCATGCCTGTTCAGGTTATTATTTTAACGAGCCATTACATTACATCATTCTGGGTTGTTTTTGCTAAGATGATACATTCATCCAGACATGTGTGAAAGTAAATGTCACATAATGTGAAAATAGTATAAAGAAAAATTTGATGGTGAGATGGTGAGATGACATGTTAGAGTTTTAGAATCTTTCACTTCAATGCGTATGAGTATCAGTCAATTTGTCCTTTGAATACAAAAGTACATTTGCAGTAGCGCTGTTACAGATGAGTTACAGACATGCCTGAGAGACCACCATGTCTGAGTCACTAAGTATATTTTGCAACATACACAAATACACACACACATGCACACACTATATTCTGCAGATTCCTGAAAGAGACAGCCTGGGTCCTCTAACGTGAATTCTGCTCTAACGTGAATCCACATGTTCTTGAGCTATCTGCACAGTGTGTCTATGCCTCAGTTTTCTCATCTGTGAAATGGGACTAGTACATGTATCTAGAGCATGGTGATGGTTATATCAGTAATAATCACACAGCACTTTCTCCATGGCCTTGCTATCTGCACCTCAGCCACTTTTGGAGGACTCACTATGGTGGTGTTCCTGGCTTTGTGGGAATGTGCCTTCCTTCAGTTTATTCAACCCTGGAAGCAGGATGATGGGAGGTGAGAGGAGACTTCCTGTCCAGTTGCAGGCTGCCCTTTGGCCTCCAAATTCATACTGCCAGATCGCAGTAAGCGGGCAGCCTAGGACCCCTCCTGCCATCCTCTCATTGTTTCTTTTTGCCCTTCTTTTTGAGAGAAGGACTCAGGAGGCATCGGAAACATGCCACATTTGAGGTCAAGTGAGGAAATGTAAACCTTCCCAGGACCCCAGTGGTGAATCCTAAAACCAATAATGTACTTTTAAAATGGTTCCTCTAAGAGCAAAGAAGGCCTTTGTCTTTCCAAGTGGACTAGCTGACAACACCATCATCCAGTTCAGACAGACAAGTTGCACTGCATAATCTTGGAGTGAGTCCTCACTAAAGAGGCTGACAGCATCAAAGTCTTCTGCACTCTAAACTGGGAAGGAGAGTCACGAAAATGCTGTTATTACTGCCCCTTACTAACATACTGGACACCAAGTTAATCCTTTAGAATAAGTAGAAATGGCTTATTGCTCAACTAACATTTCTTCACCAGAAAAGGCTTATATTTAGCAGTTTCTGTGCTTGCATTATTCATTTGTGATTCCTTTGGGCGCCTGTATCAGTCAGGCTAGTCAAGGTTATGCTGTAATAACAAATAAGCCCCAATTCTCAGTGCCATAAAAGAACAAGAGTTTAGGTCTTATTCTTGTTACTAGAGACAAGAACGTGGTGGAGCAGCCCTCACCTGCTTTGAGGAGGAGTCTATCAGGCAGAAAGGAAGAGAGACTGCCCAGGGGACCAAGCCCTGATTTGAAAGCTCCCCACAGGATGTTTTAGGTATCTCTTCCACACACATTTCATGGAACAAAGCATGGGTCATCACCACATTTACCTGCATCATCTGAACCCTTGGCTGAGGTCTGAGGAATCTCCCACTTTTCCCCCCAATTTTTAAATTTTTAAAAATTGGAGTAAAATTGCTTTACAATGTTGTGCTAGTTTCTGCTGTACAACGTGAATCAGGTAGATGTATACATATATTGCCTCTGTCTTGAGCCTAATCCCACCTCCCCACCCCACCACTCTAGATCATCACAGAGCATAGAACTGAGCTCCTGTGCTATATAGCATCTTCCCACTGGCTATTTATTTTACACATGGTAATGGCACCTCACTCTAGTACTCTTGCCTGGAAAATCCCATGGGCTGAGGAGCCTGGTAGGCTGCAGTCCATGGGGTCGAGAAGAGTTGGACACAACTGAGCAACTTTACTTTCACTTTCCACTTTCCTGCATTGGAGAAGGAAATAGCAACCCACTCCAGTGTTCTTGCCTGGAGAATCCCAGGGACGGCGGAGCCTGGTGGGCTGTCGCCTGTGGGGTCACACAGAGTCAGACACGACTAAAGCGACTTAGCAGCAGCAGCAGCAGCAGTGTATACATGGGGTTACATGTCTCTCTGTTTATCCTACCCTCTTCTTCCCTCACCCTTGTCCACAGGACTTTTCTCTACACCCGTGTCTCTATTCCTGCCCTGAAAATAGGTCAAACTGTATCATTTTTTCTGGAAGGAATCTCTCACTGGAGGAAGTAATAGTTCAGTTCCTGCTCAGGATGCCAACAGTAGCAGACACACAAGTCTCTGGATTCTCCTACAGGCAGGTAACATCCGGTTCAGGTTCAGTCACTCAGTCGTGTCCGACTCTTTGCGACCCCATGAATGGCAGCACGCCAGGCCTCCCTGTCCATCACCAACTCCCGGAGTTCACTCAGACTCATGTCCATCGAGTCTGTGATGCCATTCACCATGTGATCCTCAGTCGTTCCCTTCTCCTCCTGCCCCCAATCCCTCCCAGCATCAGAGTCTTTTCCAATGAGTCAACTCTTCGCATGAGGTGGCCAAAGTACTGGAGTTTCAGCTTTAGTATAATTCCTTCCAAAGAAATCCCAGGGTTGATCTCCTTCAGAATGAACTGGTTAGATCTCCTTGCAGTCCAAGGGACTTTCAAGAGTCTTCTCCAACACCACAGTTCAAAAGCATCAATTCTTCGGTGCTCAGCCCTTTTCACAGTCCAACTCTGATATCCATACATGACCACAGGAAAAACCACAGCCTTGACTAGGCGGACCTTAGTCAGCAAAGTAATGTCTCTGCTTTTGAATATACTTCTAGGTTGGTCATAACTTTGCTTCCAAGGAGTAAGCGTCTTTTAATTTCATGGCTGCAGTCACCAACTGCAGTGATTTTGGAGCCCCCCAAAATAAAGTCAGCCACTGTTTCCACTGTTTTCCCATCTATTTCCCATGAAGTGATGGGACCAGATGCCAGGATCTTCATTTTCTGAATGTTGAGATTTAAGTCAACTTTTTGCTCTCCTCTTTCACTTTCATCAAGAGGCTTTTTAGCTCCTCTTCACTCCTGGGTCGGGAAGATCCCCTGGAGAAGGAAATGGTAGCCCACTCCAGTATTCTTGCCTGGAAAATCCCATAGACGGAGAAGCCTGGTAGGCTACAGTCTATGGGGTCGCAAAGAGTCGGACACGACTGAGCGACTTCACTTCACTTCATTTTTTGCCATAAGGGCGGTGTCATCTGCATATCTGGGGTTATTGATATTTCTCCCCACAGTCTTGATTCCAGCTTGTGNCCAGTATTCTTGCCTGGAAAATCCCATAGACGGAGAAGCCTGGTAGGCTACAGTCTATGGGGTCGCAAAGAGTCGGACACGACTGAGCGACTTCACTTCACTTCATTTTTTGCCATAAGGGCGGTGTCATCTGCATATCTGGGGTTATTGATATTTCTCCCCACAGTCTTGATTCCAGCTTGTGTTTCTTCCAGTCCAGCATTCCTCATGATGTACTCTGCATATAAGTTAAATGAGCAGGGTGACAATATACAGCCTTGACATACTCCTTTTCCTATTTGGAACCAGTCTGTTGTTCCATGTCCAGTTCTAACTGTTGCTTCCTGACCTGCATACAGATTTCTCAAGAGGCAGGTTAGGTGGTCTGGTATTCCCACCTCTTTCAGAATTTTCCACAGTTTATTGTGATCCACACAGTCAAAGGCTTTGGCATAGTCAATAAAGCAGAAATAGATGTTTTTCTGGAACTCTCTTGCTTTTTCCATGATCCAACATCCAGGCTCTGATAATCAGGGGCATCCACTGGAGTCTTGGGTCTGAGGCTAGTGTTGCAGAGGAGAGACTGTATACAATCCACATTGACAGACAAGGACAGCAGTAGCATCCAGCCTCCAGAGGCAGTACTGGTAATGATGTCATCAGGACACACTGCAGCATCTGTGACTAGTGATAGCATTAGCCCCGCAATGGAACCTGCTCCTGCCCACGGACCTCTGAGCTTCATGCCTTGGCTATCCTAGAAATCCTAGTTGCTGTCAATATCCTTTTTTAAAAAAAAAAAATGAGGTAAAATACACATAATATATAGGGCTTCCCAGGTAGAGCTAATGGTAAAGAAACTGCCTGCCAATGCAGGAGACATAAGAGATGTGGGTTCGATACCTAGGTTGGGAAGATCTCCTGGAGGCGGGCATGGCAACCCACTCCAGTATTCTTGTCTGGAGAAGCCCACGGACAGAGAAGCCTGGTGGGCAACAGTCCATAGGGTCGCAAAGAGTCAAACATGAGTGAAACGGCTTAGCAAGCATGCACGCACACATAATATATAAGATACCATCTAAACCTCTCAGTGGCATTAAGTACATTCACACTGTGGTGCAACCATCACTACCATCCACCTAGAGCTCTTGTCATCTTGCAAAACTCTACACCCATTAAGCAATGACTCTCCATCCTCCATTCCTTCAGCCCCTGGCCACCAGCACTCTCCCTTTCTGTCTCTGTGGATTTGCCAATATCCTTTTAGTAAATCCCTTTTCTGCTTGAATTAGCCCAAGTGTCCTCTAGTGCTTAGAGTGAAGAACCTGAGTGGTGTTGACTGTAAGTGCACAGAAGGCAGTGGTTATCTCCTGTTCTGTTCGTTTCCTCACTGCCTGGTGGACAATTGAATTGAATGGCTGAAGTGATTAGAAGTTGATCATTGCAAAATGAGGCTGCTCAAACAGGATGCTGAATAATCCACTTCAATACTGAACACATATCTTTATGTTCTGCATATAGGATTAAAAAAGAGAAAAGTCCTTTTTTTATCAAGAAAGGCAAAGTGAACAATTAATAAGGATTCAGTTTTCTGAAGAGATGATACATGCAAAATAGAAAATGTGTGTCCTTGTGATGCACTGATGCTTTTAAGGGACTTCAAAATAAATCTATTCAGCAGAATCATCAGGAATGTGGGTTTGAACAGCTGGTGTATTGCCTCATTCCAGCTATGGCTGTCAGATTCCACACTGGCTTCACAACTAATTGAATCTGCAGGGAAATGTCATTTGATCTGAGATGCATTCTTTTTTAAAGAGGTTCAAACACCCAATAGAATCAATCCAACAACTAAAGAAAAAATAGAAAGGGAGACTGAATGTGTGATTCAACAGAAATCCCTAAAACAAGAGAGAATCTGATATAGTTTGAAATATTCTCTCAAATTCATATGTTGAAGCTCTAATTCCGAGTGTGATGGTGTTTAGAGTTGGGGCTTTTGAGAAATAACTAAGGCTGGATTAGGTCAAGAGGGTGGGGCCCTCATCATGGGATTAGTGCCCTGAGAGGAAGAAGAGACACCAGACCACTTGCTCCCACTCTCTCTCCACCATGGGAAGACTCAGCAAGAAGCTGGCCATCTCAGGCCAGGAAGAGAGTTCTCATCAGAAACTCACCATGCTGGCACTCTGGTCTTGGACTTCCAACTTCCAGGACCATGAGGAATAAACGCCTATTGTGTACCTCCCCAGCCTCTAGAATTTTGTTATGGCAGTTTGAGCCAACTAAGAGCCTCTTTCTCTCTCTCTCTCTATATATATATATATATATTTTTTTTCTTTTTCTGATAATGAATCAGAAGTCTAACCAATTGGGGCCATGCATGACATTGAAGGAGTTCTACACCTTGGTCTGTTGACACCTTGAGTAGGAAAGTTGGTGGCTGTAGACTAGCTCTTGCTCAGGGAATGTTTTCAGAGCACTGTAGCTGCTGAGAATTTCTTTCCTTTCTGATCACCTGAGCAGGTGGCATCTTTCTCATAGGTAGAAATCATTTGTCCATTCAAGATACATTTATTGTGCCAACTATTGCCCTAAGGGCTGGGGATATAGCAGCAAACAAATCAAAGTAGTTTTCTACTCAGGTAGCTTGTGTGTACATATATGGGAAAGTGAAGTCGCTCAGTCGTGTCTGACTCTTTGCGACCCCATGGATTGTAGCCTACCAAGCTCCTCCGTCCATGGGATTTTCTGGGCAAAGGTACTGGAGTGGGTTGCCATTTCCTCCTCCAGAGGGTCTTCCTGACCCAGGAATTGAACCCAGGTCTACCTGCACTGCAGGCAGATGCTTTACCCCGAAAGATGAGATAAATGTTATGAAAAAAATAAAGCTGGGGGGACAGTGAAGGACAGAGGGAATAATTTAATATGGGTCCTCAGCGAGATCACTCTATAGAGGCATCACTTGAACCGTGTATCAGCAGAGGTCCAGGCACAGCTGCAGAGATGAAAGCAGGTATTTCAACAGGTGAGGTTCAATACAGGAAATGAATAACGTAGCAGATGTTGGGCACTGATGTAAGCCAAAAGCACTTGGAGCAACCCAGGAGTCGTAAATGCAGAAGCCACTGCCGTGCTAGGACAGGGGAGTGAGGGGACGAGATTGGGGTTATCAGCACCCAGAAACTCAGAAGAGGAGGTGCTAGAGCTGACTTTAGCTTTGGTCTGGGATCTTCTTTCTTCTGCCTGCCGGGAATAGACGCAAGTCTTGAGCGGTGGCAGCCTTCTCACAATCATTAGGAAACCACAGAGATGAAAGTTACTCTCAAAGGATGATGGAGCAGGAAGATGGACAAAGGCTCAGGAAAGAGTAAAATCAACTGAAGCGTCAGCCTGGCTTTCCTATCTCTTGACTTCCTGCTATTTGACCCAATGATATTTGATATTTTAATTGAGTAAAGTTTGAAGCTGGTTTGTTAGCAACTAAGAAAGAAAAGTCCTGCCAGATAAAGTAAGGCACAAAGTCTTAATGATAATCTCATGACACATGAAATGGTTGGATCATCCCCTCTTGGCTAAGAAACTCCTATCATCTCATCAGACAGATTTGTAGTCTCTCTTGATATGAGCTACACTGCTTGGCATGAGTGGCCAAGCCTTTCGCTCATACCTCTGCTTCCTCTCTGTGTGGGTCTCTTCTTTACTTGGAGCTCTGAAAGCACTTGGAGGCTGCTTGAGGAGAAAAATGTCTTGGGACTCTTTCCTCCTAAGACAAATATTTGGTATCATATCTAGTCTCACTTTCCCAAACCAAATCATACTATAGTTTCATTGGCAACATTTCTACCAGCCCTAAACCAAACACAAAGAGTGCCAACCATGTGCATAAGTTGATGAAGTGGTAAAAAGATGAAGAGCTGTGACCATGTTTGAGCTGGGCAGGGATAATGACAACTATGTCACAACTGGTGCCTGCCCCACCCTCTACACCTCGATTCAAGATGCCCTTGGGAGCAGAATTAACATAGATTTTATGGATGGCAAATGTGTCTTAGGATTGATGAAATACAGACCAAGTACTTAATAAAAGTTGTTGTAGTCCCTGAAACTGTTATTTTACTGCCTGTAAGGGCAGTTGTGTGACTGTTTCACGACTGAATTTGAGATGTGTTTGAAAAGGAAAAACTGAGTGAGCTTTTTAAATCTAACTATTAGATTCTTTTTTTCTTTCTAGAGGTGCTTTATTATTATTCTCAATTGTAGTGTAGTTGATTTACAATGTCATGTTGGTTTCAGGTATAAAGCAAAGCGATTCAGGTATATATACATGCTAACTCATTTCAGCCGTGTCCAACTCTTTGTGAGCTATGGACTGTAGCCCACCAGGCTCCCCTGTCCATGGGACTCTCCAGGCAAGAGCAGTGGAATGGGTTGCCATGCCCTCCTCCCACCCAGGGATCGAACCAGTGTCTCTTCGGTCTCCTGCACTGGCAGGGGAGTTCTTTACCACGAGCGCCACCTGGGAAGCCCATATGGGCGTGTGTGTGTGTGTTCTTTTTCAGGTTTTCTTCCTTTATAGGCTACTGCAAGATATTGAATATAGTTGCCTGTGGTAACCATACATACCGTATGGTATGGTACTACACATACCGTATAGTATGTCCTTGTTGGTTATCTCTTTTATATATAGTGTTGTGTATCTGTTAATACCAAACTCCTGGTTTAGTCCTCCTCTTCCCTTTCCCCTTTGTTTTAATCATAAGTTTGCTTTCTATGTCTATGGGTCTAATTCATTTTTAATTAGCATTCATACCCCTAAAATGGGCTTTCCTGGTTGCTCAGAAGGTAAAGAATCCACCCACAATGCAGGAAACCTGGTTCCATTCCTGGGTTGGTAAGATCCCCTGGAGGATGGCATGGCAACTCACTCCAGTATTCTTGCCTGGAGAATCCCAAGGACAGAGGAGCTTGGCAGGCTAACAGTCAATAGCGTTGCAAAGAGTTGGACACGACTGAGTGACTAAGCACAGCAGCCCTAAAATTGTAAAGGGGAGTATTTGAGTGGGTTAAAGAATCTAGCGATGGGTAAACCATTCACTGAAATTACCAAACACATAAAGCAAACATTTTAGCTGTTTACATGGATTATGTGGAAGCGGGAATGCGGTTTTGAGGCCAGGACCGGGGCCACTCGCGTCTCCATCCTATGAACTGTACCCCTCATCTCTTGTTCACCTCTGTCCACGTGTGCTCAGCGAGGTCCAATTATTCAATGACTGGCTCTGAGGCTCCCACACCAAGACTCTCACTGTCCTTCCAGGGTTTGCTCCCCCTGTCTCCCGTCCCCCTCTCCTTTGCATTTCTGCCCAGCTCTTCCTTTACACAGGTCCTCTTTACTGCATTGCACACTGTGAGTGTCTCTGTCTGTTGCTCCCAGTGCCATCACTACAGACCCGCGTGGCATGTCCAGTGTGGCCCTGCCCAGAGTCCCTGCCACGTCCTGGCCCTCCTGCTCTGTGCCCTGCCGCCACGCCAACCTCCCTCCAACTCTCCATGGACTGTGGGCCACCCACTCTCACACACGGGGTGTGCTTGCCCAGGGGACCTGTCCTGCTGCTCGCCCTGCCTCTGGGGTCACCCTTATCCATCCTTGAAATCAGCATTTTTCAAACATTTCTGACCACAGGTTATAGTCAGAAAAGCACTTCATATCAGACTCACATAGCTTTTGACATATATGTATGTATATATGTCACTCTGCTATGCACTCTGATATTTTCTATTCTGTTTAATTTATCTTGATACAAAGTGCTGTTTGCAACCTGTGATATTCAGTTCCTGACTCAGTGAGTCATAAGTGGCCAGAGATGGTGTGTCTCACAGGCCAGGCGACACTTCCCAGGAAGCCCTGCCCAGCTTCTCGGGTGTGGCTCGGCCCCTGTCACACTGACTCTCATTCCTCCGCAAGTCACCCTTTACATCGCCTGTCACAGGGTCTGGTTACATGTAAGTGTGCGTGTTTGTGTCGCCATGTGTACATGCATATGCGTGTATGTATGTGTGTGCCGATGCATGTGTGTGTGCTTGTATGCACATGTGTGTTTATATGTGTGTGTGTGATTATTTCATGGATGCCTGTACTCCCCATTTAGATGACATCTCTGTCAAGGCAGAGGTGGCGTCTACTTTTCCACTATTTACTAGGAGAGACCCTCAGTAAGGTCCCTTCATGGAAGCTTCCACCCTATGTCCCCTTCATTCACTGACTAATTTCATCATAAGAGGCAGGGGTCATCAATAGACTGAGACTCTGTTCCTTAGGTCACTTAGAGCAAGTTCTGTGGGTCCCTTTCCCACTTAAGCTGTGGGTCTAGGTGAAGGAGGAGGACAAAGGACAGGGGACAATTCCTGGATCATTGCTACCAAGAGAATCAGCAGCCGGACTGATCCAGCTCCCCTCTGGTGCCAGCAGAGCCTGAAATCAGAGTCCGGTGATTCCCAGAGTGTCTGGCACAGAGAAAACACTCAGAAAGTACCTTCCAATTTGCTCTCTGATCTTTATTATCTCCTTCCTTCTGCTCACTTTAGGCTTTGCTTTTTCTTCTTTTTCTCCTTCTTTTAAGTGCTAAGCTAGGTTGTTGGAGATTCTTCTTTTTTTTTTTTTTTTTTTGAGGAAAGTCTGTCTGTGAGAAATCACACTGCTGCTGCTAAGTCGCTTCAGTCGTGTCCGACCCTGTGCGACCCCAGAGGTGGCAGCCCACCAGACTCTGCCATCCCTGGGATTCTCCAGGCAAGAACACTAGAGTGGGTTGCCATTTCCTTCTCCAGTGCAGGAAAGTGAAAAGTGAAAGAAGTCAATCAGTCGTGTCCGACTCCTTACAACCCCATGGACTGCAGCCTTCCAGGAATGGAAAAGAATTCTTTTTTTTAACTGAGTCATTTTGCTATTCATGAATAATTAGCACATTATAAATCAACTATGCTTCAATTAAGAAATAAAAGAATAAATTCTGTTTAAGAGTCACGAAATGGATGTGTATTACATAGCAGCTGCTGTGAATGGATACACCAATAAAAATTTATTTTAAAAAAATGTGTTAATAAAAAAAAGACTTTTGGGAGGATGGCTGACTATGGAGAGGAGTTAGCGTGAGAAGTTTTGTGAACGCACTGGACACTGGTCCAAGCCATGCCCGACCCCTACTTGCCTGACAGCGATGGCCTTGCCTCCTGACTGGCCTCCCTGCCTCCCCTCCCCCCACGCCCACTCACTCTCTTCTCAACACAGTGACTGTTGGTGCTCTTGCTTTCATTCAGCTTCAGAGCCCAAGTCCCCACTCAGCCCCAAGGCCCTGCCAGCTCTCCCTTTCCCTTCAGAGGGCAACACCCACATTCCCTTGCTCCCTCTGCTCACCCCTAGTGCCTTTTTGGGGGCTCCAAGCCCTCTTCTGCCTGGAGGTCTTTGCATTTGCTCTGCCCTCTGGCAGCCACATATTTGGATCTGAAAGCTATTTAGGAGATTATGTAGATGGGTGGGATAGGATGGGGCAGGGGAAGGAGGTCCAAGAGGGATGTGATATGCGGATAGCTGATTCACTTCATAGTACAGCAGAAACTGACACATCATTGTAAAGCAACTATACTCCCCAGTTTTTTTTAGAGAAAGCAAATCAATTTAACTCTGAGAAATATAAACCAAGTATAAATAACTTACACATAAAATTGGTGTTTCAGAATTTATTTCCCAGTTATGACTTCATAAATTCATTGTCTTTTCATCCATGATACAGTTGTTCAGGGGAATGTGACAGATGGCAGCAGAAACAAAAGCTCAAAGAATTTTTTAAAAAAGACTTGGTTACAGGAGTGAGCATGTCAGGATGTCATCCATACTTCCAAATTTCCTGCCCACACAAGGAGTGGAGGATGGTGGGGTCATTCTCTTGGGAGGCACCACTGGACGAGCCCAGGTTGGGTGGTAGGATTCTGAATTCAGTTCTGAACCCATTGAAGTTGAGGTACCTGTGAGTCATCCAAAGGGAGAGAGCAAGAGAAGAGACAGATATTCAGTGACCTGACCATCAGAGCAGAGTTCTCCACCAGAGATGTCAGTTCACATCTACTACGACATCTATCTCCTTACGTTATCTACGTGTAGGTGTTAAGGGAAGCCCAGTGGGTGGATGAGATGGGAGAGTGCAGTGAGATGGCCCAGGACCAGCCTTGAAGTACCCCAACAGTGACTGACCTTGAATACAAGGACGAGCTTACAAAGGAGACGGAAGCCAAGAAGGAGGGGAGAATCAGGGTGCAGGATGGGGAATGGAGGTTGTGGCCACCTGGGTGCGATCCTGCCTACCAGTTTCATAAGCTTCTTCATCTCAGACCCACTTCATAAGGTTGCCTGAGGAAGCAAATGAAACATGACCTTCGCTAAGGGTTAACATCATGCTGGGCATGTATCAGATGACCTTACATGGAGATGGTTCTTCTGATGGGGAGATCCCCTAGGATTGGTGTGGCTATTCATCCCATTTTGCTCAGAACCATCCTGGCTGACACCTGTTGCCCTGACGTCATTGTGAATGTTACTCTCTTCATTTTCCAAAAAGAAAGTTCAAGTGTTTGTTGCTCAGTCATGTCCTGCTCTTTGCAGCCCCATGGACTATAGCCTGCCAGGCTCCTCTGTCCATGGAATTCTCCAGGCAAGAATACTGGAGTGAGTTGCCATTCCCTTCTCCAGGGAATCTTCCCAACCCAGGGATCGAACCTGGGTCTCCTGAATCTCCTGCTTTGCTGTCATATTTTTTACCATCTGAGCCATGAGTGACTCATTCTCCAAAGATGCCCATTTGACCTGTAAGCAGTGTGTTCACCGCACCCATGACATGGACCATTAGCACAGGGACAGCATAGCTGAGATGAACTACAAAATCGTCAGAGGTATAAATCCCAAGGGAGGATCCCATTGAGAGTCCGCTTCAGGACCAGGAGTATCAAAGTTGGGTGCCCAAATGAGACATCTCCTGTTACTCACGCAGTCAGTAAACTTGACTGCCGAATAAAATCCAATGTCAAGGTTTTAGCAACAGATGACATTTTTTAGCCTAAAACCACCCACAGATATTTTCACATTTAAATACCCTTGTAAATGAAGCTCCATTGTGAAAGGCAGCTTTAAATATTTTAGCCTTGAAGAAAAAAAAAAAAAATCCTATCATGAAGATTTCTTTCCACTGGTAAATGAGTCATGCATTTATGGAACATATAGAGTTTTTAATTTATATTCCTTTGATAAACAGCTATCTATGATGACAAATATTCTATCCCTTTCTCCAGAGCCTCAGAGATCAAATCCTTTTTATAGGATATGATGTTATAGATCATATTACACTGATTGGTTAATTCTCGACCAGAGGTATTGAAAAAGATTTATAGTATGTGAGAAGCATAAAATTGTTTTAAAAGAGCCTTTGATGTTTACAAACAAAAATACTTTTTTCATGGCTGGGAGGTGATTTTTTTTTTTTTAAGTAGAGATACTAGGACGTATTTAAAAGAGAATAGTAAAGACCAGTATGACAGCATCATTCATTTAAAAAGAATTTGTTACAGTTTTACAAATGTAACATGAAGAATTTTGACCATCCTACAAAATAGGAGAAGCCCCTTTCTCTGCTGTGAGCACCCCACCAGAAAGTAAACACAAAGGACCCAACTTAGAAGAATAAATTATGTGGTAACATGACAGTAATACGGGTTGATTCTCTTGGGAAATTCCAAGATCTCCAAATGATTTTATTAAAACAAAGATTTTTTTTTTTTTTTCAAAGATCTTGGCAAGATCAGAAGAAAATAAACTATTTTTAAGGGTCTGGAATTTTTAAAATAAATTTATTGCGCTATCACTTACACACAATAAAATACGCCCTTTACAGGTTTGTGATTCAGTGGGGTTTAGTAGATTCACAGGGTTGGTAATTTTAAAAATTATCAATATTTAATTTTAGAACATTTCACTAGCATGAAGAAAATTCATAAACTTAGCAATCATGCACCCTTCTGTCTTTCTCCAGGTCTAGGCATCTATTAACCTACTTTCTGTCTTTACAGTTTTTCCTACTCAAAACGTTTCATATAAGTGGAATCATATACTATGTGGTCTTTCATGCCTGGCTTCCTTTACTTAGTGGAATGTTTCCAAGATTTATGCCATTGTAACACGTATCAGTATGTCCTTCCTTTTTATGGCTGAATAATATCCCTGCCCACCCATGGTCCCTCTGTCCAAGCCCATGGTGAAGGTTCCAAGCCCCACTGGGCTCTGCCTCTGTTCCTCTCTTGCCCCTGCAGAATTGGGGTGGCAACACTCCATACTGTTTCCTGACCCTGAGGGCCCCCTCTCTCGTGCTGTTTCGTTTAACACTCCTCACCTTTGTAGAGAGTTCCTTTGCTAAAATATCCTCCAAAGAACCATCTGAACCAAAGAAGTTCTTTTTCCTGCTGGGACCCTAACTGATACAGAGATTATACTTAATATTTTTTCCCCCAGCTCGAGCCAAAAAGATGGTCCTTACAAAATAGAGAAATGTGAGTGCTTTGGGTTAAGCTCACCACTCTAGCGATACTGATAAATCAGAATGAGCTCTATAAAAGGGAAACTTGGCTAAGACAGTGTCTGTGTGAACCACAGCCAACTCCCTTTCTAGCCAAGCTTCTGGCCTGGCTACGGGCAGGTGTGGGAGTCCACACCCAGGAAATTAGCACAAGTAGGGGGCAGGCAAACCCCAGCCATAGTGCGAACTACTGCTGGCAAGGCACAGTATCCCAGCACAGAAGGCAAGAGCTGAACAGTTCCCCATAAATACACAATATTTGTAAACCCAGGTGGTGCTAGTGGTAAAGAACCCGCCTGCCAATACAGGAGACATTCGATCCCTGGGTGGGAAAGATCCCCTGGAGAAGGGAATGGCAACTCACTTCAGTATTCTTGCCTGGAGAATACCAAGGACAGAAGAGCCTGGCGGGCTACAGTCTACAGGGTTGCAAAGAGTTGGACACCCTGAAGCGACTTAATAGGCACGCATGCATTAAGACACTCATCAGTAATTGCAGTGTCGAGAAGGAGGGAGGAAGCGGCCATCTCCTTGCGCTGTGTGGCTGACAGAAGTGGCAGCAGAGGACTGAGGATTTAGTTCTAAAGGGTCCTGCTAAGAGACCGACACAAGCCAGAGTCGCAGCATCCACCACAAGGCGAAAAGCTTCCTCTGCATGGCGTTGACCCAGACGGTTCAAGGCGCCTGGCTTCATAGCTCAGGTAATATGCAGTGCGCGTGCACGCGTGTGAGTGTGTGTGTGTGTATGAGGGAGGAGGGATACGCATTTAGCTGAGACCTCTAGTATTCCGGAAAGGACAGGATGGGTTTGCAGGCCAGTCCCCCGTGGTGGCGCAGCCCAGGCCACTCTGGACCGGCAGCGCAGCCCCTCCCCTTCCCCTCCGACCCCTTCCCCGCACACACTTGTTCTCCTCTTCAGTAGTTTTTATGACTACCTGGGCCTCCCTGCAATGGCACCCCACTCCAGTACTCTTGCCTGGAAAATCCCATGGATGGAGGAGCCTGGAAGGCTGCAGTCCATGGGGTCGCCAAGAGTCGGACACGACTGAGCGACTTCACATTCACTTTTCACTTTCATGAACTGGAGAAGGAAATGGCAACCCACTCCAGTGTTATTGCCTGGAGAATCCCAGGGATGGGAGAGCCTGGTGGGCTGCCGTCTATGGGGTCGCACAGAGTCGGACACGACTGAAGCGACAGCAGCAGCAGCTGGCCTCCCTATTTTCCTCTCTTTTGGTGTCCTGAGCTCTTTGCAACACAATGTGGGTACAGACCGCTATCTGTACCCCCAAATCAGGAGTTCCCAAGAAGGGGTGCCCTTTGGTTTTCAGAATCTGCCTGTGGGTTCCAGTGTGTTGGTTATGATATCAGCGATTTTTTTATTGTTTTTTTTTTTCTTGTGTTTTTATATTTAAAAGGCAGTATATCTTTTATACTGGGAATCTGCAGTATAAGAGGCATAATGCACTTTTATTTTTTTTACTTCGGTTGGTGTGTACTGTATATAGTCTGTGTGCTTCTTGTGATGAAAATAAACTCTCTCTATGTATTTTTTTGTATTGGGGTACAGCTGCATAACAATGCTGTGTTAGTTTCAGGTGTACAGCAAAATAGTTCAGTTATACATATACACAGAATTCAGAAAGTTCTTTTTCCATTTAGGTTAACACAGAATATTGAGCAGAGCTCCCTGTGCTATACAGTAGGTCCTCGTTGTTTATCTATTTAAATATAGTAGTGTGTAAGTCATTCCCTATCTATCCCTCCTCCCACTCATCCCCTCTGGCAACCAGAATTTCATTCTTCAAGTCTGTGAGTCTGTTTCCATTTTGTAAATAAGTTCATTTGTATCATTTTCTTTAGATCCCACATATAAGTGATAGCATACAGTATTTGTCTTTCTCTGTCTGACTTACTTCACTTATTATGGTAATCTCCATGTCTGCCCATACTGCTGCAAATGGCATTATTTCATTCTTTTCAATGGCTGAGTAATATTCCATTGTAGCTATGTACCACATCTTCTGTAGCCAGTTACGTGTCAATGGACATTTAGGTTGCTTCCATTTCCTGGCTATTGCAAGCAATGCTGCAGTGAATATTGGGGTACACGTGTACTTTCAAATTATGTTTTCCTCTGGATATATGCCCAGAAGTGGAGTTGTTAGGGGAAGCACACTGATTGAAACTGCCTACTCTGGCCAGGCACCGTAGTAACCATTTGCATGAGTTGTTTTATGACAGGAGATCCTGATAAGGAATACGGAACTAATAAGCCACCACCAAACTGAAGTGTTCGGGAAAGGTCGAAAGGAGACACCNAATACCCTTGTAAATGAAGCTCCATTGTGAAAGGCAGCTTTAAATATTTTAGCCTTGAAGAAAAAAAAATAAAAATCCTATCATGAAGATTTCTTTCCACTGGTAAATGAGTCATGCATTTATGGAACATACAGAGTTTTAAATTTATATTCCTTTGATAAACAGCAATCTATGATGACAAATATTCTATCCCTTTCTCCAGAGCCTCAAAGATCAAATCCTTTTTATAGGATATGATGTTATAGATCATATTACACTGATTGGTTAATTCTCGACCAGAGGTATTGAAAAAGATTTATAGTATGTGAGAAGCATAAAATTGTTTAAAAAGAGCCTTTGATGTTTACAAACAAAAATACTTTATTTCATGGCTGGGAGGTGATTTTTTTTTTTTTAAGTAGAGATACTAGGACGTATTTAAAAGAGAATAGTAAAGACCAGTATGACAGCATCATTCATTTAAAAAGAATTTGTTACAGTTTTACAAATGTAACATGAAGAATTTTGACCATCCTACAAAATAGGAGAAGCCCCTTTCTCTGCTGTGAGCACCCCACCAGAAAGTAAACACAAAGGACCCAACTTAGAAGAATAAATTATGTGGTAACATGACAGTAATACGGGTTGATTCTCTTGGGAAATTCCAAGATCTCCAAATGATTTTATTAAAACAAAGATTTTTTTTTTTTTTACAAAGATCTTGGCAAGATCAGAAGAAAATAAACTATTTTTAAGGGTCTGGAATTTTTAAAATAAATTTATTGCGCTATCACTTACACACAATAAAATACGCCCTTTACAGGTTTGTGATTCAGTGGGGTTTAGTAGATTCACAGGGTTGGTAATTTTAAAAATTATCAATATTTAATTTTAGAACATTTCACTAGCATGAAGAAAATTCATAAACTTAGCAATCATGCACCCTTCTGTCTTTCTCCAGGTCTAGGCATCTATTAACCTACTTTCTGTCTTTACAGTTTTTCCTACTCAAAACGTTTCATATAAGTGGAATCATATACTATGTGGTCTTTCATGCCTGGCTTCCTTTACTTAGTGGAATGTTTCCAAGATTTATGCCATTGTAACACGTATCAGTATGTCCTTCCTTTTTATGGCTGAATAATATCCCTGCCCACCCATGGTCCCTCTGTCCAAGCCCATGGTGAAGGTTCCAAGCCCCACTGGGCTCTGCCTCTGTTCCTCTCTTGCCCCTGTAGAATTGGGGTGGCAACACTCCATACTGTTTCCTGACCCTGAGGGCCCCCTCTCTCGTGCTGTTTCGTTTAACACTCCTCACCTTTGTAGAGAGTTCCTTTGCTAAAATATCCTCCAAAGAACCATCTGAACCAAAGAAGTTCTTTTTCCTGCTGGGACCCTAACTGATACAGAGATTATACTTAATATTTTTTCCCCCAGCTCGAGCCAAAAAGATGGTCCTTACAAAATAGAGAAATGTGAGTGCTTTGGGTTAAGCTCACCACTCTAGCGATACTGATAAATCAGAATGAGCTCTATAAAAGGGAAACTTGGCTAAGACAGTGTCTGTGTGAACCACAGCCAACTCCCTTTCTAGCCAAGCTTCTGGCCTGGCTACGGGCAGGTGTGGGAGTCCACACCCAGGAAATTAGCACAAGTAGGGGGCAGGCAAACCCCAGCCATAGTGCGAACTACTGCTGGCAAGGCACAGTATCCCAGCACAGAAGGCAAGAGCTGAACAGTTCCCCATAAATACACAATATTTGTAAACCCAGGTGGTGCTAGTGGTAAAGAACCCGCCTGCCAATACAGGAGACATTAGATCCCTGGGTGGGAAAGATCCCCTGGAGAAGGGAATGGCAACTCACTTCAGTATTCTTGCCTGGAGAATACCAAGGACAGAAGAGCCTGGCGGGCTACAGTCTACAGGGTTGCAAAGAGTTGGACACCCTGAAGCGACTTAATAGGCACGCATGCATTAAGACACTCATCAGTAATTGCAGTGTCGAGAAGGAGGGAGGAAGCGGCCATCTCCTTGCGCTGTGTGGCTGACAGAAGTGGCAGCAGAGGACTGAGGATTTAGTTCTAAAGGGTCCTGCTAAGAGACCGACACAAGCCAGAGTCGCAGCATCCACCACAAGGCGAAAAGCTTCCTCTGCATGGCGTTGACCCAGACGGTTCAAGGCGCCTGGCTTCATAGCTCAGGTAATATGCAGCGCGCGTGCACAAGTGTGAGTGTGTGTGTGTGTATGAGGGAGGAGGGATACGCATTTAGCTGAGACCTCTAGTATTCCGGAAAGGACAGGATGGGTTTGCAGGCCAGTCCCCCGTGGTGGCGCAGCCCAGGCCACTCTGGACCGGCAGCGCAGCCCCTCCCCTTCCCCTCCGACCCCTTCCCCGCACACACTTGTTCTCCTCTTCAGTAGTTTTTATGACTACCTGGGCCTCCCTGCAATGGCACCCCACTCCAGTACTCTTGCCTGGAAAATCCCATGGATGGAGGAGCCTGGAAGGCTGCAGTCCATGGGGTCGCCAAGAGTCGGACACGACTGAGCGACTTCACATTCACTTTTCACTTTCATGAACTGGAGAAGGAAATGGCAACCCACTCCAGTGTTATTGCCTGGAGAATCCCAGGGATGGGAGAGCCTGGTGGGCTGCCGTCTATGGGGTCGCACAGAGTCGGACATGACTGAAGCGACAGCAGCAGCAGCTGGCCTCCCTATTTTCCTCTCTTTTGGTGTCCTGAGCTCTTTGCAACACAATGTGGGTACAGACCGCTATCTGTACCCCCAAATCAGGAGTTCCCAAGAAGGGGTGCCCTTTGGTTTTCAGAATCTGCCTGTGGGTTCCAGTGTGTTGGTTATGATATCAGCGATTTTTTTATTGTTTTTTTTTTCTTGTGTTTTTATATTTAAAAGGCAGTATATCTTTCATACTGGGAATCTGCAGTATAAGAGGCATAATGCACTTTTATTTTTTTTACTTCGGTTGGTGTGTACTGTATATAGTCTGTGTGCTTCTTGTGATGAAAATAAACTCTCTCTATGTATTTTTTTGTATTGGGGTACAGCTGCATAACAATGCTGTGTTAGTTTCAGGTGTACAGCAAAATAGTTCAGTTATACATATACACAGAATTCAGAAAGTTCTTTTTCCATTTAGGTTAACACAGAATATTGAGCAGAGCTCCCTGTGCTATACAGTAGGTCCTCGTTGTTTATCTATTTAAATATAGTAGTGTGTAAGTCATTCCCTATCTATCCCTCCTCCCACTCATCCCCTCTGGCAACCAGAATTTCATTCTTCAAGTCTGTGAGTCTGTTTCCATTTTGTAAATAAGTTCATTTGTATCATTTTCTTTAGATCCCACATATAAGTGATAGCATACAGTATTTGTCTTTCTCTGTCTGACTTACTTCACTTATTATGGTAATCTCCATGTCTGCCCATACTGCTGCAAATGGCATTATTTCATTCTTTTCAATGGCTGAGTAATATTCCATTGTAGCTATGTACCACATCTTCTGTAGCCAGTTACGTGTCAATGGACATTTAGGTTGCTTCCATTTCCTGGCTATTGCAAGCAATGCTGCAGTGAATATTGGGGTACACGTGTACTTTCAAATTATGTTTTCCTCTGGATATATGCCCAGAAGTGGAGTTGTTAGGGGAAGCACACTGATTGAAACTGCCTACTCTGGCCAGGCACCGTAGTAACCATTTGCATGAGTTGTTTTATGACAGGAGATCCTGATAAGGAATACGGAACTAATAAGCCACCACCAAACTGAAGTGTTCGGGAAAGGTCGAAAGGAGACACCGCGTGTCCGTCCACTTCCCAGAATCCCTCTCGCTAGCATCCATCTTAGCTGAGCGATGCATGCACCACCAAGAAAGACTCTAAATTAGAATGATTGGCCAAAGACCACCCAGAAACTAATCCCATCATCATAAAACCCGAGACTGCGAGCCACGCGGCAGAGCAGTTCTCCTGGGTTTCCTTACTCTACTGCTCTCCACCTGGTGCCCTTCCCAATAAAATCTCTTGCTTTGTCAGCACATGTGTCTCTTCGGACAATTCATTTCTGAGTGTTAGACAAGAGCCTGGTTTTAGGCCCTGGAAAGGGTCTGCCTTCCTGCAACAGAATTGCTGGATCCTTTAGTAGCTGGATCCTTTATATGTAGTTTTTTCAGGAAGCCCCATACTGTTTTCCATAGTGACTGTACCAATTTACATTCCCCACACAGCACAGAAGGTTCTAAAAAGGGGGGTGTCTTAAAGGAGAGATATTTTAGTTAAGTCAGCTAGCATTTTCACTCTCTTCTCAAGCTGTTTTAGTTCTTTGATGTCTCTCCCAGCCTGGACACTATCTTGCCCAGCACTCCTTGTGGTTGGTTTGCCTAGCACCGCTGGTGTCCTGTTTGATTACATCTGTCTGAGAAACCAGTCCCACAAAGTGCCCCCAGATCGCCACTTTCTGCCATGCTCCATGGGACTGGAAAAGTTCCCTGGTGGCTCAGACAGTAAAGCGTCTGTCTACAATGCAGGAGATCCGGGTTCGATCCTTGGGTCAGGAAGATCCCCTGGGGAAGGAAATGGCAATCTACTCCAGTACTATTGCCTGGAAAATCCCATGGACAGAGGAGCCTGGTAGGCTACAGTCCATGGGGTCACAAAGAGTCAGACATTCACTGAGCGACTTCACTTTAACTTTCATATGACCCTAGTTGTGAGGCTTGGCTGTCAGGAATAGGAATACACCCATCTGGGAGAGATGGATTCATTTCTGGAGAAAGACGGTCTTGTATTTATATTCTTCNGCCTGGAAAATCCCATGGACAGAGGAGCCTGGTAGGCTACAGTCCATGGGGTCACAAAGAGTCAGACATTCACTGAGCGACTTCACTTTAACTTTCATATGACCCTAGTTGTGAGGCTTGGCTGTCAGGAATAGGAATACACCCATCTGGGAGAGATGGATTCATTTCTGGAGAAAGACGGTCTTGTATTTATATTCTTCCGCATGGAAGTTAGGCAAGGAAATAACCTGGGCCAAACCAACAGACTGATGGATACTACCTCTCCCAGAAAAGTCCTTTCAAAAAGACGCAGATGAGTATGAGAACCTCTAGAAAGGGAGCTTTTTTACATGATGATAGTTTGATACTGGCCAGACAGTTTTTAAAAATGGTTGGATAAATAATTCATGATGTATGCAGTTTGCTCCTTTTTTTAGTTGAAATGTATTTATTTATTTTAATTGGAGGCTAATTGCAATGTTGTGATGGCACTGAATCATATACATTACCACATGTAAAATAGATAGCCAGTTTGCTCTTATATGCTACTCTTTCTATTTAAAATATACTGTGACAGTCTCACATGTGATTAAGAATTCTTTTGTGACCTACAGATAATTATTACACAGCATATTATTCAATGTCTGTTATTGTAACCAAAGCGAGGTCTGGCTCTCATTGCTCAAAAGTCAATAAAGAGACAAGACTGAGGGAAAGTAAAGTTTGCTTAATTTTGAATGTTGACAATCGGCTGGGAGGGCAGATGTCTGTCCAAATACTGACTCCCCTCAAGACAATCAGAGGGCAAGAGCTTTTATAGGCAGAGTGAGGGGGCTACATGCAGAGCCAGCACAGTCAGCGCTGACAGTCATCTTGAAGTTGGTCATTGGTGGTCTGACCAGAGTCACCTTGATTGTCTTAAGTCCAGTTAGTCTTCAGTTCCAGGGTCAGCTTGTTCCCATTTCCTTGAGGCCAATTCTTGGAATTGTGGCAGCTTATGTCATGGCTACAGTCTGGTCATCACGCAATTAACTTCTTCCACCTGGTGAGTGTTCTAGTATCTGTAAGACAGCTTACAGGACAAGGCTCAGAAAAGTATCTATAGCCCTTGACAAGGAACATCAAACCTGGTCTCCCGCCTTGCAGGTAGACTAGCACCTGAGCTGCCACGGAAGCCCTAAATGTTCTTGACTTTGCTTAATGACCAAACTGTTATCATTCAGTCTCCTTCGACTGGTTTCCTGGTTTCCCATGTTCTCATTTCTCTGATTAAGCTTATTTTGGGCTAAAGTTTTTCCACAGATAAAAGGCAGGTGGAGAACATAGGCAGCAGGAATCATGAAGCATAGTGTTCTGCTTCATTATCATTATTTAGCCAGTCACCTATTATTGGGCATCTGATGTGTTTGCAGCTTTTCAGTATTATGAGTAGTGCTGTAATGAACATCCTTGCCTATATATATGTCTTTGGGCTTACCTTTGACTATTTCCCAAAGCCAGGTTCCTCATGGTGGAATTTATATGTTAAAGGTTTACATATTTTTAATTTTGGTATACTTTGTTAAAATACCCTCTTGAAAGATTGCTAATGTAGATCTCACTAATATGCTATTATCTTTCTAGATTTTGCAGTGTGATGAGTGGGCTTGCCTGCCTGCAACGTAGGAGACACAGGAGATGCAAGTTCAATCCCTAGGTCAGGAAGATCCCCTGGAGGAGGGCATGGCAACCCACTCCAGTATTCTTGCCTGGAGAATCCCATGGACAGAGGAGCCTGGTGGGCTACAGTCCATGGGGTCACAAAGTGTTGGACACGACTGAAGTCATAAGGGAATGTGAGGAGTATAAATTTAAATTTCTATGTTTTTGCCTTTGATTACTAGTGAAATTTGCTGTGTTTAAAATTATTAGGCATTTGAATGAATATTCTTTACCCAGATTTTCCACTGGATACATCAGCCATACTTTATTGATTAATAAGAAGTCTTTATAGTTTCAAAAATTTAAACCTTAATCAGAAATAATTTTCCCTGTTTGTCATTTGCATTTTCAGTTTGCTTTCAAAATTCTTTAATTTTATGGAAAAATTTAAATGTTTATGTGACCTTGTATATCCATTTTTCTCTTGATGTCCTTTGAGGGGTTTGCCTTTTTTATCCTTAGAAAAGTATTCTTCCCCGTGGAAACACAGACATATCCATGTAATATTGTGTCTTATTGTTTCCTTGGTTTCATTTTTTACATTTAAATAGTGAGATCATCTAAAGTGTAATTCAGAGAAAGTTATAAATTAGCAATTTCAATGAATTAATTTTGTTCCAAATGGTCATCTAATTGTGCCAAAATAAGCTACTAAATAATTCACTCCTTATCTCTGATTTGAAATGCTACCTTCATTCTTGTTTGGTCTTGATCTTGCCCTTGACTTTCTATCCTGTTCTAATAACTGTTCATAACCTTACCAGTCCCCTTCTATCTTAGCTACTAAAATATTAAAATAAATAAATAAACAAACATTCTGTATCCCTATCTATCTATCTAATCAATAACATAAGCCCTTCCTTGTCATTCTTTTGCAAAGCACATTAACACAGTATCAGTTTGGGTACAATCAGGAGACAGAAACTGCACCATGATTTAAACATGGAAAGTTTACTATGAACAATCAGGTAATTATGATAAAAGAGTGACTGCAAAATACAGAAAACCTTAGCACTGCAAGAGAAAGCATGAGGAAGTTTACATCAGAGGGCTCCTCCCTCGCCTGGGCTCATACCTCACTCGATTGGGTGGAGATGGAGATCTTTGGATGACAAAGAGGTTGTCTGGTTCACAGAAATTGCCAGGCCAGAGGCACAGGTGAGTCCCAGTTGATGCCCAATTGCACGACAGAGAGATGCTAGTCCAAGCAGGAGCCTGGAGCCCACAGTGTCCATGCCAAGGGCCTGAGGGAGTTGATTGTCAGGTTGATGAGGAACCATGCATGTGCTTTGGGTGCATGGCTAAAGCAGAATGTGAATACCTCTAGTACATCTTGTAGTATGTTATTCTTCCATATGCAGGTTAGACTCATTTTTATATAGTCCCTAAATGTATCCCATTGGAATTATATGAAATATTTTCATTATGTTAGAGAAATTGATTTCCTTATAATCCTCAATATTCTTGTCCAGGAATATATGTTTCCTCTCTGTTATTTTTATAACCATCAGCAAAAATGTAGGATTTCTTCTTATATATTGTCTATTCCTATAGTCTCTTCCTTTTTGCTATTTATATCTCATTTCTATTTCTTGTCTTCTTGCATTAACTAAACACCATCAAATATGAATGTGTGCTTAGTTGCTCAGCTGTGTCCGACTCTTTGTGACCCTTTGAACTATAGCCCGCCAGGCTCCTCTGTCCATGGAATTCTCAAGGCAAGAGTACTGTTGTGTGTTGCCATTTTCTTCTCCAGAGGATCTTCCTGACCCAGGGATCAAACCTGCATCTCTTATATCTCCTGAATTGGCAAGTGGATTCTTTCCAACTGAGCCACTGGGAAGCTCTTATCAAATATGAAAGTGAAAATGCTTCCTGCTAGGCTTTATCTTGCTGTTCCTAGTTTTCTTTGTGTTCTAGGAAGTGCCTCTCTAGCATTTATCAAACTGATCAAGTAGTTTTCCTTCTTTACACATTTCATGTGATGAATTACATTAATAAGCTTTAAATAGGAGGCTATCCTCATCAAAATAAGTCATAATTGGCCACGGTGCATTATCTTTCAGCCTAATACTGAATTTGACTGTCTAATATTTTGTTTGGGATTTAAAGATCTATTGCAAAGGGGAATAATCTCCATTTTCTTTCTTGAACTATTAGGTTTGAGAATCAGGATTAGCCTGGTTAAAGAAACAAACAAACACAAAACCAGGAAGGATTCCATCTTTTTTAGAGTGTATAAATTAATGAATTTTCAGGTGTTAGAAATTTGAACTCTATAGTCTTTCTTCTTATTTCTTCTTCCCAATCTCTCTGCCTGCCTTGCTTCTGGCCCCTATCACTATGGATTCCTAACTAGTGTCTCTCAGCCTCAAGTCTCCCTTCCTGCAAAACTCATGGTAGGTGTTATGATTCAAAACCTGGCCCCAGACACCATGCCTTGAGTCACCAGTGTGCACAAGGATCCTGTGTCCAATAGTGAGTTTCAGCTGTCTGGCCACACTTGCTAGCTCTGTGACCAACAGCAAGTTACATAACCTCTCTATGCCTGTCTGTGCCTATTTCTTGATTTGTAAAAGAGGATAGTAGCACTTCCTCGTGTTCATTTCCTGGGGGTTTCTAGGAGAGAGACGAGCACGGAAGTAATGAGTAAGTACTACTGCCATTGGACAGTGTTGCTTGTTGACTCAAAATTTTTAAATTGAGCTTGTATTTTGTATATCTTTGTTTTTCCCATTTCACTTTTCTGGGCATTTATCTTTATCCTATTTTGGACTCTGAGGGAGGGAGAGAGGGATAGGGAGAGGGTGGGATGATTTGGGAGAATAGCATTGAAATATGTATACTATCATGCAAGAAACGAATCAAGGATTCATGTCAATATATGCCAAAACCAATACAGTACTGTAAAGTAAAATAAAGTAAAAATAAAAATAATTTAAAAAATCCTATTTTACAAAAGTGGCAGTCTGTTGCACATTGGAAGGAAAGGCCGCCACGAAATAGTCCTCCCCTACTAAGAGTGTGGGAGTAAAGCCTTGGCACTTCGTCTCTCCAGAAACTCTGGAGTCCTGCTTGATCACACTTGACCAGCAGGGCAGTGCTCACACCAGGTGTGAAGCGGGTCACCTGGAAAGAATCATTTTAGGTATCCTAACATCCCCAGCACCCAACTGGGGCTTAGAAAGTTGCATAAACTCCATGAGGGCTCAGATCTGCTAAGCAGCAAAGGCAGTTCAAATCTGGAGCTCTCAAGTCCTGAAATACACATTCCTCTCATGTGACTGGTAAACTTGACGGGGCTTGGCGGGGGTGGTGGGGGAGTGGCAGGAAATGGGGCTGTCTCTTATACACATCTAGATGTGTATAAGAGACAGGATAGAAAGTTGCATAAACTCCATGAGGGCTCAGATCTGCTAAGCAGCAAAGGCAGTTCAAATCTGGAGCTCTCAAGTCCTGAAATACACATTCCTCTCATGTGACTGGTAAACTTGACGGGGCTTGGCGGGGGTGGTGGGGGAGTGGCAGGAAATGGGGTGGGGATGGAGATGATCAGGTCTTGATGACTGATGAGCAGGCTCATCTCTTTCCATTGCCAGCCTTCTCTTCCAGGTGCAATTAGATTCTAATCTAGGCACAGTGAACTCACAAGTGTCTTTTTTTTTTTTTTTAAAGCAAAACCAGGGCACTATCTATCTCAAATATTAAGAAGCAAGAGGCATTGAGCTGTTCCAACAGCTCATAACCAAAGTATCAGAATATAGGTAGTTAGAAATAGCAGCCTTTCAAGCTTTATCCAGGATGCCAGTCATCTTTTCATTTTTTTTTTGAGGGGGGGGGAAATAAAAGACAATTTAGCTCCAAGATCCAGTATTTCAGATGCTCTGAAGGATCCTGAACTGAAGACAATATTTTCTCCAGCACGAGCCTGTCTGTGGATTAAAGGCAAGCATTTCAAAAATTATTCTGTAGCTTAAGAAAACATACTTCAACAATTACTGTTTCCTTTTCCATGTAACCAAATTCACTGTACATTACAACTTTAAAGCTGAGATCTAAGGTTTTGATCAGCCCTTTAATCCTGCCTGTGGCTTCGGGTCCTTCCTGCTCTTTATGAGAAGGGCTCCAGGCCAGCAGCTGCCTGTGAACTTTAAAAAAAAAAAAAAAAGGAAAAAAGGGAAAGAACTTAGCTGACTGGGAACAAAGTTCTAAGGCATTAAAAAGGTTAAGCCATGGCATTTAAAAATCTGACACTTGAAGAAGACGTAACTTAATGACACGACTCCACCTTTGTGCTCTTTAGAGAGCTTTAGGTCAAATAAAATTACTAAAGGGAGAAGTGACATTGAATCTCTTTCTTGTCTAGTAAGTTGAAAACTTACCAGGAGCCCCTAACTTCATGTTTTCGAAATTGAACCTGCTTTTGTCTTTATTGGGTGTGCCGCGTTCTGGATTTACCCAACTTTCTTTCTTTTTTTTTTCATTCATTGGTCTTCCTCTGAGTCAGCTTAGTTTCACTGTCCTGTACATTAAGACGATGTCATCAGCAGGATAAGGGGGTGATGGGGGAGGTCCAACAAGGTTGCTGAAATTGTGGTTCATGATTTAATGCAGAGTCTTCAGAAAGCATGGATTCATGGACAGGCATTTGGATTATGACTCATAACTTACTAGTACACGACTTGAGCAAGTTGCTTCATCTCTCTGGGCTCTCCATGCTGCTGACCGTAAACTGGTCCTGGAATATTCACCTTACAGGATGACTAGGAGAATGAAGTGAGATGAGAAAAGCCTTTTAACACATAGCCATCAGATCATGCTTATTACATGTATTGTACAGACCATGGTTCCATGCTTCAGTGTGCCGTTGCCAACTTTATTTCACTCAAGCAAAAAGTCACCTTAGAAGTTCCATAGAGAAAACGACTTAACACAGTTAGACCCTCTTAGAACAAAGAAAATCCTCTGGTTCTACACTTGCCCTTCAAAATTTCCATTAGGGAGCAAAGAAGCTTCAGTTTCAATTGTATCCGCTAAAAGAGGAAGTTCAGGTTCAAGGGTGTCCTGAGAAGTCTCTCCCTTCCTTTTTCCTTATTTCCCTCTCATTTTCACACCATTTGCATTCATCAGAAATGCTGGTTTCTTGTTCAAGATCTTTGAGAACAGATTTAACACAACATCTGAGGCGCTGCCCTCTCCCAATGAAAACCAAGTGAGTAATAGGATTATGGTTCTGAAACATAACTCCTGACATCCTCATGCCAGGCTGGCCCTGTTATATGTTCCAGCTTTTCTTAAATAGGTCCAGGCTGTGTCAAAACCCAGCAGCATGAAGATCCCCAAATGAAGGTCAACACCACCCTGAGCAGCTCGGGAAGGTCTTTCGTTCCTGTGCCTTCAGCTCCAGTGAGCAGAAGCCATCACACCCTACAAATCACACGAAGCAAAAGTCTGCTTCTATTTATTTGAGCCAACGCCTCCTGGTAAAGCTGAATAAACCAGATTCTCGCTGCATTCTGCTAGGACAGATGTAACTTAAAATAGAAAGAAAGAAAAGGCAGACTTTTCCTCTCACCCTCTCCTGCCCTGTAAGTTCTTCCTCTACAAATCCACCGACGGCTCATCGCCCCAGAGCTCCCAACTACACGCGTTAACAGCTGTCTACCCGAGCAGTTCCGGTCTCCCCAGGCATCTCTTTTCCTGTTTATACTTGTACATCAAATGTGCCTCTGGAAAATTCCCTGATTTCTTTTGTCCTGTTTTCTTTGTTCTGTTTCCATTTGGAAGTGACATGTAAGGGAAATGGCTTATTTCAACAACTGGAGATGATGGGAAAGGGCATCAAATAGGCAAAAGAAAACACACACACACACACACACACACACACACACACACACACACAGACACACAGAGGCTCTGAGAAAGCAAATCTCCAGGCTGTGCGGACTTCTTTGGGAGAAATTTGGTACAAAATGGGATAGTAGAAGTTTATCTGGAAATTTCAACTTCAAAACTACTTTGCTTCTGCAGATAAACTAGGTCCAACTGTAGAGCCCAGGGAACTGTACTCAATATCCTGTAATGGAAAAGAATATGTAAAAGAATATATATTGGGGGATTGGGATTGACATATATACACCACTATGTACAGATAACTAATGGCAATCTACTGTATAGCACAGGGGGGAGAAAAGAAGGTACAATCTGTTTATAGGACATGTAACAAGTGAACCTTAAAAATGCATTCCAATATACAGTAGATGCAGACAAATACTGTTTGACTCCATTTTTACGAGGTACCTAGGACAGTCAAATTCATAGAGTCAGAAGGTACTTTGGTAGATGCCAAGGGGATGGGGGCGGGGTCGGGGGATGGAGACTTAATGTTTAGCAGGGATAGAGTTTCAGTTTAGGAAAGTGAGAAATTCCAGAAATGAATGATGGTGAGAGTCACACAAGAGTGTGAATGTACTTAGTGCCACTGAACTGTACACTTACATTTGGTTAAAAGAGTGTGTTTTATATTAGGTGACTTTTACCACAATAAAAAAAAACCATAAAAAGGAACAATATTTATGTATTAAATGGCAACCCACTCCAGTATTCTTGCCTGGAGAATCCCATGGACAGAGGAGCCTGATGGGCTACAGTCCACGGGGTCGCAAGAGTNTACATTTGGTTAAAAGAGTGTGTTTTATATTAGGTGACTTTTACCACAATAAAAAAAAAAACCATAAAAAGGAACAATATTTATGTATTAAATGGCAACCCACTCCAGTATTCTTGCCTGGAGAATCCCATGGACAGAGGAGCCTGATGGGCTACAGTCCACGGGGTCGCAAGAGTTGGACCCGGCTTAGCGTCTAAACTAGCACCATATGCATGTAAGTATAACTGAATCACTTTGCTGTGCATTGTAAATCAACTATATTTCAATAAATAAATAATAATAACCACCATTAATAATTTCATATTTAACCTTTAAGACCTTAATGTAACAATGTTTTATCCTTATAAAAAGGTACCATTTACACCAACTACTTTGTTTCTGATTATTGCTGTGTGTGCATACTCAGTCGCTCAGTTATGTCCGACTCTTTGTGATCCTCATAGCTGGCCGGGGTCCTCTGTCCGTGGGATTTCCCATGCAAGAATACTGGAGTAGGTTGCTATTTCCTACTCTGGTGATTATCATCAGGTGTAGTTAAATACCAGCCTGGTGGTGGAATCCTAACATGCCCTTGACGTCCGGTCTCTCTTTGGAAGCAGCCAGTTCCCACAAGAAGACCCATGTTCCCATCATGCAGACAGCGGTGATGCTAAAAGATGAACAGCCTGGTGAATTGAGGCAGCGGTTCGTCCTCATCAGTCGCCCCAAGTGAGTGCAACGCTAAAACAGAAAGGGCTTGCTTTCTATGTGGGTAGGCAGCCCCACTGCATCTGAACACATGGTCAAGCCATCACCATTTGCTCCAGCATTGTGACAAATGAAATCTCTAAGAAGACCGTTTGCAGACATTTATTTTAATTGGTAACGTTTAACGGATTATGGAGAAGCCAGGAGAAGACGACCTCGAACAATTCCAAACTAAACATAATCCATATTGTGAATGGAACTTTGAGGTGTGGGGAGGGGCATTTAAAATCTTTAATATTTCATGAAAGTGATACTGGTGTTTACAGGTTTGGTTTTGATTAAACTCCCAAGCCCTATACATCTCTCCTCTTTCTCCCTTGGCAGGGCATTTAAATAATACTGTAAAAAAGTCTTTGATAATCTTTTTGTTTATCTTTGTGACAAAACTGAGCTCAGATGATTCACAAATCATATTTCTGTAGCTTTAACCCCCTGACCC
>SJYX01002425.1:10434-40462 GCA_006410675.1 Oreotragus oreotragus
TGCTTTTGAACTGTGGTGTTGGAGAAGACTCTTGAGAGTCCCTTGGACTGCAAGGAGATCCAGCCAGTCCATCCTAAAGGAGATCAGTCCTGGGTGTTCATTGGAAGGACTGATGTTGAAGCTGAAACTCCAATCCTTTGGCCACCTGATGCGAAGAGCTGACTCATTTGAAAAGACCCTGATGCTGGAAAAGATTGAGGGGAGGAGGAGAAGGGGACGACAGAGGATGAGATCGTTGGATGGCATCACTGACTCAATGCACATGGGTTTGGGTGGACTCCGGGAGTTGGTGATGGACAGGGAGGCCTGGCATGCTGCGATTCATGGGGTCGCAAAGAGTCGGACACGACTGAGTGACTGAACTGAACTGAACAGGATCATATATATCAATAATTACCTTAAATGTAAATGGATCAAATCCTGCAACCAAAAGACACAGACTTGACTGATGAACACATGTGCATGTGTGCAACCTCACTTGCCACACCACTCTGCTTGAGCCCCTAAACTGTATGTAATTATATTTTATATTGTTAGGTTAATCATGTTCCCATTATGGCTTGCAGTTATAATTATCTTTTATTTTTTGTCTGGCTGTTGATTGTGAAAACTGATAAATATCTTTTACTATTATGATTATGTAATTATTATTCAATACCATTATATCATGATTAGTAAAGAGAAAAATAATAGAATTCTATATCACCAAAACTTCCATCTAATAGAAAAACTTGTAATCACTTTTTAAAATCTAGATGCATATCAGAATTACCTTGGAGTTTTTTTGAAAAGTACAAATGCCTAGGTATTTGCTTTTTACTGAAAAAAAAAAAAAAAAGTTGCAAACAGCCACAGGATCTAGAAAACCGTTGCCGGAGACCACACTTTAGTCTTTTTGGCCAAACTTACCTACACGAGACACACTGACAGTAGTGCTATCTGCAAATATAAAGGTCAAGGTTATACATAGGAATGCCCTGATATGACAGGAAACATGCTTCTTGGGTTGGGAAGCCTGATTTTCTTTTGGGGATTTAGATGATGAGTTATCTGGAAGTTGGTATTATGTATGATACACAAACATCCTTTTTCAACAACATAAGAAATGACTCTACACATGGACATCACCAGATGGTCAATACTGAAATCAGACTGATTATATTCTTTGCAGCCGAAGATGGAGAAGCTCTATACAGTCAGCAAAAACAAGACCGGGAGCTGACTGAGGCTCAGATCATGAACTCCTTATTACAAAATTAAGACTTAAATTGAAGAAAAGTAGGAAAAACCACTAGGCCATTCAGGTATGACCTGAATCAAATCCCTTATTATACAATGGAAGTGACATATAGATTCAAGAAATTAGATCTGATAGAGTGCCTGAAGAACTGTGGATGGAGGTTTGTAACACTGTACAGGAGACAGTAACCAAAACCATCTCCATGAAAAATAAATGCAGTGAGGCAAAATGTTCGTCTGAGGAGGACTTACAAATAGCTGAGAGAAGAGAAGTGAAAGTCAAAGGAGAAAAGGAAAGATATATCCGTCTAAATGCAGAGTTCCAAAGAACAGCAAGGAGAGATAAGAAAGCCTTCTTAAGTGAACAGTGCAAAGAAACACAGGAAAAGAATGGGAAAGACCAGAGATCTCTTCAAGAAAATCAGAGACACCAAGGGGACATTTCATGCAAAGACAGGCTAAATAAAGGAGAGAAATGGTATGGACCTAACAGAAGCACAATATATTGCATATCTGGAAAACTCAGCAGTGGCCACAGGACTGGAAAAGGTTAGTTTTCATTGCAATCCTGAAGAGGGGCAAGGCCAAAGAATAGTCAAACTACCGTATAACTTTGCTCATTTCACATGCTAGTAAAGTAACATTCAAAATCCTTCAAGCTAGGCTTCAACAGTACATGAACCACAAACTTCCAGATGTACAAGCTAGATTAGAAAAGCAGAGGAATCAGATGATCTGGTTCCAGATTTGCCAACATCTGTTGTATCATAGAAAAAAGCAAGTGAATTCCAGAAAAACATCTACTTCTGCTTCACTAACTACACTAAAGCCTTTGTCTGGATCACAAGACAATAGAAACTTCTTAAAGAGATGGGAATAGCGGACCACCTTACCTGCCTCCTCAGAAACCTGTATGCAGGTCAAGAAGCAACAGTTAGAACCAGACATGGAACAATGAACTGGTTCTAAATTGAGAAAGGAGAACGTCAAAACTGTATATTGTCACTCTGCTTATTTAACTTCTGTGCACAGTACATCATCCAAAATGCTGGACTGGATGAAGCACAAGCTGGTTTAAAGATTGCTGGGAGAAACAGCAATAACCTCAGATATGCAGATAACACCGCCCTAATGGCAGAAAGTGAAAAGGAACTAAAGAGCCTTTTGATGTAAGTGAAAGAGAGTGAAAAAGCTGGCTTAAAATTCAGCATTCAGAAAATGAAGATCATAGCATCCATTCCCATCACTTCATGGCAAATAGGTGAGGAAACAATGGAAACAGTGACAGGCTCTATTTTCTCGGGCTCCAAAATCACTGCAGATGGTGACTGCAGCCATGAAATTAAAAGATGCTTGCTCTTGGAAGAAAAGCTATAGGAAACGTAGACGGTGAATTAAAAAGCAGAAATACCACTCTGCCGACCAAGGTCCCATCTAGTCAAAGCTATGGTTTTTCCAGTAGTCATATACAGACGTGAGAATTGGGCCATAAAGAATGCTGAGCACCTAAGAATTGATGCTTTTGAATTGTGGTGCTGGTGAAGACTCTTGACAGTCCCTTGAACAGCACGATGATCAAACCAGTCAATCCCAAAAGGAAATCAACCCTGAATATTCACTGGAAGGACTGATACTGAAGCTCCAATAGTTTGGCCACCTGATACAGATAGCCGACTCACTGGAAAAGACCCTGATGTTGGGAAAGATTGAGGGCAGGAGGAAAAGGGGGTGGCAGAGATTGAGATGGTTGGATGGCATCATTGACGCAATGGACATGAGTTGGAGCAAACTCCCGGAAGATAGTGAAGGACAGGGAAGCCTGGTGTGCTGCAGTCCATGGCGTCACAAAGAATTAGACATGACTGGACTGAACGACAACGACATGATAAGCAAAGATTCTGTTGTTTCAACATTTTCTAAAAAGAAAATATAACAAGTTTATTTATTAGGACTAATTGGGCTGACTAAACAACATTTAATAGAAATTTTAAATTTTAGATTCTTTTAGTAAGACAGATTGCTTTATTTTATATAAGTGTGTATAATAACAGAGTGTTGGCTACTAGAATCTTGCCAGATAGAGACTCTGCCAGGGCCTGCTTTAATAAATAGTGAGGAATTGTCCATGATTAGCAGTGTTTATTTGGGATAGCATGCTTAAAGGCAGCATTAATGTATATGTCCCCTATAATTTCCTACATATTAATAATTTGCCTTTTAGGAAACATTTTTTTTTCTTCTATAGATACTGGAAATGTGAAGATCAGCCCAAGTCTTCTCTAAACTACCATACATTAAAAACCCATGAGGCCAAGTCAGTGGGATTTGATGGGCACAAAACTCTTGTATATTTTGATTTGAATTTGGAAGGAAACACAGTGTAGTCACTGCATGTGCAGGCAGCTTTTTTTTTTTTTTTCTAAATTCATTTTTTATTAAAGGATAACTGCTTTACAGAATTTTGTTGTTTTCTGTCAAACCTCAACGTGAATCAGCCATAGGTATAGATATATCCCCTCCCTTTTGAGCCTCCCTCCCATCTCCCTTCCCATCCCACCCCTCTAGGTTGTTACAGAGCCCGTTTGAGTTCCCTGAGCCATAGAGCAAATTCCCGTTGGCTATCTATTTTACATATGGTAATATAAGTTTCCATGTTACTCTTTCTATACATCTCACCCTCTTCTCCCCTCTCCCCAAGCCCATAAGTCTATTCTCTATGTCTGTTTCTCCATTGCTGCCCTGTAAATAAATTCTTCAGTATCATTTTTCTAGATTCTGTATATGTGTGTTAGAATACGAGATTTATCTTTCTTTTTCTGACTCATTTCACACTGTATAATAGATTCTAGGTTCATCTACCTCATGAGAACAGACTCAAATGCATTCCATTTTATGGCTGAGTAATAGTCCATTGTGTATATGTACTACAACTTCTTTATTCATTCATCTGTCGATGGACATCTAGGTTGCGTCCATGTTCTAGCTATTGTTAATAGTGCTGCAGTGAACAGTGGGATACATGTGTCTTTTTCAATTTTGGTTTCCTCAGAGTATATGCCTAGGAGTGGGATTGCTGGGTCCTAAAATAAAACAGTGGTTTTATTCCTAGTTTTTTAAGGAATCTCCACAGTTTTCCATAGCAGCTGTATCAATTTACATTCCCACCAACAGTGCAAGAGTATTCCCTTTTCTCCACACCCTCTCCAGCATTTATTGTTTGTAGACTTTGGTGATGGGCATTCTGACCAGTGTGAGGTGATATCTCATTGTGGTTTTGATTTGCACTTCTCTAATAATGAGCGATGTTGAGCAACTTTTCATGTTTTTTTAATTGAAGGATAACTGATTTACAGAATTGTGTTGGTTTCTGCCAAACATCAACATGAATCAGCCATAGGTATACATATGTCCCCTCCCTCTTGAACCTCCCTCCTGCCTCCTTCCCCATCCTAACCCTCTAGGTCGTTACAGAGTCCCGGTTTGAGTTCCCCGAGTCATACAGCAAATTCCCATTGGTGCTGATGACATTATTTACAGAGCAGCAACGGAGACACAGACATCGAGAACAGATTTATGGAGGTGGGGGAGGAAGGAGAGGGTGGGATGTATGCAGAGATTAACAGGCAGCTCTTTTACTACAACTTGATCACTGCCCCAGTCTCTCAGTTTCAGTCAGGCTGCAAATAGCTGGTAAAGTGAGTGTTTCTCCTTTCTGTCTCTCTCTACAGAAGGCATCACTATTCTGATTAGTCTGTCAAAAATGAAAGGCCATGATTAAAGTGCAAAGCCCCTCAGAAATCATGATGAGTCTGAAAGGAGACATAGCTATACTAGCTAGTGCTCAGGAGCCAGATGATGGAGGAAATTGCTTCTTTGTTAGTATGAGTGGAAGTTTTCAAAACAGTCACTACAAGGAACTCTCTATTCAAGTACCAGATTGCTGGACACAGAACATGAGGGGATTTGGTGTATGTTTTCTTTTAAACAGGGCTTTCCTTCATTTGAAAGAAAGCTGCTATGTAAGTACAGGAAATGGCCAACTCTGAAGAGATTTCGGGTCTGCTGCAAATGTCCACTACTGGCAGCTTTTCAAAACTCTGTCAAGGTGTGTCTCCTCATTTGCTTCTGGTTTCCAAAAGAAAGCCAGACCAAGAGATTCTCGATGCTCATTACTACCAGTGTATTCCAGGGAATTCCATTTTCAAAAGCTGTAAGACTTCTCACGATATGAGTTCAGGGATGCTCAGTATGTGACATTAGCAGCTTGGAGCATAGAAAACAGATTAAAGATTAGGCATAAATGTCCAGTGTTACCCTATGTCAATGAATCACAGTCCAGAAAACAGAAACAATCTTTAAAACCTTTTTTTGGAAATCATCTTACCTTAAAAAATATATACAATTCTTAGCAGCTACTGGCTACTTCAAATTCCAGGAAATCACATGTGAGATTTCTCACAGCCAGTTGCCGTTGAGCATGGCAGCCCCAGCCGCCCTACCCCACCGCCTGGCCCAGGCCTTTACGTCCCCAAGCCGGTCTTGGCTTCAGTCCCTCAGCCCCGCACAGAGGATGCAGTTTCCAGTGCGAGCCAGGCGGGCCCCGCCTGCAGAGAACTACAGTATGAGAAGCCTTCTGAGTGAGGAGCCCTGTCTATTTAGCGCTTGCCCGCACCCGTGCACGCGCGCCCACCTTGCGCCTTCTCCATGCTGAAATGTCACCAGCTTCTCAGCCTGTGCACTCCAGAGCAAGCAAGCGAGGGGCCAGTATCAGATGTCGTAGGCTCCCTGTTGTCTCCAGGCGGGGCTTGTCCCGTATGAGTCTGAAGGAGAGCCGGGGGCAGGCCTCCCTACCTCTGCCATGGCTGTGCCTCCTGTATCCCCCGCCTTTCTGGCCCTGGATTAGTACTGCAGGCTTGCACTCCTCACCCTCGCTGTTCGAGTCTCTTCAGATCGCCATCCTGCCCTTGCTCCCTATTTTCTTACTTCTCCCACTTCTGTCTCATTTCCCCCCCAAGAACGCATCGTTCCTTCGCTCCCTCTGCTTCCGCCGTCTCTCCCTGACGAGAGACAGCCCTTGGTCCCTGCCCCTCCCCCTCCCTAAACTCTCGGGACCCTGCGGAACCGCCGCAGCCCTTCCAGGCCGGAGGCCTTCAGGAAGCAGGGCTGCGTGCGAGAGCGCCCCTGCAGGTCAGGTGCAGAGTGCGCCCGGAGGGGAGCATCCAGCCACACAAACTCGCCAGCCAGGAGCGCAGCCGCAAGGAGCTCACGGTGCGGGGCGGGGCCCGCTACGGCTCCGCAGGAACGCCCACCACGTCCTGCCTCATCCAAACACCGGGCTCCACACATGCTGCTTCTTACACCCAGACTCAACCTGGTCAGGACCCCAAAACTAGCATCTGGGAGGGGTCTGCAAGCAGTTCACCCCCCAGAACCACCGGGTAGTGTGGTCATACCTTCCACTCCAGAAGTCCCTCTCCTCTCCTTTCCGGTGAAACGACAACTTTGGGGGCATGGGTGCATGGCGTGTCGGGTATTTATGACTAGAAGTAGATGTAGTTGCCCTGAAGCAGACTAAATGATGAGTGAGTTTATGCAAATAAGCATTTTCAGGCTTGGTTGGAAAGCGTAAATAACGTTAATCACGGGGGTAAACTGCGCAGGCACATCACTCTCCCTGCATGCCCGCGGCCGCGCTGACAGAGGGGGCAGCCAGCCTGCCTTGGAGTAGGTTCTCTGTGCTGTCTGCTCATGGGTTGCTGCGCCAGGAGAGGATTCTCCTGGCAACCCCCGCCACAGGCTGTGCCTGCCCAACTGCCCACCGCAGGTTGCAGCTCAGGAATTCACACCAACTGTGAGAGCAGTTGGCATCACTTCCAGACACCCTGTGGGGGCCTCTGCATTTAATAACAGAAACTTGAAACAACTACCAAGGTAGCAAAGCAGCCAGCCTAAGGCATGTGCCCATTTCGCCAGCCTCCTCCAAGGCCACTCATCCTGCCCCATCCTTCACGTCCTCCTTGCCCCCAAGCACACTAGCCTTTGTGCAAATTCTTGAGTCTGTCATATCCCTCCTGCCTCAGGACCTGTGGGCCAGCTTTTCTCTGAGACTGGCTCAGCCCCTTGCTAGTTCATACCACTCTCTGAGAGCAGTGTTCTCTTTCTAATGCCACTCCTCTTCACCCCAGACCATGCCAGGTCCTTCCATCTTAAGCTCTCATAACAGTGTATCTTCCCTTCATAGCTCTAACACAGTACTTAACTACATGCTGTATTTTTAGAATCATGTCATTAAGGTATGGGACTTCCCAGGTGGTGCAGTGGTAAAGAATCTGCCTGCCAATGCAGGAGCTGCTGGTTCAGTCCCTAGGTTAGGAAGGTCCCCTGGAGGAGGAAATGACAACCCACTCCAGTATTCTTGCCTGGAAAAGTCCATGGACAGAGGCGCCTCATGGGCCAGAAGTCCATGGGTTTGCAAAGAGCTGGATATGACTAAGCACTCACATTAAGGTATGCCTCTCACACCAGGGTATGAGCTGCCTGGTGGCAGGATTCCTATATGCTTTTTTAAAAAAATACTGTATTTAATAGTGGTTGGTAAGTGGGAGATAATCAATAGTTAAATATTTAAGAAGTTGATGAATGAATGGCAGAGAATGATGCAACAGAGAGCCCTAGCATGCCTGTGTAAACAAGCAGTGAGGGAACTGTTGCAGGGCACGCTAGGTTGCTTCAGTCATATCCAGCTCTTTGCAACCCTATGGATTGTAGCCCGCTAGGCTCCTCTGTCCGACATTCTCCAGGCAAGAATACTGGAGTGGGTTGTCATTTCTTTCTCCAGAGGATGTTTCTCACCCTGGGATCAAACCTGCGTCTCTTACATCTCCTGCACTGGCAGAAAGGACCCCAGGATCAAACCTGTGTCTCTTAACATCTCCTGCACTGTCGCCACCTGGGAAGCCCTCATACTGGCTGAAAAAAAAAATCTATTAGAACCAAATATGGAGCAACAGGCTGGTTCAAAGTTGGGAAAGGAGTACATCAAGGCTGTATATTGTCACTCTGCTTATTTAACTTCTGTGCAGGATACATCATGCAAAATGCTGGGCTGGATGAATCACACGCTGGAATTAGGATTGTTGGGAGAAATATCAGTAACCTCAGATATGCAGATGATACCACCCTAATGACAGAAAGTGAAGAGAAACTGCAGAGTCTTGATGAAGCTGAAAGAGGAGAGTGAAAACGCTGGCTTAAAACTCAACATTCAAACAATGAAGATCATGGCATATGGTCCCACACTTCACGGCAAATAGATGGGGAAAGAATGGAAACAGTGACACGTTATTTTCTTGGGCTCCAAAATCACTGTGGACTATGACTGCAACCATAAAATCAAAAGATGCCTGCTCCTTGGAAGAAAAGCTATGACCAATCTAGACAGCATATTAAAAAGCAGAGACATTACTTTGCTAACAAAGGTCCGTGTAACCAAAGCTATGGTTTTTTCATTAGTTGTGTACTGATGTCACAGCTGGACAATAAAAAAGGCTGAGCACTGAAGAACTGATGCCTTCAAACTGTGGTGATGGAGAAAACTCTTAAGATATCCTTGGACTGCATGGAGATCAAACCAGTCAGTCCTAAAGGAAATCAACCCTGAATATTCATTGGGAGGGCTGATGCTTAAGCTGAAGCTCCAGTACTTTGGCCACCTGATGGGAAGAGCAGATTCATTGGAAAAGACCCTGATGCTGGGAAAGATTGAGGGCAGGAAGAGAAGGGGGCGACAGAGGATGAGATGGTTGGATGGCATCATCGACTCAATGAGCATGAGTTTGAGCAAACTCTGGGAGATAGCGAAGGATAAGGAAGCCTAACGTGTTGCAGTCCATGGGGTTGCAAAGAGTCTGGCACAACTGAGCAACTGAACAACAACAAATGGATAACAATGGATGAAAATCTTTTCTTAAAGACTACATTTTATATAAAAGCATAAGGAAAAGACTAGGACTTTTTTTTTTATTTTGCAATTAATAATAAGGATCCTAAAATAAGCAGTAGCCAACCCAGCATCACCTACAGGAGACTGAGAGGTGCTCAGGGGAAGGTCCCCAGGACCTGGAAAAAGGGTTCAGTGTGGCTGATGAAAGACACTCTTTCCTTGGACACCATGGCTGAAGATTGGCACTACCTTTTTGATGGGGAAGAAAGAGAAACTGTCAGAGCGGGGCCCATTTGTGGTTAGTTGCACATAACTGTATGAATTTTATGTAGTTCTTATTACAGAGCATGGGACTTAGTGATTCTCAACAGATTCTTTGTTCATCACATAAAATCCTGAGTTGACAAAGCCCTCTAGATAATATGATGCTGGGTTGCCAGAATGCACTGGGTCCAATTTGGCTTTTAAAGTCAAGTGTCTGGTGGACAAACTAAATAAACAGCCCCACTTAGAGAATTCAATCTTAAAGAAGTTTATTTTTTGTCTGGGTGTGCTACATATTATACCAGAACCAATCACAAGTGTTTAAAATAGCTAAACTTTAAAAGATGTGTTTGATGCTTTTATACGTAGAAGCATTTTCAAAAACAATAATAATGTCAATAAACAGAGTATCAGATGTGACAAGGTAGATCACTAAGTGGCTGAAAAACTATTCCCAGAGGATGTTGATTAACGTTTCCCTCCGGCCTGCAGGGCACTGGAAATAGGCCATCCCCAGCCTGGATTTAGTCAATGTCTGTAGCCATGATCTGGATAAAGATATTTAAGACATGTTTATGGAACCTGAAGCTGCTACAAGTCCAGAGGAAGGGATAATAGCTCTATAATCTTGGCCATGTTACTTAATCCACTAGACTCTTCATTTCCTCATCTATAAAATGGGGATAATGCTTCTGATCCCAGAGGAAGAATTAACGAGCTAAAAGTACATCGAGTGAGCCAATAAAGCTAGTTATCCTCCTTCTTATGCAGAGGAGTGGAATCAGGACTTTTTTTAAAGTCTCAAGTTTGAAAGGCTGAAACTAACAGTAATTATATCAAAATAAAGGGGAATCCTGCATTTACTTTTCAAAACAAAAAATGACTTCGGGGAAGGATCCACACCAAAGCAATGGCACAAGAAGAAAACAAATGAGTGGCAAACAGACAAAAACAGAACATCAAAAAATGAACTTGGAATAATGTCATCAAATCATGTTCTTCCAAAAGATAATGTCATTTACAGAGTCTTGATTAAGTCTTTGCTACACCAATCCATTAAAGGAAGGCTGTCTGTTGTACAATTCAGTCCAATGATTCCCAGGGACCTGAATTCAGGAATGTTATAACCATTGCTGTGAACATATTCCACTGTGTTTTATTTTGTAATCACTTGAGTTATTGAAAATAATTTGAGTTACTTTCAGAGTACACCGCATATAAGCAAAAAATTACTGAAAACTCACAGAATGGGAGAAATCTGACCCGACAGTGTTCCTAAGATGGAGTTTTCCTGGCCACCAGCGCAGCGGGCTGCTATAAGGTTGTTGCAGGACTATGCATGAGTCCTAGAGTGAAGAGTCAAATGTTAACCCCTCCCCTTCTCAAATCATGAGATGACTCTTTCTTCTTCTTTATTATAAATTATAAAAATAGCTACTATAGTAAGATCAAAACTATTTTAATCTCTTGCAAGATGATTAGTTGTTTTTAAGATTAAAAAAAAAAAAAAATCTTATGCCTCCCAAAGCAGGACTGTAGTATTAGAGATGGAATTTGCCCATGCTTTGGATATGCCAGGTCAGTGGCTGCAGGCTGTAGTCTAGGGCCTGTCTCTGGGCTTTGAAGATTTCTGGCATTTAAGGTGGCTCCCGTTTCTAATGTTCCCTCATGTGTCTGTCTGTGACCTAAAATTTCACAATTAAAAAAACAAAAAAAGTCAAGCTATGAAGAGGGAGGGGAATGAACTTGACTGCTCACTCTGGAAGGCCAGCATTGCTCCTGGAAATGAGAGAATAAGAGGAAAAAGACAGGAACGGGAAGCCAGAGCCTTTTCCTAGTCCTGACTCTGGGCGCATATCTTAACTCACTGAGATTCGATATTCTCATCTGTAAAGTGAGTGGCTAGATTGTCTTTAGAGTCCTCTCCAGCTCTGCAATTCTATTCTCTGTTAATGGCCTTAGCACATAGGTAGATAGGCCTTTTGGGGATTTATGGACACTCTCCTCACCCCACCAACAGAGGCAGAAGTGAGTTAAAAAGCATGAATGTTTTAAGACTCACAGGACTGGCAGTGAGGCGCTGCAGTTTCCAAAAATGTCTCCTATCTTTCCTCATTATCTGACTCACAGAACCTAAATTAATGGTGAAATTCTGGAACGGTATGCCAGAACCTCCAACTGTGACATGAAAGATGGTCATCTTGGGCACGGGGCTCAGTTATGAATGACTTGCCATATGCTCAAGCACTCTGTCATTTGCCTCCAGCTGTTTATACATCACACTGAGGCCAGGAGAGTGGCCAGTAACAAACCATCAACAACAGCAACAAAAAGATACCAATTTATGCAAGGTTCCTGCTGCTGCTGCTGCAAAACAGTTACCACGGCAAACCTGATATTTTAGATTGAACTGTATGAACCTGACAATTTCATAGATCAGAAGTGATTGGCTATCAATAGTTTCACATGGTTAAAGCTACACAAGATCCCTGATAGATAGGGAAAGTAGAGTTCTACAGATCTGCCTCTGAGTGCAGTACAATCAAAAGAAGATCAATGACAATCCAAACACAAAGCCAGGACCCACAGAGGCTAAATGGCTTTTATAAAACAGAAGGACAATTTTGGAGGTGACTTCTGGACTAGTGGAATTAGGTGAAGGTTCAAGGGAAAGAACAAATTCACTATTTCTAGAATTAAGAAAAATTAATAGAAAAATGACACATTTAAAAAATTTTGCTGTACCTGATTATGAAGCCAACACAAGGGGAAACAGCTGGAGAGAAAGTGTTGTATTCTTTGAGTCCTGGATCCAGCTATGACGAAAGCTAGATACCCCTGAACTTTTCAGTTCCATGAGTCTTCCCACTAGAAAACATACTCACACTTACACACAAATAATAATTATGATATACACAAAAGCTTATGATGCTAGACCAGGCTGACTTAAAATGTTGAATCACAAAGAGGCAGAATCCGTTTCTTATCAAACATTCAAAAAACCTTAGGCTTCTAGTCTGATTTACAAATCCATGGGGTCAAGGCCCAGCTAGCTGAAAACTGCAGAGATAAATTGTTTATGTAAGATTCTGAGTAAAAGAAAAAAGAATATATTTCCTGTCAAAACAGGAGAAATGAAAGAGAAACTTCTCATATCCACAGGTTCAGCTAGTGTGTTATAGTGTCTAATGCAGAGCTGAAAGTCAGGCTATTTCACAATTAAGTCTTCAGAATATAAGACAGAAGCAAGTTTGTTATGCCCTCATTCATAGGCAGGCAGCTCAAGTTTAGGTACACTGTGCAATTTGCACACGCCAACAGCTAAGACTTGATTAAAATGATCAAATTATTAGATTAAAAATATTACAATATTCCCATATTATGCCAATAATAAAAATATTAGAATACTAATAATTCTGTTAGTACTAATAATTCTAAGTCAATTTTGTCTCTTTTCTGAACTGGTTAAACATTTGTGAATATGTAATACAGAAAGTAATAGCCATCTGCTCATTTGTGTCCTCATTTGTGCCCATATTCTGCTCTGATAATTTATTGTTTCATGCAAATAAAAGATAGATTTTAATTTACTGCCAAAATGCGTGGCATGGGCAAAGGATAAGTTGGAACCAAAAAAAAATATTTTCCTTTTTACCATCTATTAGTCACCATTTGAAAATCAGTATTCACCCCATCCGTGGCTCCAGACAACCAAGTGAAAATTGTCTTCTGTCCCCAGTTCCAACTGATGATGCATTGTGCCATTATCCTATGAGCTAATATGAGATTCAGTAGCTGCTGTCTCACCTGACAAATATCCCTTCAGAATCCAGGTTCACACACATTACTTGAAGAATCTGCAGCTAGGAGTTTAACATAATTTATACTCCTGAGTCCCTCACCAAAGCTTCTGTATGCAGTGAATGACTTGAGACAGAAGGACAAAGAGACCAGAGTGGTTCTTTTCTTTCCTGCTCCATCATCTAGTTGGTTTTGGACATTCCTTCCATCTCTGTGGTCATCTTATTACATATTGAGGGCCTACTGTGTGCACTGGAACAAGTTAGCTGCTGCGAATATGGTGATGAGTCAGTCAGTCTTTCCAGTGGTTCAGCTTCTTTGATATTCATAGGAAGGATCAAAGAGGAGAAGAATTCTAGTCTGGAGCGGTGTTAGAAAGTATTATAAAAGTACTTCAAAGTAAGGATGCAGAATTAAAATGCACCCCCAAAAGAATCCCAATGTTCCATACTACAGATCAATAATTAAAACATTAGCAGCTAGTATTTGTTGAGTACTTATTTTGTGCCAGGCATTTGCTAAGATTTATATCCTTTAATCCTTATTACAATCCTATGAGACAGGTTCTATCATTACACCCACTTTAGAGATGGGAAAAGTGAGGCTCAGAGACACTAAGTAACTCATATCTAAAAAGAAACCTAAAGGCAATGGAGTTGCAGCACAGCCTTATTTGACTCCTATCTAAACTCTTAGCTGCTATGTTTCACTGCACTAATTTACTCATGAACTTATATCTTGCCAGTTTAGGACAGGATATAAGTATTTCTTAGGATGAATTTTCAAAATGTATATATTTTTTAAAAACCCATGTCTTCCCCTAAATTAAAAATGAATCTGATTGAGGTCAGGGCATGAGGGTGGGCCTTGGCTACAAATCACAAGTAGGTTGAGGTCCAGCTGCCACTCACGTTGAGACCCCTCCCAGCCAGCACCCGAGCGCCCCCTAGCGTCGAGGCCGGGCTGCGGGCAGGTGGGAGCTCCGTTCCAGGTGTGTTCAGCTCCACCTCGGGCCAGGCTCGCTGTCAGAGACTGGGGAGCTGACCAGGTCTGTGTGAGAACACTGGCCTCAGGTCCAAATTCAAGAAATAACTTATTAGCACAGCCCTGCCACGCAAAGACATTTCTACCAACAAAGAGAAAAGGCGATGAAGGGAATGAGAGGAGGAAAAAACATTTGGTTAAGGCCAGACAGGGTCAGCCAATTAAGCCTCCCAACTTCTGGCCAAATGTTAATTCCTTGTCCACTGGTGACAAGTCAGGAATGGACCCTAAATTGTGCAAAGCTATTTGAGGGAACCGAGGCTGGCAGTGAGATGTCATTACTGGCACACGTTAGTGAGAGCAGTAACAGCCAATTTGAAAATGGCCTTTCATTCCTGGACTGGTTACTTATTTTCTGGCCTCTGAAAAACCAAATAAAATTAAAATGCACCATTAATAACAAAACAATACTTTACTATTCCCCTTTCTTTTCAGAGACCCATCCGTGACTGCATCTGATCAAAGCTGAATTATTAAATGTCTATAGATTAATCCTGTAACTCTCAAGGGCTTGGAGTTTGTAATTTCCTTGGGAAAAAAAAATAGTCACAATCCACACCATGAAAAATTTAATTGCACTTTAATTACCAGTTAGGCTGACTAGCATGAGATATGGGTGCCTTCAATTTCTAATAGTCATTATGATTCCAAGAGAATTTTGAAAGGAAATAATTGAATCTCTTGGGAGTATTCTCTTCTTCTTCCACTGCCAAAATCAAAATGAGAGCAAAAAAAAAAAAAAAGTAAAGGGTGATTCAAATTCTTCCAGATCATAACCCAGGACGGCCCCCAGCAATAATCAACTGGCCCTTCCCAGGCAGCTGTACTGCACATTTGGTAATATGCTAATAGAGAAACCAGTCTCCTGCAGTTGAGTTCTGGTACATTAAACAGATAAAGGCTCTGCGCTGGGGTGTTTCTTTACTAAAATCAGACCCAAAGATGTCATACTTGTTTCTTTGTTTCTAGGAGCTAGGCACTCCTGTGGGCCTGTGGACCCCACCCCAAAGCACTTATGTATACACCCGCTCCTCTCCCACCTGTTTCCACGATGTTTCAAAAACATTATTTCTAAAGGAAAAAGGGTAGAAAATAACACCATTAGGAAAGTCGGAAGAATTCAAGAGGATACAAGCTTAGCTTTTCACCACTTTCACTTTATCAGAGAACCAGCTGGGAAGAGAGCAGGTCTCCTGAGAGCTGGTGCAGGGGGTGAATAGAGGCCAAGCACATGTTGGCTCCTAGATGCCCCAAAGTTCTTGAGGTGTTTACCGTGTGTGTGTCTGTGTGTGTGTGTGTGTGTGTGTGTGTGTGTTTCCATCTAGACTGTGGAATGCCTCAGCCTCTTTGGGGGTGCCATCCGCCCCAGCACAGGACTTTTTATATGAAAACAAATACGGCTGTGCTTTTTTAAAGTCAGGCTGGAGAACAAATGGGCAGATACCTGGAAGACTGGGACTGGCATATATACAACCATGTATCAAATAGGTAATTAATGAGAACCTATTGTATAACATAGGGAATTCTACTCAGTGCTCTGTGGTGACCTAAATGGGAAGGAAATCCAAAAGAGAGGGATGTATATATATGTATATCTGATACATGTTGCTGTATAGCAGAAACACATTGTAAAGCAACTATATTCCAATAAAAATTTTAAAAATAATAAAATAAAAAGCAAAAAAAAAAAAAGCTTCAAAATGCAATTTTTCACGAGGCCTCCAACCTTAGAGCTCTGTACTGGCTGCTGCTGCTCAGTGCTCATGGGTTCATCACCTCAGTGTTAGTGACCATTTAGTAGCTGGATTACAACTTCATCTGCTAGGCAAATGTTCAGAATTATCTGCACTTTTCTCCAACCCTCTGTATCCAACCTGCATCAACATACAGTATTGCACGAGGTTGGGTGGGATTTGCCTGTCCCTCTCCCAGGGACCTAGGAGCTGGGTTGAGCCATCCCATCCCAGCCATGTGGGTCCCAATGTACAAAGGAAGCACAGGCCCTTTCCTCCTGAGCCGTGTGGTTCAAGAGAAGGAAGTGGTAGACCTTAACCCTTCCATTAACACTTGGATGTATCCTGTCTTGGGTATATGCTCTTGACTTCCTTGGGGTGGCAGCTGGGTGGCACAGACATGAGACACTCAGGTGAGGGACAAAGGAGGACGGCATTGGAACACCACTCTATAGATCCCCAAGTAAAGACCATGAGCCCGCAGCGTTGAGGAAGCGAGATGTGGCAGGCATCAAACCATCAGAACCTGGGCAGTCTGGACTGAAGAACAAGCAGGGATGCTGAAGTCAGGATCCAAGCCAGCCCAGCACACAGCTCTCCCCAGGGCCATGCTGCTCAGGGGCAATCCTTGAGAAGGATCTGGGAACTGGTGGCAGCAGAAGCTCCTCTCTGTCCTTGACAGTTTATTATTTATAAGCATTTGGAGTGAACTGTACTGTGTCTTCATTATAGATGGTGTGCTCTCTCTCACTTGTCTCCACTAAGACTCAAGATACAGAGACCTGTCTAGGTGGCTGGTATGCCCAATTTGCCACCAGAGCTGGTTTTGGTCTCAGCGGAGGTGAACCTAGGCAAGCAGGCTGCTGTGGGTGCTGTCCATTTCCCCAGCAGAAGCCAATTTCAGCAGGTTTCTGTCTCCCTGCTGCCTGGGCAGAGGAAAGCTTCGCCTCCCTTGATTTGTGCTCTATGCGTTGACACCAGATAGCCAGCTCAAGAGCTAGAGCAGCTCTTATGAGCCAGCACCACCTCCTTGCTGGGTCCTAAGCAGAGGCCTCTTGGCCAGCAAGCTGGGAGAGGCTTGTGTTCACAGAACACAGAACCATGAGTCTAGAACCCATTCCAGAGCTCTTCAAGTGGGCCAAGGACAGATGGCCCGCCTCCCCCCGGCAATGACCACCGCCACTGTGGTGTACTCTTAGTGGGAGCATCCAGTCCAAGTTTCCCCTAAATGTTCCATACTCCATTTCCAGAAGTGCAAAGTCCTCATCCAAGCAGGACTGGAACTGACGAGTGAACGTGAGAGGTCAGGAGGCCAGTCTCCAGCATCAGCTCCCCGTCGTCGACTGAAAGTTGTGTCTCCACGCAAGCCCCTTCTTCCAGGTTGGGCGGGCTGGCTCTGAGCGGCGCTCCTGCTGGCCTGCTGTCTTCGGAGTCTTGAGGGGTTGCACATCAATGGACCTGAACAGCAGTTTTAGGTTTGAGGAAGCTAGAAGAGGAAAGCCATCAGGGTGCCTATGAGACCCTGGTCTGCGTCAGAATGCGACAGTTCGAATGACAGAAGTGACCTGAGAGCTGTGGAGAGAGGACCAGTTTCCCTAGGAGTCCTTAGTAGAAATCTGAAATATGTCGGCAGCAGGATGCTACAAAGGGATTGGCTGCTAAAACCATGTGGCCTGGGAGACAGAGGAAATGCGGTTTCCACCTTCAGCCAGAAAAAAAAAAAAAAAAAAAAACTAGGAAAGATTTTTTAGTAGCTCCTGAGGTTATCAGATATTCTGACCAAAGTCCCTAGTGCTCATTATCCTTCCAATATTATTTTCTCATCTCCCTTCAGGCTGACTGGTGCATCTTCCAATTCAACAGGGCCTCCTGTTCTGAATGGAGAACTAGCCCCTCTCAGAATGTAAAAGTGTGAAGGCGTCCCTGCAGCTGTTGCATTCGGGCAGATCCCTGCTGCAGACTCCTCCGGCCTTCCCAGGATCCTGGTGTGATGCGAATGAACACCCGGCGGCAGGTAAACAGAGTGCTAAAGTGCAAAGCGCAACTCTTATTTATAGATCAAACACCTGCCATCAATTTAAACAGTAGTTATCCAACTTGAAAGTTGAACAAGAGACTGAATGCCCCCTTGAAGCAAGTAATTTTGAAGCAGCAGTTCATGTATACAGATGTGTTTAAAGCCTACTTCAGAATGCTGTAATTATCATCAAAAAGACAGATTCCGTTAAATATCTGTTATGCTTTTAGGATCTGCACTTTCAGACAGATTTGAACAAATGGTGAAAGCCTTGGGTTTCTTAACACTGTACTTTTAACATTATTTCTTTAAAGGATTGGGGTTTAGGATCTTCAGAATTTGGAAAACCATCTGATCAGAGGTTTTGGGAACAGATAATGATACAATTTGGCTGTTCCAGTCATTTTGCCTTTTCAACCACAATTCTCTTGCCAGCCCCCGCCTCTCTCATATACATAACAAACTTAATATTTGGAGAAAGCCATCTTCCTAAATACAAATCAGTGAGAAGTGAATGCATCTCTAATCACAAGCAAATAATAACTAGCATTTTTTAATGTTAAAAATAAGGTGATGTATGGTACAGGTGTACCATGAATATTATTCCATTAATACTTTTGATGAATTCTTGAAGATTGGTGTTATTACCTTCATAAGTAATAAAAAGTGAGGTTCTAAGAGGTTTAGCACGCTGCGATCACTCAGCTAATAAGTAGAGGAATTTGGATTTGACCACTGGTTGGCCTGGTTCCAAAGCCCTTGTTCTGTCCACTACATCATACTAGCTTAGGGAAAAAGCACCACCACACCCTCTTATTTGCATTGTTCTTTTTCAGTTGCTTGGTCATGTCTGATTCTTTGCAACCCCATGTACTGAAGCATGCCAGGCTTCCCTGTCCTTCACCATTTCCCAGACTTTGTTCAAACTCATGTCCGTTGACTGGGTGATGCCAACCAACCATCTCATCCTCAGTCACTCCCTTCTCCTCCTCCAGTCTTTCCCAGCATCAGGGGCTTTTCCAGTGAGTCAGCTCTTCTCATCAGGTGGCAAAAGTATTGGAGCTTCAGCATCAGTCCTTCATTGTTTCAAAATTGATTTTCCATGTACAGGGATATGGCAAGTCCCTCTGGAAGTAGGTGGCGACTATGTTCAGTGGCTAGAGACTGGTCTGACCTTTGGGGCCTGAGTCAGCCCACGGACAGGACTGAGCTGCAGGCCACATCAGTCAGGCACACATGTGGGCGGCTCATTTCCCTCCATGGCATTTCTTCTCCCCCAGGAAAATGTAAGAATGGCTTGGAGAACTCTTACATTCCGTATAATTCTATTCTATATGCTTCCGAGACATGATTGCCTTACTCCGGCACTGGTGAAGGCAGGTTTGTGCTCAGAAGATCCAGTATGATTCTAGGCTCTGAAGGCACCCGCCCTCCTCCAGCAGAAGCTATTCCTGCAGATTGTAACACCCTCCCCCTTCCTCCGGCTCCGTGAATTGCTGGGTAAAGAATGTATGAGGCAAGGCGTGAACGCAGACATGTCTTCCCTGTGTTCTTTGGGAGGGCGTGCCTCTCAATTTCCTCCTTTATGACCAACACAACACCTGCAACCCACCTCCCACCTGAGGGAGGGAGCTGTGCTGTCCGGTAAACATGCTTGGGGTCAGATTCTGGGAACCATCCCCTTGTCAGCACAACCTGATGGAGAACATTTCCAGTCATCTGCCAAGCAGGAGACACTCACCCAGTGACAGGAATTTAAAAAAAGACAGGCACCCACTCAAAGGGCCAGGGTGAGCAAGAAGCACTACCTTATTTGTCAGGATATAATGATTAGTACCTCTTTTTTTTTCTTTTTTGGTATAAACCACTGTGAATATTCATTGGAAGGACTGATGCTGAAGCCGAAGCTCTAATACTTTGGCCTCCTGATGCCAAATGCCAACTCACTGGAAAAGACCCTGATGCTGGGAAAGATTGAAGGCAGGAGGAGAAGGCGGTGACAGAGGACGAGATGGCTGGATGGCATCGCTGACTCAATGGACATAAGTCTGGGCAAGCTCTGGGAGACAGGGACAGGGAAGCCTGCCTGGTGTGCTGCAGTCCATGTGGTCGCAAAGCGTCGGACACGACTGAGTGACTGAACAACTATGAGTGAGTGACTCTCATCCAAGGAACAAGCCAGAGTTTGGTTTGAGCAAGGATGGAGATGCAGCCTGGGTCCAAAGGAAGATGAAGGTGGAGAGAGGCAGTGAGATGGCTTCTATTCATTTGAAATAATCCCTGAGATAAAATTCACAAGGGTCAGCACACAGCCTGAGAAGCATACCTCCCTCCCTTAGGTGCACGCTCAGCAGCTGGCCTCAGAATAAGAGGAAATGAATAGCCTTGAACGAGACAGGCTGCCAAGGCAGGAGAATCACACCTTATAGATGGCAAGAAAGGAAGCTATTCCCTGGCCTCAGAGAATTTAGAAGTATATGAATAGTAATTACCTGAAAAGAGATAACAACAAAGGTTCAGAAGGCCAAGTACCAGTCCAACAAATTTATTCAACCTTTACAACAAGGCTGAAGACTAGGTGAGTTAATGACCCCCCATCAAAGACTTTATTGTGATTTCTAGATGCTTCACAGAAGGCATCCAAATAAGACCAGAAGTTGGGGAAAGAATCTGGAAACAGAGTAGAAGGGTGGTAAGGGTGGACTAAGGGTGGTAGCTATCTTCGGGAGAAAGGCAGAATTTATATTTTAGATGTCATCAGCATATTAGCATCTGAACTGCTCTTTCACTTGGGTTACCTCATGGGGCCTTATCTATGCATAAATGAATCACTGGTATAAATGAGCTAAAATATTAATTGCAGTTGCATTGAGGTGATGGGGTTGTTGGGGGGGGGTGTCCATTGTTGTACCTTTTTTAAAAAAAAAAGATAGCATAACTTTTATAATCAGAAAGGGGCAAAGGAAAATCAACAAAAGTCCAACTGTCGTCTTTACAGTGTAACAACTGCAAAAAGGAACTTCAGTCAACGTCAGCACACCTACTCTCTAGCAGAGGAGTAAAACATGACTATTAATGAACTATTAAGTAAGATTTGAACTGCAGTCCTGAAGGAAAGCACTCAAATTTCTGGACCTGCTTTGAACAGAAACAATTCAGTAATGTCATTTATAGCCTTGTCCAATTATACAAGCCATTGTTTGCATAGAAACATTCGAAAATGAAGATGGAAAAATTTGTGAGGCAGCACAAGGGTAAGAACACATACAACTCAGCTTTTTAAAAGAAGAATTCTTTTTTGATCTCATTTAATTGGGGGTAAAAAGAGAGCTTTGTTGTTACACACTTGTTTAGCCTTGTCCTAGCACCAAACACAAGCAGCCCCAGGGACCTGTGAGATGGATGCTACTGCAGGACGTTATTAAATGACATGTTTTTATCTCCTGTGCTGTGCGCCTGGAATTGCTGAGGAGCTGCTCTTTCCGAAAGATTTGAGGTCACTTAGCTTGTACTGGCTCTGTCAGGAGCTCCAACGAGGAAAGCTTTGGGACCTTCCACCTGACAGAACTTTGGAATTCCCAGAAGTATGTTTTCCTCGGGTTCCAGATGCTCAGGAATGACCTCATACCATGGATTCCATCATACGCACATTCTCTACATTAAAGGCTCCCCAGACAACTTCCTCACAAAAGGGCCTCGGTTAGTGCTTGAGATGAAGAGTAAACTAAGCTCACGAAAGACCATGCTGGACAAGGCCAGAGCAGGAAATGGTCTCAATCCCTTCTCTACATCTCCAGGTGAAACCTCAGGAGGGAGGGGGGCACGGCAGAACATCTGAAAGAAGGACTTAGCCCAAGGACACGCCGTAAACTGATTAGAACCACATGGGTCCAAGATGGCGGGCAAATGGACTTCAACTGGCTTAGAGCCTCAGTAGATGCTCACTGTAACACATCAGTGTGCCAAGTGATACCCCTACAGGAGCCATGACCTTTCCAAGGCTGACCATCAAAGACCAAAAGTGGGCGGTGGCTCAACTCCTGGAAATCTCTGCCCCTTCCCTGGTGGCTCAGCCGGTAAGGAATCCACCTGCAATGTGGGAAACCTGGGTTCGATCCCTAGATTGGGAATATCCCCTGGAGAAGGGAAAGGCTTCCCACTCCAGCATTCTGGCCTGGAGAATTCCATGGACTGTAATAGTCCATGGGGTCGCAGAGAGTCGGACATGACTGAGCGACTTTCACTTCACTTCCCCAGAATAGGTAGCCTATGAAATTAACCCAGCTCATAAAAGCTAACCACACCACATTTCAAGGCTGCTGCCTCCTTCTGAGAAGGCCCACACGCTGTGGCGTGTGTTTCTAAATAAATCCACTTCTTAACCTATCATTTTGCCTCTCACTGAATTTTTTCTGCAATGAGACTTCAAGAACCTGAGCTTCATTAAGTTGTGAAACCGGTATCAGTTGGAAGACTGTGGGTTTTGGCCATGTTCGAGTCCCAGCTGTGTGGGTTCGAGTCCCAGACAAGACACATGGTTTCACAGGTATAGCCTCCAAGGAAAATGACTTGAAGGCAAGCCAGGAAACTGTTGTTACCAAATAGTGGGATCTTCAGTGTATGAAATAGAAGGCACTCTTATGTCTGTGACACCACTATACCAGACTTCCCCACTGGCTCAGGGGTAAATAATCTGCCTGCCATGCAAGAGACCTGGGTTCGATCCCTGGGTTGGGAAGATCCCTTGGAGAAGGAAATGGGAACCCACTCCAGTAGTCTCGCCTGGGAAATCCCATGGACAGAGGAGCCTGGCGGTCTACAGTCCATGGGGTCACAAGNGTTTGCATAGAAATGTTCGAAAATGAAGATGGAAAAAACTGTGAGGCAGCACAAGGGTAAGAACACATACAGTTCAGCTTTTTAAAAGAAGAATTCTTTTTTGATCTCATTTAATTGGCGGTAAAAAGAGAGCTTTGTTGTTACACACTTGTTTAGCCTTGTCCTAGCACCGAACACAAGCAGCCCCAGGGACCTGTGAGATGGATGCTACTGCAGGACGTTATTAAATGACATGTTTTTATCTCCTGTGCTGTGTGCCTGGAATTGCTGAGGAGCTGCTCTTTCTGAAAGATTTGAGGTCACTTAGCTTGTACTGGCTCTGTCAGGAGCTCCAACGAGGAAAGCTTTGGGACCTTCCACCTGACAGAACTTTGGAATTCCCAGAAGTATGTTTTCCTCGGGTTCCAGATGCTCAGGAATGACCTCATACCATGGATTCCATCATACGCACATTCTCTACATTAAAGGCTCCCCAGACAACTTCCTCACAAAAGGGCCTTGGTTAGTGCTTGAGATGAAGAGTAAACTAAGCTCACAAAAGACCATGCTGGACAAGGCCAGAGCAGGAAATGGTCTCAATCCCTTCTCTACATCTCCAGGTGAAACAGGAGGGAGGGGGGGCACGGCAGAACATCTGAAAGAAGGACTTAGCCCAAGGACACGCCGTAAACTGATTAGAACCACATGGGTCCAAGATGGCGGGCAAATGGACTTCAACTGGCTTAGAGCCTCAGTAGATGCTCACTGTAACACATCAGTGTGCCAAGTGATACCCCCACAGGAGCCATGACCTGTCCAAGGCTGACCATCAAAGACCAAAAGTGGGCGGTGGCCCAACTCCTGGAAATCTCTGCCCCTTCCCTGGTGGCTCAGCCGGTAAGGAATCCACCTGCAATGTGGGAAACCTGGGTTCGATCCCTAGATTGGGAATATCCCCTGGAGAAGGGAAAGGCTTCCCACTCCAGCATTCTGGCCTGGAGAATTCCATGGACTGTAATAGTCCATGGGGTCGCAGAGAGTCGGACACGACTGAGCGACTTTCACTTCACTTCCCCAGAATAAGTAGCCTATGAAATTAACCCAGCTCATAAAAGCTAACCACACCACATTTCAAGGCTGCTGTCTCCTTCTGAGAAGGCCCACACGCTGTGGCGTGTGTTTCTAAATAAATCCACTTCTTAACCTATCACTTTGCCTCTCACTGAATTTTCTCTGTAATGAGACTTCAAGAACCTGAGCTTCATTAAGTTGTGAAACCGATATCAGTTGGAAGACTGTGGGTTTTGGCCATGTTCGAGTCCCAGCTGTGTGGGTTCGAGTCCCAGCCAAGTCACATGGTTTCACAGGTACAGCCTCCAAAGAAAATGACTTGAAGGCAAGCCAGGAAACTGTTGTTCCCAAATAGTGGGATCTTCAGTGTATGAAATAGAAGGCATTCTTATGTCTGTGACCCACTATACCAGACTTCCCCACTGGCTCAGGGGTAAATAATCTGCCTGCCGTGCAAGAGACCCGGGTTCGATCCCTGGATTGGGAAGATCCCTTGGAGAAGGAAATGGGAACCCACTCCAGTAGTCTTGCCTGGGAAATCCCATGGACAGAGGAGCCTGGCGGGCTACAGTCCACGGAGTCACAAGAATTGGAGATGACTGAGTGACGAACCCACAGCCACCACTATCCCCCTGGGCCTCCTTCCCAGATGCACAGGGATGAACATTCTGTGTGTGGCTAAGAATTTGCACTGACTTGGCAAGGGTTGAGGCTCTGGTTTGGGATACACTTCAGCTTTCCTCCTGAAGTTATAAATAGATTCAAAACTCAACAACGGAAATCTCGGACCCAGCGTTGCTTCTTATCCACAACAAGAAGTCAAACATCCCAACCAGAAGGAAACAGGAACACACAGAGGAAGCTCTTGTTGACAGATGGGACGTCATGGGGGCAGAACCAGAAGAGATGCTGGTTAACTCAGAATGAAGTGCCCCTGCCTCCCACCCACGGGTGCACAGGGACATCACACCTGTGCTCCCCTTCTGCCCCATGGCCACCTAGTCTCAGCAGTGCTAAGTTTTCTTAAAGTATGGTTTATGGCTAACCTGCATCAGAATAGTTGAGGAGCTAATAACAGATGGATCCCGACCAACCAAAGAAATTAATTAGAGGGTTGGGGCCTTGGGAATCGATATGTTCAAAGTCCAGGTGACCCTGATGCATATTAACATTGAGGCATCACACCCAGGGAAGTACTCAGATCCCATTGCCAGTGACAACCTGATGGGTGGGGGCGGAAGCCACCGTGTACTGGCAGTGCCGCCTCGGTGTGGTCGCTGTCCTGCTTGATGGCATTAGAACACCCTTCCCAGGTAAGGATGGCAACAAAGGGTAACATCTTTAGCATCTTGCAGCCTACAAAGTCGGTCCATAGCCACTGTCTCGTCACATCAACCCCTCTGAGGTATAGGCTAGAATCTGTTTTCACAAACTCAGAAATGACATGCCCTAATGGCAACCCACTCCAGGATCCTTGCCTGGAAAATCTCATGGATGGAGGAGTGTGGCAGACTACAGTCCATGGGGTCACAAAGAGTCAGACACGACTGAGCGACTTCACTTTCACTTTCAATAATACCACACAGCCTGCTGGTAAATAGCTGAGCTGAGACCTTGGACTTGGGTTTGGTGATTCCAAACGCTGTGATCCAGCCATTCATTAGAGCTGCCCTTCAAGTGTCCATGGTGGCTGCCCTGCAGTGTTTACTTTCTCTGGCCAAGTGGGTAAGGTGCAGCTCATGGTTCTTTTAAAAGAGCGGAGCACCTCTGTAGGGGGTTTCTATGTGGCTCAGCGATAAAGAATCCACCTGCTAATGGAGGAGATATGAGTTCGATCCCCGGGTGGGGAAGATCCTCTGGAGAAGGGAATGGCAACCCACTGCAGTATTCTTGCCTGGAGAATCCCATGGACAGAGGAACCTGGTAGGCTACAGTCCATGGGGTCACAAAGAGTCAGACACAACTTAGCAACTAAACAACAACAATAATACCTCTGCGGAAGAAGATGGGCCAGGGTACCCCAGAGAGGTTTGGGGCAAAGCCTTGTATGCGAGAGGGGTCGGCATGTCCCGTGAAGCTCAATGGGAACAGAACGACAGATCCAGGACTGCCTTCCTCCCATGAGCCTCTCCCAATTATCTGTGCCAAGAAAACGAGGTTTTCTCCAGATGGATTACAAATGAGGAGAAGAGAAAACTTAAGTCTATTTCCATGCAGATCACAGCCGTGGTAGACTCTCCACACAGAGTGTTCCTTGGGGGCTCAACACCTTTACTCCATATCAAGACAGACCAAGGGGAGTGGGGCTCACTCTGACATTGCTGGAGTCATGCTCAGCTGAGCAGCTCAGAATGGGAGACTGAAGCAATGTGATATTCAGCTAAGCCACTGCAAAGCCAAATATTACGCAATCCAAGGTGACCTTGACCGTGAGAGGTCCCCTTCATCTGCGTAGAAAATGCCAGGTGCTGTCAGCTGCTACCAGCTGTGGTCCCAGGGGCTTAGTCATTTCCTGGGGATGCTATACAGGTGTGGCATTCTTTGCATGGTGCCCAGTTTCCCAGTTGAGGTCGAGGACTCAGCAACCGTGACCTCATTGACCTGCCATCCACTTCAGCCACTGCCACTCCATGTGGCTCCTCCACACACGCACATGGCACTTGGTCTGAATACCTCCTGCAACTCTCCAATCAAAATACATTTTTACACATGTGGCATAAAGCCCATTAAAAAAGAAAATCTTCCAACGAGGCCGTCCTCAAATCTACAGAACAGGGCTGAGCCAAAGTGAGTGTTTAATAAACAGAACTGGAGGGTGATCAAGGCATGCCCTACTCCACTTCCGGCAGTGCGGGCGAGTGCCCTGAAGTGTATGGACTCCGTGAGAGCAAAGGGGCTTTCATTCTCTGCTTCCCTAGTTAGTACAGTCCCTGCCTGCCACCCCACAGGCACGGGCCCTGTGCGGGAGGAGCTCAGTTAGCCCTTTGGTGTGAAATCAGAGCGACAGAGGGCTTCCCAGGTGGCTCAGTGGTGAAGACCCCGCATGTCAACGCAGGAGGCATAAGAGACGCCGTTCGATCCCTGGGTCAGGAAGATCCCCCGGAGGAGGGCCTGGCAGCCACTCCAGTATTCTTGCCTGGAGAATTCCATGGACAGAGGAGCCTGGTGGGCTACAGTCAATGGGGTTGCAAAGAGGTGGACACGACTGAAGTGACTTAACGTGCATACACTCAGAGTGACAGAGGCCTTTGGCTTTAGAAGAATGGGGATAGATAAACACACACAAAAGGGGACACAGGAAAAGCATTTAGAGAACCTGATTCCTATCTTCTTTCTTTCCCACCTTCTTTAGGACAGCTTTTAAAATTTCTTCCTCTCTCTCTCCCTCCCTTCCCTAACCATTTCTGTGCTCGCCTGCCCCCTCCCTCGACAGGTGTGGGCGTGCTCGTCTTTCCAAGGCTGCGTTATCTGTGCCCAGAGAAGCTCACCTCATAAAGGCAGGGAAGAAAGAGGGGAAATCAAAGCAAGTATCCTTTAAAACTTGGTGCCACACAGCACTGCAATTTCCTGGGCCAACGGCTTTGTCCAGGAAAAGCTCCCACTCGTGCCAACAGGCCCAGTAGGATTTATCAAATTCAGCCATATGGACAGTATTCATAGATGCTTATTCCCGAAGCTCTTGCTTTATTGACTCTCTCTCATGTTTTCTCCCCCAGGTCGTTCACTGAAGTGGTCGGACGACCTTTAAGAGGAGCCTGGACGTGTGATTTCTGCTCTCCTTTTCTGTTGGAGAGAGAGAGGACAGGCACAGTGCGGGGAGTGCCAGGGGAAGAAAGAAACTTGGAATGGCCTCCCTGATTCAGTCCTGGTCTCGGTCCTGGATGAAATGGCTCTGGAGCAGAAGCTCTGGCAGGGCCCCAGGCACCATGGGGCAGGCAGGGCTCCTCTCCTTCATGCACAGGGACCCAGAGGCCCGGGTCCACACTTTTTGTGACCCGAAAACAGGGTCAAGTCTGCACAACCTTGGCCCTGGGGCACTCCTCACAGTCACCCAGCGCTGCACACAGCCAGCCACTAATCAAAAGTACTGTCATCATTTAATAAACAAATAGCCTGAAAGAAGAGACACCTCATAGCAAGGACTATGGACTATATCCCACCAGGCTCCTCTGACCATGGGATTCTCCAGGGAAGAATACTGCAGTGGGTTGCCACGCCCTTCTCCAGAGGACCTTCCCAATCCAGAGATCCAACCTGCATCTCCTGTGGCTCCTGCACTGTAGGTAGATTCTTTACTTCTGAGCCTCCGGGGAAGCCTGTCTCTTCCATACTGAGTATCAATAAAGGTTAGTTGTTTTTAAAAGAACAGGGAGATGAAAAGGTGACAGAGTGAACAAAAGTAAGGCATAAGTAAGGCACTGTTCTCGCAAGCCTCAAGCCAAGCATTCACTGAGGAACTTTGATGATGCAGACCCACCAGTGCTCAGCAGGGATCTGGATGTGTTACCCTTAGGGAGGACCCCGGAGAAGCCACCCAGACCCTTGAGGTAAGACAGATGTTAAAAGAAGAGGTTCTACCACAACTGGCGGCAACCTGTGCCCACCCTCTCCTAGACTCCGCTCTCAGCGGCTGCCCCCAACCACCACTAGAAGACTTCACACCTGCTTGGGGTCTCAGGCTTTCCTCCAGCTGTCCCTGCCTCTCCCAGTTCCCGATCAAGGAGAGTCTACCATTGTTGAGTCACTGGCATGAGATTCCTAAGTGGCTATATTAGTCTGCTGGGACTGCCATGCCAAGATACCATAAACTGGGTGGCTTCAACGACAGTTCTTTCTCACAGTTTTGGAAGCTAGGAAGTACAAGTCCAAGATGCAAGCAGATTCAGTTCCTGGTGAGAACCCTCTTCCTGGCTTGCAGACAGCCCTCTTCTTACTGTGTCCTCACACAGCAGAGATAAAGACAGAACTAACTTTCTGGTCTCTCATAATCCCATCACAAGGACCCCACCCTGTGACCTCATCTAAATCTAATATCAATACCTCCAAAGGCCTCAGCTTCCAACATCATCATGTTGGGGATCCAGGCTTTAACATATCAAGTTGTGTGGGACTCAGACACACAGTCCATGACAGCGGCCCCTCTGTCTAGTCTGCATCCCTATCATCAAACCAGGAGGTGTTCATCGGGTGGGATGAGGCCATCCTTGGCCTTCCCTGAACACCTTGCCTGTCCCTTTGTGACTTTTGTTGTGTGCAGGCATTTCTTCGACCTCTCCCACAAGAGTGTAAGCCCCTCTAAGAGAGGAATCGATCATAAGAGCATTTACTGAGCCTGTGCCCACTGTTCTAAATACGCTGTCACTTCATTCCTATGGCAGTCTGTGAGACAGGCATAAATTGTTCCTGTTTCAGATCCATAGCAAGCTCACGATTGGAAGAAGTAACTTGCCCAAGGTCATGCCCCAGCAGTGGCGCATCCTGGCCTGGAACTGAGGTCTCAAAACTGTCAGTTATTTTCTTCCCTGAAAGCAGGGACCTCCCCTTGGTTATCCTTGTATCCCTGCTCTTACCTCTGGCACCTGGCACAGTGCTTTCTATGCTATATTTATTTAAATACTCATTAAATAAAAATGGAAGAATATGCATCTTTTATTCACTCTACCAAATTTTAAAAAAAGTGTACAGTTGGGTAATATTAAGTATATTCACATGGCTGTGGCTTAGATCTCTGGAATGTCTTCATCTCACAAAACTGAAACTCGGTACCCACCAAACAACTCTCCATTTCTCCTTTCTCCAGTCTCTGGCAATGATTATTTTATTTTCTGTTTCTATGAGTTTAATTACTTGAAATGCCTCATCTGGGTGGAATCACGCAGTATTTGCTTTTTGTGACTGGCTTATCCCACTTAGCATACTATCCTCAAGGCTCATCCATGTTGTCACAAATGCAAGATTTCCTTCTTTTTTATGGTTGAATATTATTCCAATATATATAGTCCACTAGGTTTTATTGTTGTTTTTTTTAATAAATGATTTTCTTTTTAGTATTTTAAAGTATTTACTGAATTTGTTATAATACTGTTATGCTTTTGGTTT
>SJYX01002426.1:0-20308 GCA_006410675.1 Oreotragus oreotragus
GGAAGTGGGGAGACAAGGCGGGGGAGGGGGGAGGCAAGGTGGGGCTCACTCCCTATGTATAACAAGGGTTCTACCAAGCTAGCTAAGAGCTTATGGACTCACTTTGCTGGTTTTCTCATTGTTTCTAGTGGCAAAAAAAAAAAAAAAAAGACTTTGTACAGCCTCTAAGTAATAAACTGTGCTCATTTCAAAGGGCAAATCTGATGTTTGCCTTTTCCACTAATAAGTATTAGATACTAAATCTGTTTGCAAGAATTTAATGAACTCTTATCATGATCTCAGCACTGTGTGAGGGGCTTTGGAAGAAACTAAAACATGATCCCTGACCTCAAAGAGCTTACAGAATAGTTTGCTGGAACAAGACCAAAGCACATGAAATAAATCTAGCAAAGATATAGGAATCTACAGAAATATAGTTCAACTCTCTATAGAGGATCAGCTTTCCAGACGCTCCAACACCACGCCTATTATTAAAGATTTCCCCCATTTATCTAAAAATGGTTTGTTTTCAGAGTATTTCCTCATACATTCCTACTGTCCCAGCACACAACTGTTGGATGCCAGCCTATTACATATCCTCCTTCCTCCCTCTTTTGTCTCTCCCTGATGCCTGATTTACCCTCCCCTGGAGCTCCCACCATCTGGATCAGACTTTCTGCCTCCTTGGACCTAATTATTTCCCTGATTCTCTAGAGTGATCTCTTCCCTTTTGCCAATGACTCAACCTTTTATTAGTGAATGGTTAATTCTTCACTCTTCCAATGTTCTCTGCTCTATTTTCCTTTCCTGCATTCTTCTAAGTGTGCACTAATAAATACAAAAGTATGTTATGCTGTTACTCACCCCAATACACACACACACACACACAGTAATTTTCTTAAATTCACTAGAGTCATTGTGCAAGTAACAGTCAACACAGAGACTGAAACGTCAATGAAGGTGAAATATGGTTAAATTTCACAAGGTAAATGAGAACAAAAGAAACATAAATGAATAACAAACAATCTGACAATGAAGGAAGCCAAAGTAGAACAGAGATCTGAATACAGAATGCCAGATACTAAAGAACAAGAGAAAATAAGGATGAGATAACAAGGAAGAGAAATATAGTGTCTTAAAAGAGGTGGCGGTTAAGATGCCTTTTTATGATTTCAAAATTGTAGGCTTGGGACCTAAAAGAGGACAGAGTATCAAGAATTCTTTGAATCACCTATCACCTGCTATATCCTGTGACAGGTCACTTATTCTCTCTTGTGTCTCAGTTTCAACATCTATAAAACTATATATAACAAATGAACTATGGCTCACATACAGTGTAAGGAATACCTAATTTAAAATTATACAGGGTGATACTAATGTTCCATGCTATTTCTGCAATGGTTGATATTGTCAGAAAAGTTCAGAAAAAAAAAAATGCTTGAAAGGATTCAATTACTATGGGGGGTGGAGAGGGTATGTGTTGATACTCAGAGACTTCAAAGAGGTACTCCCAAAGAGATGCTATCGGGTAATTACAGCTGATGCATTTTACTTATATTTTTTTTGTATGATACAAGTAGGGTTTATTGTTTGCAACAGAAAGTGGAAGAGGGGATTCAGCATCTCTGGCTCCTGGAGCAGCTCCACAGATTCAGTCTCCACCCTTGAAAAAGCCAGGACGCATTTTAGAGAGGATGATGAATTTCCCAGTTACCCGGAAGTGATTAGGTCTTGGTGCTGTCTGAAAGTGTTTTCTCTTATGTTCCTACCTTCAGGACTGGTTCAAACTGAAAAGCAGCTTGCTGGCAGGGGTGTGTGCTGGCTGCAACAGAGGAACAATGCTTGTTCATTAAAAAAAGGACCAAGTAACAGGAAGTCACAAGTCTCCTGGTACCACAGACACACTTGACTACTTGCCTTGGCAGTCCCTTTAAACTCTTGAGCCAGTTCTGCCTGTTGGACCTCAGAGAGTTATTTTAATTAGTACAGAAATGTTTGAGAAATTCTCCTGAAACAAAATGGCTTCTATTTCCTAGAAAGAGTTGTAACATGGGGAATCATCATTTGAAAACTGATCACACGTTTTTGAGCAATTCATCTGAAACATCTCCAAGGAAAAATGTGTCCATATTTTCATAGTTGAAGATAACAAGAATACTTTACATCAGTACAATACTTATCAGTTTGCTTTTGACCCCCATATGTCCTGTCATTTGCTGTACCCTCCAACTCCCTTCCTACCCCAGAAAATCTTTAGTGTGAGCTTTATCATCCCCAGTTTACAGATGACAAATCTGTGGCCCAGATAAGTTTGCTCATTTGGCTGCATGTCCTGAAGCTCTTAAGTAACCTAACCAGGACTTAATCTCAGATTCTCTGACTCCAAGTTCACTGTAACTTCTCTTATCTTACTATTGCTGCAAGAGATAAAAATGTATCAATTTAGAGAAAAATGTAGAAGTTGAGGGGAAAAAAATTAAAAGCCAGATAGTGCATATTTTTGCTTACACAGAGTCTCTGATTTGCGATATTAAGATTAAGCTGACTGGGATATCACCAAAACGGAGTAGGAGACACCAGCCTCCATCCTCACAAAGATCAACAATTAGACATCTGTTCATGAACAAAAATAGCTCGGGAGAGCTCAGGAGGCCACTCAGGGAACCTCGGCAAAACAGTTTAACAACAACAACACTTAAGAAAAACTGCACAGAATACGAAGAATAGCTCCATTTTCCCTTTCCCAACCTATCCCCCAGGAAGGCATTGCTCAGTATCAAGAGGGAACTTCCTGGCTGGAGAGATTTCTCCTCACTGGGAAAGGGAGCGTGCGGCTGAACGAACAACTTCCCCAGCCTTCCCAGACACTGCATAAGGGATTCACATAAGTTTTACCATGCCCTGAGACCAACAAAGTTAAGATGTATAAAGGCAGCTTGGAGCAAGGAAGGAAGGCATGGGCTACCAATATCAGCCACAGGATGAGATAGCAAGGAAGAAAATAATTAAGTTCTCCAGTCCAACCGTGTAGAATGGCTAAATAGTTTTAAAATACACACACACAACACCATACTATATGCTGCCAGTTAGAGACTCACTTCAGCCCAAAAAATATACATAAGTGTACATGCGAATGGAAAGCAAAAGAGAAGAGGGTTAGCTATATTTATATCAGACAGAAATAGACATTAAGTCAAAAACTGTAGTGAGAGACAAAGAAGATCATTATATAATGATAAAAGGACCAATTCATCAAGAGGATAGTGAAGTCGCTCAGTTGTGTCCGACTCTTTGCGGCCCCATAGACTGTAGCCTACAAGGCTCCTCTGTCCATGGGATTTTCCAGGCAATAGTACTGGAGTGGATTGCCATTTCCTTCTCCAGGGGATCTTCCCAACCCAGGGCTCAAACCCAGGTCTCCTGCGTTGTAGACAGACGCTCTACCATCTGAGCCACCAGGGAAGTCAAGAGGATACACAATTATAAATACATATAACACCCAACATGAAAGCACCAAAGACATACAGATGATCAACAGGTACATGAAAAAATGCTCAACATCATTAATTATCAGGAAAATGCAAGTCAAAACCACAACGAGATACCACCTCACATCTGTTAGAAAGACTATTATCAAAAAAAGACACGGATAAAAAGTACTGAGAAGGATGCGGAGAAAAGGGAATCCTTGTGCCCTCTTGGAAGAAATGTAAACTGGTACAGCTGCTAAGAAAAAATAGTATGGAGGTTCCTCAAAAAAATTAACACTAGAAATAACATAACATCAAGAAATCCTACTTCTGGGTCCATGACCGAAGGAAATGAAATTGTTATATTAATGAGATATCTGTATTCCCATGTTCACTACAGCATTACTCATAATAGCCAAGACATGGAAACAACCCAGGTGTCCATTGGCAGATTCATGGATAAAGAAAATGTGGCAAATTTTATATTCTTGGGTTCCAAAATCACTGCAGAAGGCGACTGCAGCCACAAAATTAAATGACACTTGCTCCTTGGAAGAAAAGTTATGGCAAACCTAGACAGTGTATTAAAAGGCAGAACACCACTTTGCCAACAAAGGTCTGTATAGTCAAAGCTATGGTTTTTCCAGTAGTCATGTACGGATGGGAGAGTTAGACCATAAAGAAGGCTGAGCTCCAAATAATTGGTGCTTTCAAACTGTGGTGTTGGAGAAGCCTCTTGAGAGTCCCTTTGACAGCAAGAAGATCAAACCAGTAAATCCTAAAGAAAATCAACTCTGAATACTCTTTGGAAGGACTGATGCTGAGGCTGAAGCCCCAATACTTGGCCACCTGATACGAATAGCCAACTTATTGAAAAAGACCCTGATGCTGGGAAAAATTGAAGTCGGCAGGAGAAGGGGGTGACGGAGGATGAGATGGTTGGATGGCATCACTGACTCAATGGGCATGACTTTGAGCAAACTCTCGAGATGGTTAAGGACAGGGAAGCCTGGCATGCTATAGTCCACTGGGTCACAAAGTGTCAGATGTGACTTAGTGACTGAACAATATACATATAATGGACTAATGGATTTCTCTAGTGGCTCAGCAGAAAAGAATCAGCTTGCAACACAGGAAACATAGGTTCTATCTCTGGGTCAGGAAGATCCCCTGGAGAAGGAAATGGCAACCCACTACAGAATTCTTGCCAGGAAAATCCTATGGACAGAGGAACCTGGAGGGTGACAGTCCATCCACAGGGTGGCAAAGAGTTGGACGTAACTGAGCAACAAATGCACGTACACACATATAATGGACAAAATAATGGACATATTCAGCCAAATAAAAGAAGAAGAAAAAACTGCCATTTTCAAAAACATGGATAAACTTTGAGGACATTGTGCTAAGTGAAATAGGTCAGACAAGAAAAATCAAATACCATATGATATCATATGATCTCACATATATGGAAAATCAAAAAAAGCTAAACTCATAGACGCAAAGAGTAGAAAGCTGGTTGCCAGGAGCTCGGGATGGAGAGAGTGAGAAGATGCTGGTCAGTGGGATCAAACTTCCAGATACAAGAGGAATAAAATCCAGTCTTCTAGCTTACAGAATGATGACTGTCATTAATAATTCTACACTGTACACTTGGAAGTTTCTATGACAGTAGATTTAAATTTTTTCAACATAACAACAATAGCAGCTAAGTGGAAATTATGTGAGGTGAAGAATGTGTTAAGTATCCTTATTGTGCTAAACATTTCGCAGTATACACCTGCATCAAATCATCCCATTGTACAGCCTAAACTTACACAATGAATGTGAAACTGAAAGTGTTAGTTGCTCAGTTACTCTTTGTGACTCCATGGACTATAGCCCACCAGGCTCCTCTATTCTTGGGATTCTCTAGGCAAGACTACTGGAGTGTGTTGCCATTCCGTTCTCCAGGGGATCTTCCTAGTTCAGGGATCAAACCTGGGTCTCCTGCATTGCAGGCAGATTCTTTACCATCTGAACCACCAAGGAAGCCCTGAGCTTACCCAATATTACATGGCAGTTATATGCCAATAAAATCGGAGGAAGAGGAATAAGCTGACTGATTTCCCCAAAGAATGATGACTGTAGGTATCTAGAAATATTCTTGGTTTCCTAAAAGGATTTGCAAATTCCACTAAAAGTCTCCTTAGCAAGTAATTAATAAACGTTTTATAGTCACTTGGAGCTCACTGGTTAAACTAAAGTCATTTTACCCATTTTAGTCAAAATGTTAGTCTCTCAGTCATGTCGGACTCTGTGCAACCCCATGGGCTATCGCCTGTCAGGCTCCTATGTCCATGGGATTCTCCAGGCAAGAATACTGGAGTGGATTGCCACTTCCTTCTCCAGGGATTTTAGCCAAAGGATAAAAATATCATCAAAATGAATTGGGTAAGGGAAAGAAAATATAACCATAGACTGGCAAGATAAATGAAAAATCCTAACAGTGGGTATCACTGAAAGTGGGTGATTTTACTTCTTAGCTGGACTTCTCTGAATTTCTCAAATGTCCTACAACAAGCAAGCATTTTCTCTGGACTTAAGAAGAAAATTATATAGTTTAATAAGTTTAAAGAATGATGCCATGTTAGATGATGAATAAAATATAAAATTAAGATCAAGAAGTCATCATGTAAGTTATAACACAAGAAACCAGCCTAAGATACCTCTCCCCAGGTCTCTCAAAGATCATTAGGGGACCTCATCCCCCAGATCATTCTACAGGTAATTGTTCTAGAGCATCCTGGGGAGACAGCAACATATACTTACTCCCTTTCCCACCTCAGTACAAACTACAGGAAAACTTTAATAGATTTTTCATCTTCTTTTGCTGTGCTATTCCTTTAAACTCAGTATTTCAGAGACATTCATTTGATACATTACAGATACATACGTCAGGAAGTATGGAAATCTTCTTAAAGGTAGAGTAGGTACAAAGAGCTATGATGGGCTTGTGCGGAAAGGAAACAGTACTTGTTATGGCTTTACCCAAATGTTGGGTAGATGTTTACCAAAACATTTACCCAGATGTTTCTCAAACTATCCTAAAGGTCCACCCCTCAGGACAGACCCACACATGGCATTTCCCCTTCTTCCATCTCCCACCCTAACTTTTCCTTTTTCAGCTCTTTCCTACCAACTTTTCCTGTCTGTCCTTTGCTTACAATCATGGTTCATTTGTCAAGAATCATAAATGAGGATTTATTGAGTCCATTTAAAGACTTGCAAGGGTTTCAATATTAAAATATAAAATGAACAAGAGCTGACTTGTGTTCATAAAATATGTTTCTTCCCTCAGAAGAGGGAACGGCTTAAAAACTTAATCAGCAGAGTAGTTTCCAACATAGCTGCATTCTGGAAGTCAGACTAGAGGAAACAAGTTTTTGGATGTGGAATTAACAGCCCTTGCCAACAATGGTTTCTGAACCAAAAAGAATGGAGCTTTTTGTTTCCAGTCTGCTTTGTAATAACTACTTGAAATGGGTTCTTTGGTACACTCCCTGCTCTCATTCAGTCCTTACCTCATTTCTTCCTTCATCTTTACTTCCAACAGTTGGAGAAGGTTCTCTCACATTTGATTACTAGCAAGTATTCCTATAATTTATTAGTTGAGTTCAATTTCACATAATACTCATAACATGAATTAGTTTACATTTCTGATTATAGAACAGACAGGCTGAGTCTGTTTTAAAACACTCATGTAATACAGTTGAACTACTCTGGATGGAAGGACATGCAATTTTAGCACTACATGATGGCATCTTACTTTGTCAGGGCCAAGTTTATAAATATGAAAAAATTAAGCTTGCTCTAAATTCCATGAGAGTAAGGACTATGCTTCTTTTCTTCCCACTGCCAGTGTTTAACACAAGCCTGGAACCTGGAAGGCAACAATATTTAAGTTGCAACGTAATTGAATTGAAATGAAAGTTCATTGATATCGCCAGGTATAACAAGCTGTAGCATCATTAAAAACTGGGTAACTGTGGCAGTGGAGAAGACTCTTAAGAGTCCCTTGGATAACAAGGAGACAAATCAGAGGATCCTAAAGGAAATCAACCCTGAATATTCATTGGAAGGACTGATGTTGAAGCTGAAGTTCCAATACTTTGGCCACCTAATGTGATGAGCCAACACACTGGAAAAGACCCTGATGCTGGGAAAGATTGAGGGTAGGAGGAGAAGGGGACGACAGAGGACGAGATGGTTGGATGGCATCAGCGACTCGATGGGCATGAGTTTAAGCAAACTCCAGGAGATAGTAAAGGACAGGGGAGCCTGGTGCACTGCAGTTCATGGGATCGCAAAGAGTCAGAGACAACTTGGCGACTGAAGAGTAACCACCTCAGTAGGCTTGCCAGCTCAGAAAAGCCTGTCTGAAGGGTAAACAGACAACTGCATCGATGCAGAGAGGGCAGTGAGTGATGGAGTTGCCTGTGCAAAACTGACAGAACTGGCACTCTCCACAACTGGGTGTGAAGCCTGGTGAGATCTGGCAGTCAGTCCTAGCCGAGGGAGAAAGAAGCCATTCTCTCTTTGAGGACAACCTTTCTGGAGATGCCTGTTCTCAAAAGTCTCAAAGATATGACAAGTCACCATAAATCTGCCCTTCACTAAACAGACTCCCAAGAGAAGCCAGGCATAAAATAAAAGACACTCCAACTTAGATGTGGAAATATTGCCACAAGATATTATTGTAGGAACCAGAGTTTGTACCTCATGACTAAAGAGGTCCAGTCTCATCTTTGGTTCACCAAACCCTGCTACAGGGCAGAAAGAGGCTGTGTGGCTACCACCTGAGATGTCAGGGGACTAATAACCTACTTTAAAAATGTGTGTAAGGTTGGAGTTATTCCATGATATCAATTTTCAACTGGGAGCATTTTAAATGATCCCTGCCTCCTAAGATAGAGGCAAAGACTATACACCAGAAGAGCTCAGGGTAAAAAGAGCTACTCAGCAGAAAATGAACGCCTTTCAAAGTCAAGGACAAAGTGGCCCAAACAAGAGGCTTCCCTAAGGCTTATTTACCCCAGCATGGTCCCACCCTGCAGTGTTCTAAGATCTTTTACATATTCAAGAGTCTTTTTCATATTCAGTAGCTTCAGAAAGATCTTTTTGTTTTTTCTTTTTTTTTTTTTTTTTTTTCCAGTTTAGAGATTTTTGCTTAGACTGGCAAATAAAATCATCCTTCATCATTTTAATGTGTAAAATGTTTCCAGCCAAAATGTGATTGAACTGCGTCAGAGCAAAGGTTCCAACACAGTTTTTCCAAGTCAGTAGGAAAGTAAAGTATTAAACATGAGAAACCTATTCTGAAAGAAAAGACAAGTCCCCTTCCACAGGGTTAAAAGAGAGAGAAGAACAGGAGACCTAAAAAAAAAAATGTCCAGGAAAAAACAAAAATGAAAATATTCAAAAGCCTAGGGAAGAACTGTGAAAGGCTGGAAAGGAGCTAGAAAAACAAGAGCATTATACTAATGAGGAGTGGGGCTGAAGAGAAGATCTTTAAGAAAGCAGAGGATGCTAGAAGTTAACAGGAAATGAACTGTGAGGTCTGAGTTACATGTGCCCTAAACGTGACTCCTGGCAAAGGAGGTCAGGTCTCCACAGGAGACACTAAGAGAATGTCTTAAGAAATGCATTCCAGTGAGTTCCAGAGTTTGTCAATATCTGATCTGAGAATTGCCTGGGAGGGTCACCTCCTCTATGAAGCCAACCTCACACCCCAAAGAAGCACATTGTTGCCTTTGTTTGAGAGACCTGCAGGTATACACATCCTATCCTACTCTCGGCTGAGTGTGTTTTTAATGGGCCTACAAAAATGGCAAGGCTCCAGTCAGGAGCATAAGGGTGGAGGGCACCTCTTTGTTTTCAGCAACCAAACGCCTACTTCCTGTGAAGTCATAGATAATTACGAGAAAAGCAAAACTGTATTTCGGGGTCATTTGTCCAGGCTTGCAGCTTCTCAACAGGCAATGTAGTGAGTCAGAAAGGCTTGTCTGGACGTGTCTGAGTAGTGAAACTATACCTGGAGTATTCAGCAACATCTGAAGCATTTCTAGAAGCCATCTACAGGGAAGGTGAAGCCACCACCCAAGGTCAGGCATATACTTTCACAATAATCCGTTCTTCCTAGGCTGCCGAGTGTAAAAGGGGCTGGTGAGCCGGAACACAAAATCAAACTGGCTTAAGCAATAGTGAATCCCGTTAGATTGCAGCCCTCTACTGCCAAACTTTGGGAAAACCAATCAAATACGGCCCTAATGTCTCTTGTCAGGATACAAAGGGTCAAAATCTTCTCCCACTTCCTGAGAAGAAACCAGTAGCTGGGACAGCTAGAATCACACTGGAGTGTGCAAGCCACAAATGTCTAAATGACCCAGCCAAGTGAGTCCATCCAGTTCTCATCGGAAAGGTGCCCTGGAGCAATACAGACAAGCAGAGCAGATTCCCACTGACAGACCTAGCCGGGCAGAAAGCCCAGGAAGCCCGTGCGATTAAAACTAATGAATGTGCATGGGAGTTGTGTATGTGGGCAGAAGATGTGGTTTTCGATACAATCTCGGGAACATTTACACTTCTGGTTCTTATTTGCAAAAAGAAAAAAAAAAAGCAAAAGAATAAACACATGCCTTTGATTGCTTCTGCCAGCATCTGAGCAAACTTTTAAGGAGCTTTCAGGCAATAGAACTTGGCACTGCTTCACAAGCTGGTACAAAAATCCTGGTGCTAAATGTCCAGGGAGAACACACCCATGACTTACAGGAAAACCCTAGCAATGTCCACTCCCTTGTAGAGGAGTCTTCAGTGATGCCTTTGCTGTGGATATCCAATACAGTTTCAGGGCACTGGGAGCCTGCACCTTGTCCTGGCACAGATCCTGACCTAGCGCCCTATGTGTATAACCAGGTACTTAAGTTAATGAGTATGCACTCAAATTCTCTCTGAGTCTTCAGTTTAATGAGGCTTGGATATCTGAGGCTGTGTTGAATAATCACAACATGGTTTGGATGCACGGAGAGTGTTCTCTTCCCAAAAAGAACCCAGCAGTTCACATACTGGACAATGCCCCCCTGATGGGGCCAAGGCCTGAGCCACACAGCCTGTGGCCTGTACACAGCCTGAGGCTGTGTTGAATAATCACAACATGGTTTGGATGCACGGAGAGTGTTCTCTTCCCAAAAAGAACCCAGCAGTTCACATACTGGACAATGCCCCCCTGATGGGGCCAAGGCCTGAGCCACACAGCCTGTGGCCTGTACACAGCCTGAGGCTGTGTTGAATAATCACAACATGGTTTGGATGCACGGAGAGTGTTCTCTTCCCAAAAAGAACCCAGCAGTTCACATACTGGACAATGCCCCCCTGATGGGGCCAAGGCCTGAGCCACACAGCCTGTGGCCTGTACACAGCCTGAGGCTGTGTTGAATAATCACAACATGGTTTGGATGCACGGAGAGTGTTCTCTTCCCAAAAAGAACCCAGCAGTTCACATACTGGACAATGCCCCCCTGATGGGGCCAAGGCCTGAGCCACACAGCCTGTGGCCTGTACACAGCCTGAGGCTGTGTTGAATAATCACAACATGGTTTGGATGCACGGAGAGTGTTCTCTTCCCAAAAAGAACCCAGCAGTTCACATACTGGACAATGCCCCCCTGATGGGGCCAAGGCCTGAGCCACACAGCCTGTGGCCTGTACACAGCCTGAGGCTGTGTTGAATAATCACAACATGGTTTGGATGCACGGAGAGTGTTCTCTTCCCAAAAAGAACCCAGCAGTTCACATACTGGACAATGCCCCCCTGATGGGGCCAAGGCCTGAGCCACACAGCCTGTGGCCTGTACAAGTGACCAGGCCCCTAGATTGTCAGGAGGGCTTGAGTACGAAAGTGAATTGCTCCCATTTCCATCTCAAGCACAGCGCTGACCCTGGACAGCAAATCTGTTCTCCATTCAGTAGACAATGAATGTCCATCTAAGAGCCAAGAGGAGGGACAAAACGGGGAAAATCTCTGAGGCAACACTGATATCGGGGGCTTACCTAAGGACACATGTACAGCTGAGGAAAAATTCCAGAATGGGTCTCAGGTCAAACTGGTCTTCATCTTTAGAGATATGGACAAAGTCATCCCTTATCCAACTATTCATTGACACAATACAGGGTCAGTTGCTAAGATTCCATAGGAGAAACAATACTCTCATTCCACTGATCTCAAGAAGCTTACAGCAATCATTATAATGCAAATTTTGTTGCATATATCAATAAGAAAATAAATAAAAGAAGCATAACTTGAGAATAAAAAAGAGATCACAGAACCTAGAGGGATGGGATGGGGTGGGAGGTCAGAGGGAGGTTCAAGAGGGAGGTTCAAGAGGGAGGTGACATATGTACACCTATGGCTGATTCATGTTGATGGATGGCAGAAACCAATACAACCTTGTAAAGCAATTATCCTCCAATTAAAGATAAATAATTTTTTTAAAAAGAGATTACAGATTGGTACATAATAGTACACTAAATAATAAGACCAGCAGTAACCACTGAGGTATTAGAGGAGAGAAGAGCAGCTTAAGGCTAAGATGGGTGTGGTTTAATGAGGCAGAGGTTTGAAAAATGGGAAAAGTGGGAGAATCAGATAATATTCTCTTACCAGAAAATATAAGCATCTTCTCTTGAGTCAGATAAAAAACTGTATTTTGAAATCTCTATGTTCCAGGCAATGTGCCAGGTGTTAGTTTTATAGTAATAAAAAAAAAAAAAGAGTCTTTGCATTTCCAGTGGACAAGATAGACAAGCGTGTAAAGAAACAAACAAACAAGACAATTAGATAATGCAATAAGTGCTGTGAAGGAAATAACCGATAATGCGACAGGATCTTTTTTTTTTTTTAGTTTTCCACTGTGCAACTCTGCATGTAGCAAGTGCTCAGTCAGTTAATTTAATTAAACACATGGTAACAACACTATACGATTCTTCAGAATAAAAGATTCAGTGACAAGTTCACCAACTCTTTTGCAATTGGGATCCACCAAATGAAAATCAACTTTAGCTGGCTGGTTATCCTAAAAATAGCAAAGACACGCCTCCTCACTCAGTGTTTCCTGCCAGCCTGAGCCAAACATAAAATCAGATTACAACAATGAGGGCAGAAGAGTCAAATGATGTGCTTAAAAAATGAATAAAACATTATTATACTATTGTTGAGGCAAAATTATGATTTAAATGGAAAATTCCTAATGTATTCCCTAGTTATGACTTTGAAGAGGCAGAAAATCATGTTGGAAAGACAACCAGAGATTGTGTCCCTGAGGTCAGGATGCAACTTCCTGAAAAATAAGATAATTCAAATGAAATAATAGTCATGTAATTGGATATATATAGTGCTAAAATACCAATCTGATAGATCCCTTGTCACTTATTGTTAAATAAGTTGATTTTATTTTCATTAGATGATCTCACAGTCTTAGTCTTAGGCACATGGTGCCAGTTGGCTGTTTAGGTCCTATCACCACAGCATTAACACTTGAGAATAGCTAGAAGTGATTCCTAGGAAAGAAGCAGGGATCCGTGTAAAGAGGCAAAATGTGCTAACAGGGAAACAGGATGAAAGATGTTAGTGTGCTTTTCCCTTCTGCATTTCCTGTAGATGATCCTCTCCTCAGGCTCTGAGGCTGCCTTTTATGGCATTACATAAGGAAAGGAAAGAGAAAAATCAAGATACTATTCAGCTTCTGATATTCAAAATAAGATTTTTCATCAGAGCAACAGACTTGAGAGCAGGATATAGCAAGAAAAAGGGAAAGCATTTTCTTTAATTTTGTAGAATATCAAAATGCAACCCTTAGGAACTCAGATTATACGATGTCTTATAAATTCAGAAAACAGAATCCTTTGATCTATTGATAACCAGGCCCTAAGGTTAGTATGACACAGTGTAGAGAAATTCCTGAAGCCTTTTCCTTCTGTCCTGCAAGATTCCTGGAAGTCTTTCTTCTCCCCTGCTGGCTAAATGGAGATGATACAGTGGAGAATTCCAAGGAACCCTAGGACAGTGTTGTCCAATATGGTAACCACCAGACATATTTCATTCCTGGGTACTTAAGATCTAATACAGTTCAGTTCAGTCACTCAGTCGTGTCCAACTCTTTGCGACCGCATGGACTGCAGCATCCAGGCTTCCCTGTCCATCATCAACTCCCGGAGTTCACTCAGACTCACGTCCATCGAGTCAGTGATGCCATCCAGCCATCTCATCCTCAGTCGTCCCCTTCTCCTCCTGCCCCCAATCCCTCCAGCATCAGTCTTTTCCAATGAGTCAACTCTTTCCATGAGGTGGCCAAAGTACTGGGGTTTCAGCTTCAGCATCATTCCCTCCAAAGAAATCCCAGGGTTGATCTCCTTTAGAATGGACTGGTTGGATCTCCTTGCAGTCCAAGGGACTCTCAAGAGTCTTCTCCAACACCACAGTTCAAAAGCATCAATTCTTCGGTGCTCAGCTTTCTTTACAGTCCAACTCTCACATCCATTCAAGACTACTGGAAGAAATACAGCTTTGAATAGACGGACCTTTGTTGGCAAAGTAACGTCTCTGCTTTTTAATATGCTGTCTAGGTTGGTCATAGCTTTTTTTCCAAGAAGCAAGAGTCTTTTAATTTCATGGCTGCAGTGACCATCTGTAGTGATTTTGGAGCCCCCCGCCCCGGCCCCCACAAAATAACGTCTCTCACTGTTTCCATTGTTTCCCCATCTATTTGCCGTGAAGTGATGCAACAGGATGTCCTGATCTTAGTTTTCTGAATGTTGAGCTTTAAGCCAACTTTTTCACTCTCCTCTTTCACTTTCATCAAGAGGCTCTTTAGTTCTTTTTCACTTTCTGCCATTAAGAGTGGTGTCATCTGCATATCTGAGGCTATTGATACTTCTCCCGGCAATCTTGATTCCAGCTTGTGCTTCATCCAGTCCAGCATTTCTCATGATGTACTCTGCATATAAGTTAAATAAGCAGGGTGACAATATACACAGCCTTGACATACTTCTTTCCTGATTTGGAACCAGTCTGTTGTTCCATGTCCAGTTCTAACTGTTGCTTCTTGACCTGCATACAGATTTCTCAGAAGCCTGGTAAGGTGGTCTGGTACTCCCATCTCTTGAAGAATTTTCCAGTTTGTTGTGATCCACACAGTCAAAGGTTTTGGCATAGTCAATAAAGCAAAAGTAGATGTTTTTCTAGAACTCTCTTGCTTTTTCCATGATCCAGCAGATGTTGGCAATTTGATCTCTGGTTCCTCTGCCTGTTCTAAANTGGTCTGGTACTCCCATCTCTTGAAGAATTTTCCACAGTTTGTTGTGATCCACACAGTCAAAGGTTTTGGCATAGTCAATAAAGCAAAAGTAGATGTTTTTCTAGAACTCTCTTGCTTTTTCCATGATCCAGCAGATGTTGGCAATCTGATCTCTGGTTCCTCTGCCTTTTCTAAATCCAGTTTGAATATCTGGAAGTTCACGGTTCACTTACTGTGGAAGCCTGGCTGGAGAATTTGAAGCATTACTTTGCTAGCGTGTGAGATGAGTACAATTGTGCGGTAGTTTGAACATTCTTTGGCATTGCCTTACTTTGGGATTGGAAGGAAAACTGACATTTTCCAGTCCTGTGGCCACTGCTGAGTTTTCCAAATTTGCTGGCATATTGAGTGCAGTACTATAACAGCATCATCTTTTATGATTTGAAATAGCTCAACTGGAATTCCATCACCTCCACTAGCTTTGTCTGTAGTGATGCTTCCTAAGGCGCACTTGACTTCACAATCCAGGATGTCTGGCTCTAGGTGAGTGATCACACCATCATGGTTATCTGGGTCATGAAGATCTTTTTTGTATAGTTCTTCTGTGTACTCTTGCCACCTCTTCTTAATATCTTCTGCTTCTGTTAGGTCCATACCATTTCTGTCCTTTACTGTGCCCATCTTTGCATGAAATGTTCTCCTGGTGTATCTAATTTTTTTAAAGAGATCTCTGATTTTTCCCATTCTATTGTTTTCTTCTATTTCTTTGCATTGATCACTGAGGAAGTCTTTCTTATCTCTCCTTGCTATTCTTTGGAACTCTGCATTCAAATGGGTATATCTTTTTTTTCTCCTTTTCCTTTAGCTTCTCTTCTTTTCACAGCTATTTGTAAACCTCCTCAGACAATCATTTGTGTTTTGCACTTCTTTTTCTTAAGGAAGGTCTTGATCACTGCCTCCTGTACAATGTCACAAAACTCTGTCCATAGTTCTTCAGGTACTCTATCAGATCTAATCTCTTGAATCTGTTTCTCACTTCCACTGAATAATCATAAGGGATAATTTTTAGGTCATACCTGAATGGTCTAGTGGTTTTCCTCCCTTTCTTCAATTTAAGTCTGAATTTGGCAATAAGGAGTTCATGATCTGAGCCACACACAGGTCCCAATCTTGTTTTTGCTGACTGTATAGAGCTTCTCCATCTTTGACTTCAAAAAACATAATCAATCTGATTTTGGTGTTGACCATCTGATGATGTCATGTGCAGAGTTGTCTCTTGTGTTTTTGGAAGAGGATGTTTGCTATGACCACTGCATTCTTGGCAAAACTCTGTTAGCCTTTGATCTGCTTTGTTTTGTCCTCCAAGGCCAAATTTGCCTGTTACTCCAGGTAGCCCTTGTCTCCCTACTTTTGTATTCCAGTCCCCTATAATGAAGAGGATATCTTTTTTGGGTATTAGTTCTAGAAGGTCTTATAGGTCCTCATAGAACTGTTCAACTTTAGCTTCTTCAACGCTACTAAAGAAGCATTACTGATCTAATTAGCATAACTCAATTTTAATTGCTTTAGATTTAAATAGATGGCATGACCCTAGTGAATGATCCAAGTCACATAATGGAAGATGTCTAGATCCACTCACTTCTTGGAAGGCAGCAACCCAAGAGAACCTTGTGATTCCCATTAGGCTGTGATGTAAGCAAGAAATAAATATTTACTGTTCTAAGATTTGGAAGCTACTGCCAAAGGTAGTGCTAATTAATCAAATAATACTGCCAGGTACTCTTACTCAACCTTTCTATAGATGAGAAAACTGGGGCAAAAAGGAATTAATTAATTTGTCCAAGGTCACATGGCTACTAAGTGCTGGAACTAGGAGACAGCCAGATATAGTCTTAGAGTCCTTGCTGACTGCAGTCCCTTAGTGTATATGTGAGCAAAAGAAAGGGGATAGACATGCATTAGACATCACAACATTACACTAAAAAATAAGAACTGTAACTTTGCTATATCATCTCTTTGCCATACAAATCACAAGTAATCAAATCCTTAGACTTATCAATTTCAAAGAGTGGGCATGCACATTACTCATGCACACAACCTGCTGTTTGGTTTCTTCAGAAATGACAAGACACTGTACTATAGGAACACAATGAAAAGTGAGTCAGTTGTGCCCAGACCAAAGGAACTAGGAGTTCTGTAAATATAAAACAGATGGGATTTCCAGAGCTAATCTCATGCATTTTAGTAATTTTTAAATGAGCTAGGTTTTTTAAATCTATTTAATTTTTTACCAGGATCTGAGTTGATTTGAACTAGTAACAGTTGTCCAGGGCTCTGAAATTTTCCTAAGTATTGCTCATGCACAGACAATGGATGTACTTTCCTCTCCTTAGAGGAGCTATAGTGCCTGATACTCTCAGCTGGAGTATGACTGACAAACTGGGCTTGAGAAAGACCCTTCTCAACATTCCTTTTTCCTGGGGTCTCTTAAGTAGTTCAGCAACTAGTTTGCAATATAGTAATAAGGTCTCATATAGACCATTGTCAGGTAGCCCACTCTTAATAAGGATATACTGTTTATTGAGCATCAGTTTCATAACAGGTAATTTATCTACATCATCTTATATGCACAAACCTGAACCAAAGATGAAAACATAATATCATCAGCCATTGTCTAATATGAACTGCAAGTGCCTATATGGTCTTTACAATGAATCAGGTACATTTCTGAGTAAATTAATGTAATAACTCAGTCTTCATAAAAATGAGAAAAGTTCTCTAATCATCATACTGCTTTATAGGTTGGAAATGGTGGTGAAAGGAAATTAAATAGTTGACCTATTGTCACAGGCCTGCGAAGAACAGAATCGAGATTTCAAACCTAGGCACTCTAGCTCCAGAGGCTACACCCTTGACCTCTTCACAGTATGGCCTCTCAGTTACAGTTCTGAAAACTCTAGCTCAAGATTATAAAGCACCTACCAAATGAAGCTGGCTTCAAAACTCAGGTTCATTGGATCCCAAGGCCCAGGTTCCTCCTTCTTCATCAGTGTTCCCCTAAACATGCTTCATTCTCAGAATCATTTTGATTGCTTGCTGAAGGAGATGCCCAAGCCCCATCAGTTCCTCCCAAGACTTGGGAAATGGGAGAAACTGCATGCCAGGCAAGAGACACAGGTGGTTCCCATTCTGGGGGACTTGGAAACCATGCAGAGCAGACCATGCAGGATTCCCACCTGGACTCCAAGCTCTTCTGCAGAGGGTTGTGGATCTCCACGGTGGTGGAGTACATGCCAGGTTAGCTACCTTCAGGCAGTGCTGGAGAAGCTAACATGAGCTCGGGAGTACCACGGCCTGGGGGGCTCGCCCCGCCTTCCCCTGCTGTGTGTGAGTGTGCTGGTGAGAGTGTGAGATGTGTCAGGACATGTGTCATCTGAGTGCGTGTCTCTGCGTCTTCCTGCCAGGGCCACTGTTCATGCTCTGGTTCACTTTCCAGCCACAAGTCTCATCTGTTCCCTACTTGGCCTCCTTCCCTTTGTTCCTCCCCATTACCCAATGTTAGGAACCTGGGCTGGCTAGCCGGCTCCAGCAGTTACAAGTTGGTTCCTGGCAGAATCTGAAAGGTCTGAGGGGAGGTGTTGGTGGAGACTTATAAGTGACAAACCCTCCACCTCCGGGTCCCAGGACAAAGCAGCAAAGCAGAGGAGGCAGCTGGTTCATCTCCCTGGGCACCCCATGGAAAGACTTAAAATACATCACTGTCTTGACTGAGCCAATGGATCTGCATCCGTGTCACTGAGAATTCTGTCACCTTCAGCAAACTACACTCTGGTCCCTATTATGCCTTTGTCTTTCCCCTCCTTTCCAGGATTTGTTTTTTGTGCTTTGTTGGTTTGTTTTGCCACACCCTGAGCACTTTTCGGCCCCTGTATGCAGATCATGTCCCCGGATGAGTATACTGGGAACAGCAGTGCTTATTTGGAACAAACAGATGGAATGAGGCCAACTGAGAACATTAGAGGTGTCCAAGGACAAACCACCAAACAGGAAGCAGCCTGGAAAAGGATTCTGAATCAAGCAATCAACTTAGAATCAGGAACTGGGGCCTCCAGGCCTGACTCTTCCACTTAGCAGCTCTGTGATCCTGAACTGAGTCAAGGAAGTCTTCCCTGTGTGAGTTCCCTCACCTTGAAAGAGCGAGTTGCATTATTTAACCTCTTGGTTCTCTTCCCGTACTAATATTCTGTTTTTTAAAGGCAAATTCAATTAAATATGAGGCACTAAGAACTGAAAAAATTCAAGTGTGACATAAATCTAAATCATGAATAAGAAAACTTGAGCTAGGAGCTCAGTAGGTCCTTCCCCAAAGTACAAACAACTACCGCGGAATACTGTAGCCAGCCAGGCATGATCTCGTCATCTGCCCTCAAGCAGAGCAACCTCAATTTTGGGCTTTCTGCCTTCCCACCCACTCCCAGGACAACATCTGACCTGAATTACAGGGGACACTTGGAATTTGCAACCTTATTACCTAGTAATGTGGCTAACCGTTTCCAGAAATATAAATATCAGGCACAGCATGACAGGTCAGGGTTGAGTCAGCTGGGAAAGCAGACACAATAGCTGGGACAGCTGCAGGAAGCTTTGATTGAGAAACCTGAAACCTTTGTCTGCCTCTCTCATTTTCTGGGCCACTCATGGGTTTAGACCAGAATTGCTTGAGCCTGGCCCTGAAGCAGCTATACTCAGTTAAAATGAATCTGACCAGCCTGGCAAAGAAGACACATCCCCAAAGAAATTGCCTAATAAAAAGCCCTGGCTCCTGACAGTATAGATTTGAAAGGGTTGGAAGGAACCTTAGCAATAACTGAGAACAAACCCTTATTTCATAGGTGAGAAAGAGCCTCAAACACAGATATATACATCTCACTAAGACTTGAAACATGAAATTTCATTTTACACTAAATTTGGAATCTTTCCTCCTTGTAGTTTGGGTGCACTGTTGGCGCTATCTTTGTCACATACAGAGAACTGGAACTCCTGAATCACAACTAATTTCTCTCCTTATGAAGCAATTCCATAGAAAAATCTCTTTTGGGTCTCTCCAAAAACAAACCAACCAACCCTGGAAAGTAGATATGATAATTCTTCTTTAGAAATGAGAAAACTGAGGCCCAAATTACACAGCTAGGAAATGACAGAGCCAGGATTTGAATATAATGTTTTCAAATCTCAGATTCTTTCCACCACCCCACAGCTACTACCACAAAGGTACATTGCCCAGATAACAGAGTAAAGAACTCAAGGGTCTGCAAAGTGATTTACCAAGGTCAACATACATCCACTACAGACTGTCTGGCCAAACCAGTTGTTTTCTGTCAACATCCAGGCTGATGAGGAAGAACCAGTTGGTTAAATATTTTGAATACCAACCTTGTTATTATTGGCCATCATGGAAAACTCATGCATGGTAAGCAAGGTAAATAAATCCCCACTGACTAGGGATTAATCTCACCAGCCCAATGCCAAACAT
>SJYX01002426.1:28169-67371 GCA_006410675.1 Oreotragus oreotragus
TCCCTAGCAGCTTATAAATATATTTCTTCCAAACAATTTCTTCACTGCTTATTACATAAACATCTACTGAGAAGCTGTATCCTGCATTATAAAGAGGGCATAACCCTCAGTCAGGCTAGGTTCCAGCCTGGCTCTGATCTTACTAACTGGCTGACCACGGACAGGACACTTAGACTCTTATAGCTTCATTGTCTTTATCTACAAAATGAGTTGGCCTGCTTACTGAGCTTAGGCTCTTTAAGGGCAGGACTCTGGCACGTAGCAGGAGTTCAATTAATACCTGTTGACCGACTGACTTTAAAATAAACAGCATCAAAAAAATGTGCACTGTTGTTGTTGTGCAGTTACTAACTCTTGTCCAGCTCTGTGCAACCCCATGGACTGCAGCACGCCAGGCCTCCCTGTCCTTATCTGTCTCTCGGAGTTTGTTCAAACTCATGTCCACTGAGTCCACGATGCCATCCAACCATCTCATCCTCTGTCACCCCCTTCTCCTCCTGCCCTCAATCTTTCTCAGCATCAGGGNCTCTGTGCAACCCCATGGACTGCAGCACGCCAGGCCTCCCTGTCCTTATCTGTCTCTCGGAGTTTGTTCAAACTCATGTCCACTGAGTCCACGATGCCATCCAACCATCTCATCCTCTGTCACCCCCTTCTCCTCCTGCCCTCAATCTTTCTCAGCATCAGGGTCTTTTCCAATGAGTTGGCTCTTCGCATAAGGTGGTCAAAGAAGCAACTCATTGGAACTTTGTTCTACAACATCACAACTATGTTAAACTGATTAATGCAAAATGAGACACATACAAAAAGCCCAAAAAGTACTCAGTGAAAGAACCCAGTGCCCACCCTCAAAGATCTCATACTGTAGCTAAAGAAAAAGCGAATAAAGTAATAGGACCTCTAAAATTTCTGACGCAAAGACAGTAGAAATGAGGTCTGAATTTTAACTTCAAATCTCTTTTAAGACAAAATGATGTCTATCTCCTAAGAAACTCTGAGATAATTTAGCTTTATCACCTGAAATATAAATTTGGAAACCTAAACTTAACTGAAACTAGGCAATGTAACTAAAAGAATAAGACAGTTCTTTTGAAACAGTATGCCCCATAAAAACTTGGAATCTAAATAACAGTACTCTTTTCTGAACTTGTTAAAAAAAAAAAAAGAAGAAGGTTTTCAGTTTTTATCTACTTAAAATACAGAAAGATGTACACACCAAACATATACACATGCATACATATATACATATGTATTCATTTTAAATCTTCCCACAACTGTCTCCACCTTTCAATATGGCATATGATTTATCCTTGGAGGAAGTCCACTATTTTGCTTGAGAAAACACTGAAATGAGACTTGTGGTTATAGGTGACTGAGGCCTAGAGGGAGAAGCTGAGCTAAAAGAGATGAAGTGCCCAGGAAAATGGACTGGGGACAAAGGAGGTTACGATGCTAATGCAGGGCCTACTCTGAGGGTATCAGAGGCAGGAGACTTAAAGCCCTGGGTTTTAAGGGGAAAACATATGAAAAAGGTGACTTTAATTTGAGTTACAAAGTGAAAGTGAAGTCACTCAGTCATGTCTGACTCTTTGTGACCCCATGGACTGTAGCCTATCAGTCTCCTCCGTTCATGGGATTTTCCAGGCAAGAGTGTTGGAGTGGGTTGCCATTTCCTTCTCCAGGGGATCTTCCCAACCCAGGAATCAAACCCAGGCCTCCCGCATTGCAGGCAGACACTTTACCGTGGGAGCCATCAGGGAAGCCCAGTTTGAGTTACAAGTAGACCCTAAAAGCCCAGCATTAAAACTAAGGTTTAAGGAGAGAGACAGCCACTGTAGGATCCTATAAAATGCCTGGGCAAGGGTGCAAGCAGAGATGCCCTAAATCTATCTTTGATTTTTCACCTTAGTCCCTGGAAGCTCTTATTTCGCTGCCCCATCAACAGGGACAAGGAAGTCCCTGGTCTGTGCTTGGGACAAAGAAGGACAAGGAAAGAACATCTTTGTGAGATGCCAAAATGTGACCCGGAACAGAGCTTTTTGAACTTAAATGTAGGTGCAAATCCCTGGGGAACCAGCTGAAATTCAGATTCTGATTCAGCAGGGTGAGGTGGGACCAGGAAATGCCAACCTACTGGTGAGGGTGGGGCACACTGAGCAACAATAATCCACTGAACTGAGACTGGGACAGCAGTTCAGAGTATGGCTAGCGGGGGAGGAGGAAGACGGTGAGAAGAGAGGATCGGGACATGCAAACACTCCCAAGGAATCCTCAGACATCCAACAGCGAATGGAATTTCCTGCAAAAGGGAACTCAGGATTGAAAACCTGGCACGCAGATTACTCAGTCTTTTTCATAATTTTTCAAAACTTCAGTGCCTGCTGGCAAATTAATAAACATCAGAAAACAAAAGGCAGCAAATACACATTAATAGGGGGGAAAAAAGCTTTGTAGCTTGGGTTATATTCTTATTTGTGGTCATGGTTTTATAACATAGGCATATAAGACAGTCATAAGGATTCCCTGGTAGTTCAGCTGGTAAAGAATCTGCCTGCAATGCAGGAGACCCTGGTTTGATTCCTGGGTTGGGAAGATANGGGGAAAAAGCTTTGTAGCTTGGGTTATATTCTTATTTGTGGTCATGGTTTTATAACATAGGCATATAAGACAGTCATAAGGATTCCCTGGTAGTTCAGCTGGTAAAGAATCTGCCTGCAATGCAGGAGACCCTGGTTTGATTCCTGGGTTGGGAAGATACCCTAGAGAAGGGATAGGCTACCCACTCAAGTATTCTTGGGCCTCACTGGTGGCTCAGCTGGTAAAAAATCTGCCTGGAATGTTTGAGACCTGGGTTCAATCCCTGGGTTGAGACGATTCCCCTGGAGAAAGGAACGGCTACCCCACTTCAGTATTCTGGCCTGGAGAATTCAATGGACCATATATTCCATGCAGTTGCAGAGTCGGACACAACTGAGTGACTTTCACATAAGACAGTCATACTTCCTGACCTTGAAATTGTTTGTAGCTTACCTAATGGAATCAAGTACATCATCATATCATTGTGTCCCATAAATAGCAACAAAACTCCCAAATCCTCTACACCCTGAAGGTGTTCTAATGTTTTCGGTCAAGATAGGTGTTTACATTCCTGGGGACTACAGAGTTATTAATGTTTTCACAATTTCCTCTCTGAGAGTTTGGGCAGCATATGTAATTATAAATACTTTTAATATATTTAATGTGAGTTTACTTAAGTAACATAACAAAAAGATTTGAAACTTTACCTGTTAACCTAGACCTAGCCTCTCAGAAATTTGTTACTATCTGCCCAGAGCAAAAGCATCCCCCTTGACATACCAACACCACAGAAAATCACTCCCCTTACCTCATCAGCATTGTTCCTAATCCCATAGCCTCTGATTAGTTCAGTAACCAACCCTTGTATAGTGAAACACATACTAAGAAAGAACATCCACCTCTGGAAAAATGTGGACTTTGATATCAATATCCTTTAGTATGCACAGTCAAAAATTAGTTTTTTGGTTTTATTTAAATTGGGCATATAATTTGTTATTTATTATACAATTGGCCAATACTTTGGGCACCTGACATGAAGAGCCAACTCACTGGAAAAGACCCTGATGCTGGGAAAGACTGAGGGCAGGAGGAGAAGGGGGTGACAGAGGATNTCAAAAATTAGTTTTTTGGTTTTATTTAAATTGGGCATATAATTTGTTATTTATTATACAATTGGCCAATACTTTGGGCACCTGACATGAAGAGCCAACTCACTGGAAAAGACCCTGATGCTGGGAAAGACTGAGGGCAGGAGGAGAAGGGGGTGACAGAGGATAAGATGGTTCAATAGCAACAGGACTCAGTGGACATGAGTTTAAGCAAACTCCAGGAGATGGTGAAGGACAGGGAAGCTTCAAGTGCTATAGTCTATGGGGTCGCAAAGATTTGGACACAACAGCAACTGAACAAACAAATGATACAATTGGCTATTTTTATATTTATAGAGACAAATATAAACTAGTGTATCAACTGCTCATCATTAAATTGATATATTTTTGATGAGATTAACCAGTTTAAATACAAACAAAATCATAGATGGCAAAACTCTTAAAGGTTATCTAGTTCAAGCACTCAGCTATTTTCACCAGTTGGATATGACTGAGCGACTTCACTTTCACTTTTCACTTTCATGCATTGGAGAGGAAATGGCAACCCACTCCAGAGTTCTTGCCTGAAAAATCCCAGGGACAGGGGAGCCTGGTGGGCTGCCGTCTATGGGGTCGCACAGAGTCAGACATGACTGAAGCAACTTAGCAGCAGCAGCAGCAGTCTTTCACAAGACAGCATTTCAGATATTTCAAAATATTGTCATATTTTTCTTGCTCCTTAATTTTCTTTTTTATATTGCAATAGTTCCTCTTAAAGTCATTAATTGAGCCTCAAATGGCAGTGTGTTAAGTCCTCTGTAATCCTGGATATACCCATGGCCCCTACCATGGGAGGGGTAAAGTAATTCCAGACTTGGTCCCTACAGTGTTAATAGATGTACCCTTTAAAAAAAAACAAAAAACTTCTTTCATCAGATAAGTTCTATATGCGAACTCTGAGCTTCAAAAAAGTCAAATAGGACTTCCATGGTGACTCAGGGGTAAAGAATCTACCTGCCAATGCAGGAGACATGGGTTTGCTCCCTGGTCCAGGAATGTTCCACTAAGCAACTACTGAGCCTGTGCGCTAGAGCCCAGGGCCGCAACTGCAGAGCTGCTGAAGGCCACGTGCTCTAGAGCCATGCTCTACAGTAAGAGAAGCCACCTCAATGGGAAGCCCGTACCCTGCAACCAAAGAGTAGCCCCACTCGCCACAGCTAGCGAAAAGCCCGCTCAGCAACAAAGACCCAGCACGGCCAAAAACAAATGAACAAATAAATTTTAAAAAGTCAAACAGACTTCTTTGTTGCAGGGATTTTTAGAGTTTTTAACATGCTGATGGACATTGTGAAACTCTAAGAGGAGAGAAAGTTATTTCCACAAACATAAACTACACAACTTCTTTTTAAACAGTATTTGGAAAGCATACTGACTTTCAAGTTGGACTGTTCCAAGTCCAATACTCAACCTTTCCACTTCCTACATGTTCATGGGGGAAATTCCTTAACCCTTCAGAGACTCACATTTTCTATGTTGTGAAATTGGGATAAAAACAGCTACATTTCCGCAGTTGTTGGAAACTAGAGGTAGACTAGCTAACACATCTTATCAGATGCTCAGTAAATGGTAGTAATCATTATATTCCCATGCAGTCCAATAAATTGTAAGTTCTTTCCAAATTAATCATGTGATTAAGGAAGTATTAGTCACTCAATTATGTCTGACTCTTTGTGACTCCATGGACTGTGGCCAGGCTCCTCTGTCCATGGACTTCTCCAGACAAGAATACTGGAGTGGGTTGCCATTCCCTTCCCCAGGGGATCTTCAAGACCCAGGGATCGAACCTGGGTCTCCTGCATTACAGGCAGATTCTTTACTGTCTGAGCCACAAGGGAAGCCATATTCTATAAATTAATCATATCAAATAAAATTATTTGCAAATGTGTAACATAAAAGAAATTCTTCTGAGTGTTTGTTTTATATTCTTCCTTAAAAACAGTACACACTCAAATATCTTCAACCTTTCAAAGCAATAAAATAAATACACACAAGTTGCAAAGCATGCTAGCATAAACAGAAAATGAAAGGAGGGGAATCTAGGGAGCCTCTGAGGACTGTGCATATCGGCTCAGTACCAGAGTTAGATAGGCTGCCTCTCCAACTGCGGTATCGACCCACTCCTTGGAAACAAGAAGCTGAAAGAGTCGTCAGGCTTAACAAGCACAAATACATATTTCTCAAACACTCTGCAAATTACTGTAACTTATTTCAAGATGGGCTCTGTTGTTCTTGAGGTATTCTTGGGAAGAGTAAAAATGAGAGTTAGCAGCATGAAAATCTAGTGGATCAAACTTAGCAACTCACAGCATTTAACTTACCCATTATATGAACTACTAGATGAAAAAATATGTATAAAATGCTTAGGACTGAAGAGATCAACTATTGTCATAATAGCTATCATCATCACCATCAGAGAAGGGGAATGAGCTGTGGAAATAAGCAGAAAAGTAGAACTTGTCCCACAGTGTGGTAAAGCAGAATCACCCAAAGCAGAAAAATTCCTGGCTGACCATCAGTTCCCACAGCAGTCCTGCCTCTTTCTAGCTGTGCAACTTTGAATAAACAATGCGTGTGTATGTATGTATGAGGTCCTCAGCTTCCTCACTGTGAAACAATATCCATGAGTCTTTCCAGTTCTAAATACTGACCCCAGCCTTATGCATAATCAGGTACCAAATGTGAAGGCAATAATGGGCGTGTTTAGGGTTAGGGAGAGAAATACAGATGAGAGAGAAAGAGGAGGAGAACCAAGCATTGTTGGCAACATGCGACTCTCCAGCCAGGGAGCTCCAAGTGGGAGAGAGGAGGTGCTAGGAAAGATCAGTCCAAGGCAAGACCCCCACATTGCTGTCCTCCAGGGCATTGCTCTGGATCACAAGGTGTATTTAGGAGAGCTGTGTATGATATGTTTTTTCTGGTCTTCACCAGAGTAGTAGGGCTCATTATTAGGCAAGACAGTGAAGAAGGAAGCACATGCTTTGGAGTGACTGAACCTAGTCCCTGTAGTGCCTGATAAAATGCAGGACACCCAGTAAAATTTGAATTTGAGGTAAATAATGATTTTTTAAAAATATAAGTATATCCCAAATATTGCAAAGAATATACATACACTAAGCATTTTTTGTTATCTGGAATTTAAATGTTCACCTTGTCATTTTATTTGCTAAACCCAGCAGTTCTGAGTCCCAGGGTTGCTGCTCATCAACAAACAGTATATTCACAGCTATTTCATACAATGGACAAAAAGATGAGTCTCACTATTGGAAGTTTATGTAGGATCAGGTTCTTTTACACACATGTGACTTGTACCTCTGTATGCATGAGCTTCATTTGATCATTTGCCAAGGTCAGAGTGTCCCTGGACATGGCATTGTAAGGCATGTGCTTAATTAGGGAAATAATTTCTCTTCCCTGATCATGCAAACAGCATAGACAGTAACTGAATAAATATCTTTAGCATTCAACTGATCTGGATCCAAATCCCAGAACTTTAGTGACTCAGCGTGTGGCGTTAACTGAGGTACATACATTTTCAAGCCTCAGTTCCTTCATTTGTAAGATGAGGGCAATAGCATCTACTTCCTAGGGTGTTCTTAATGAGATCATCAGAGTACACAGAATATGACAGGTAGTAAGCACCCAACAAGGGTCACTGAGATGATTTTGCAACTTTTATGTATCTATTCACTCATTTTGCCTAAATGATTAATTTGACAGAAGAGAATAAATGCATTTATTCTTACCCCCATTCATTCCCAGAAAAGATGATATACATAAGAAGTGTATGCCTATGTTCAGGCTAGAGAAACTGTCTGAGGCAGGTGATAATGAGGTTAAAGAAGCAAATGAAGCCATGGATGTAGCACTGAGAATTTCCAATTGAGCCACTTGTTTCTGCAATTGGAGAAGGTGAGAAAAGTATGGATTTCCAAACCAGCTTACAGCAGTAAGGCTAGTATCCAGCTCATTTCTCCTTTGATTCTTTTAGGGAAAGTCCCACTTATTTCTTGGCCTTACAGTTGTTGTTGTTGGTTTTGTTTTGCTTTGTTTAATTTGGTAGGTGTTCCTTCATTGCCCTCTATTACTTTTGACAATAATATGAATCTCTTGTCCATAAACTCAAAATTCAAAACATGTAACTCTGTTTTTCCTTGTAGGAAAAACATAGGACCTGTTTCTGGTCCTGAGGCCCATTTTACTGACTGCTAGAAACTTAATCTTGGTCACTTCAGAGTTTCATCCCTGTCCCCTCCTTTCCCAACAGCTTCATCTAAATTGCATCCAGGAGTCTTAAAATAACACCAAGAGAAGGTGGGGAATGAAGAAGATGGCTTCAGGTTCTGAGTCTTTTGCTGTTGCTTGGTCACTAAATTATGGCTGACTGTGACCCCATGGACTACAGCACACCAGGCTCCTCTGTCCTTCACTGTCTCCTGGAGTTTGCTCAAATTCATGTCCATTGAATCAGTGATGCTATCTAATCATCTCATCCTCTGCCGCCCCCTTCTCCTTTTCCCTTCAATCTTTCCCAGCATCAGGGTCTTTTCCAATGAGTCAGCTCTTCACATCCGGTGGCCAAACTATTGGAGCTTCAGCTTCAGCACCAGTCCTTAGAATGAATATTCAGGGTGGATTTCCTTTAGGATTAATTGGTTGGATCTCCTTGCAGTCCAACGAACTCTCAAGAGTCCTCTCCAGTACCACAGTTTGAAAGCATCAATTCTTCAGCACTCAGCCTTTTTTATGATCCAACTCTCATATTCATACATGACTACTTAAAAAAACCTTAGCTTTGACTATATGGACCTTTGTGGGCAAAGTGATGTCTCCACTTTTTAATAAGCTATCTAGGTTTGCCATAACTCTCCTTCCAAAACATTTCATCCCCTCTGAGACATTCTTCATCTAACTACTTGCAGTCCATGGTCCACTTCAGCTATTTGCTTAGAAGGTTATTAAACTACAGAGCATAGCAAAGAAGAGATTTAATGTTAATTGAATATTGATAAAGGAGGAGGGGAAAAGTTAATTGAGTCAATTAGTTGCTTAGTTGCTAAGGTAACTTTTCTCCCAGTTGGAAAGAAATTATCTCAGGATTAGAGACAGCGTTTAGAGAAAGAAATACATTATCAGCTTAGTCTTAGAAAAGTCTGAATAATCAAAGCAAGGTGGGGTGCAAGAAAGAGACTCTAGAAATAAAAGACAGTGTGGAGCTTCCTAGCTCGGGGAGTGACATCAGCCCCAAGAAAAAGCAATGAGCTCTCTTGCAGGAGAGAGCTGGCTAATTAGAGAAATCCTGAGAACAACAGCTAAGGAAGCCATTGGCGCATGAGCCTAGATGAATTTAAACAGCAAGAAAAAGGGCAACAAATGTTTTTAATACTCAAATTACAAAGGCCTCCCAGGCTGAAGGAAAATGCTGAGAAATTTTATAGGTGAGAGATAGCAGATGTTTCAAGAGGCAGAAAGAAAACTAAAGTTATATTATGTTGAGAAGATGCTTGTAAGGTTAAAGGAAGTGGTCTTTCACTTGCCTTTTCCAGAAGTATTTTAATCTTGATCTGTGATACAAAACAAAACCAAACAAAAAATAGTAACTAGGGATCACTAATTACTCACCATGTTATTTTTAGTAATATATTTCATGGAAAAATTAAAAATTGCTGAATTGTGGTCCATTTCCCTGGTGGCTCAGATAGTAAAGAATCTGCCTCCAATGTAGGCAACCTGGGTTTGATTGCTGGATCAGGAAGATCCCCTGGAAAAGGGAATGGCAACCCACTTCAGTATTCTTGACTGGATAATTCCATGGACACAGGAGCCTGGTGGGCCACAGTCCATGGGGTCGCAAAGAGTTGGACATTACTAAGCAACTTTCACTTTCACTTTCCATCCCCTGAGTTAGCCATGTCTAAAACATTCTACTCATTGGGCCTTTTTACCCCTTGGCAGACTCTCCCAAACATTGTCCAATGGTAGCTGCCATAGCGAGAAGGGAATGATCTGTCTTGTGTTTTTAAAATCTGTTTTGGAAGACTTGAGGCTCAGAATCCTCCCCTTGGCTTGAGAAGGGTAAACCAGACTTCCACCTGATATATTTGTTCAGGGCTGTACAAAATTTCAGTTACTGAACAAATTGTTAGCTGCCTCAAACAAGGCCCAGTATATCCAGGGCCTGCTTGCTGTCTCTTGTTGGATGTCTTAATGTCACTTCAAAAGAAGCTCCTCTCATAATCCTCCTTCCCCAATTGGGTCATCTTCCAGGGCTCCCTCCCTCACGAGCTTTCTCAGGTCAAGAACCTTCACACCAACCTTAACTAGGTTCTCCTCATGTCCAGTTGACCCCCAATTTCTATTTTGTTTCATTCTTTAAGTATTTTTTTTTTAATCTTCCCTCTTTACAGATCTCCAACTCTACCTCCCCAGTGTAAGTTACATAATCTCTCACCTGCCATGTGACTGAATGTACTTTCATCCAGTCTGCATTACCCCCACTCTTGTGCACGCTCCAGCTGGAGTGATGGTTATGACATGAAAATCGGATGAGGTCACCCTTAAGGCATCATTGCCTCCCAACCTCCAGCATAGCTTAAACCCTTCACCAGCTTCTTGCGTGTCTTAGGATGAGGATACAAATGTCCAGCATTGATCTCCAGGCCCTGCATGGTTTGATAATGACTCACCTCTTGAGCACTGGTCATCCTCATCTCAGCCCTTTGCCCTCTCCATTCCAATCCCATTAGTTTCTTTGGTGTATACATCCTTCTCTAGGGGTATTTCTACATATGCTGATTGCTCTGCCTTCCCCTGTGCCCCTAGTTAATACTTACTCAGCCCAAGCCTACTTGCTCCAGAAACCAGACCAGGTCTAATCCTCATTGTATGAGATGCTGGAGCACCCTGTCACTCTCCTCTGTAAGTCCTCTTGGTTATACTCTATCTGTCTCTCTGATGATTTGAATAAATGTCTGTCTGCCCCACTGGAGTAAAACCTTAGACTCTGTTATGAGTTGCATTGTGTCCCCTCAAAAAAATAAATAAATAAATTGAAGTTCTACCCACTCAACACCTTCAAATGTGATCTTATTTGTGTCTTGGACTTTGCAAATTTAAGTAAGTTAAAATGAGCTCACTAGAGTTAGCCTTAATCCAATACAACCAGTGTCCTTATAAGAGAGAATTTTGCTCACAGGACACAGAGAGAGCACCAGTGAAGACAGAGATGCAAAGGGAAGATGTTCATATGAAGATGGAGACAGATTGGTGTTATACAACCAGAAGCCAAGGAACATCTGGGACTTCCAGACATGAAGACAGACAAGTACATGTCCTGCCCTTGAGGCCTTAGAGGAGCATGGCTCCTATGACAGTTTAGTTTTGGAATTTTTCACCTCTGGGAATGTGAGAGGATAAATTTCTGTTGTTTAAATGAACAAATGTAACAAAACAGAAATAAACTTATAGATACAGAGAACAAACCAGTGGTTCCAAGAATGACAGAAGAGGGCCAAAATAGGTGAAGAAGATTAACAGGTACAAACTACTAGGTATAAAATAAGTAAGTTACAGTGATGTCATGTATAGCACAGGAAATACAGCCAATATTTTATAATAATTTTGCATGGAATGGAATCTATTAAAATATTGAATTACTGTGTCATACACCTGAAATTAATATAATATTGTAACTCTATGATACTCTGCCTTAATTTAAAAAAATAAAAAGACATCTATTGTTTTAAGCTACCCAGTTTGTAGTACTTCGTTACAGCAACTCTAGGAAACTCATACAGACTATAAGGCATATGAGGACAGACACCTTATGTGTTTTTTACTTACAACTGCCTTCCCAACCACCAGCACAGTGGCAAGCTTCATAATCACTTTCTATGACAATAATGTTCAAATAGAGAAGGTGACTTTCACAATTACCTGGAAAGCCTTTAACAAGGAATTCTTGCTCACTCACAAAATTCACTCCACCCCCAAAAGGATTCATCCCCATACTTTGAAACATCTGAATAAAGGAAAGAATTTGCTTCCTTTAGTATACGATACAGTAGCCAGGATCACCTGAGTCATTCAGGCAGACTCCTGTCTTCCTGTGAATTATCTGAGTAATTGCATAATTATCTGCTTCACTTTGGTTGCACAAACATTTAGCTCTACAGGTCGGTGTGGTAATAGGTTCATGGCCAGAGAATACAAAACACACGACTTCAAAGCGTGTGCCTACAAAAAGGAACCTGTTTAAATCAAACTGAAATTCAGCCCTAAGAGTTGGTTAAAAACAGCTCTAAACGATCAGTTACTAAGTGGTAAGCACCGAGAGAAAGATGATGCCCTCTTTGTCTTTAAATCTAGCTGGAGAGAGAGAACAAGAGCATAAAGGGAAGTAGCGGGCATGGACCACAGGACGGTCCACGAACGCCAGATTCATGGCCCAGCGCAGAAGCCCCGCAGCGGAGCTCAGAAAGGAGAGCACTGCAGAAATCCAAGGCACATTAAGCTAATGAGCAGCCAGAGAGAGAAGTGACCAGATAAACGAAGAGAGCAAGTTACAGCATGTGCAGTATGAGCCTCTTATATAAATATTTTTAAATAGAAAGAAAACAAAGATGCCATATATGTGCCGATAATTACAACAAAATAGAACTTAGAAGAGTATATGATGGCACCTGAGTGGGAGAGGAGGCAACTTAGAAGACGTTTTAAAGAAATCTTCAGTGACTGTATTTATTATTTATTTTTGATGGCACTGGGTCTTTGTTGCTGCACGAGCTTTTCTGTGGTTGTGGTGAACAGGGGCGACTCTTCATTGTGACACACAGTCTTCTCACTGTGGTGGCCTCTCTTGTTGCAGAGCTATCTGTGCTTCAGGAACTGCGGCACCTGGGCTCAGTAGCTGCAGCCCCCAGGTTCCATAGTTGTGGAACATGGGTTTAGTTGCTTCATGGCATGTGGGATCTTCCCAGACCGTGGATCAAACTTCTGTCTTCTGCATCGGTAATCAGATTCTTTACCACTGAGCCACCAGGGAAGCCCAAGACTTTTGTTACCTTAGATATATCTGCAGTATTTGAATTGTTAAAATGAGAGATAATTCATTTTCTAATACAAGTGACTGAAGTTTTAAAATCACCACCATCCAAAAAGTAAAACAAAACATTGTTTAAGCATTTTCTTCACATCCCACCCCAAAATGACACTAGTCTGAGAGTGGCAGTCTTGGCCCTGTCAACCCTTCTATTATTTTTTCAGATAGGAAGAATTAGAGCATAAAACAGTCACTTTCCCTGTGTCAGAGGCCCACCAGCCATTCTCCAGATGGGACTGCTCAGTTGCTCGGTTGTGTCCAACTCTTTGCAATCCCATGGGCTGTAGCCTGCCAGGCTCCTCTGTCCATGGGATTCTCTAGGCAAGAACACTGGAGACCCTCTCTGCAAACGGGCGTGCTCCAGCACACGGGCTGCAGAGAAACCAGGCATTTGGGTTCCACGCCCTCTATCCCAGAAAATAAACAGATAGATAATACATTTGATGCCAAAAGAAAATCCTATCACCCTAATTCAGAGGCTTACATTTAGTGAAAGGCTGCCAGGGTGTGCAATATTTAGATGGTTGGTAAGGGTGACTAAAGTCTTAATATATCTGATAATGCCAAGTGTGAGGAATTAGTCAGAACTGGGCTTGTGAGCAGAAGCATTTTAATGATTTATTGAATTTTTCTTAAGGTCAGTAGTTTATGATTTGCCATTTTAAAAATGCAGTGTAAAAAAATAGATATGTATTTTGCTGTACAGGAACTGAATCATTTTCTAAATGCATTTTTTTTAAAAGAGAAATCAGTACAAATAGCCACTGCCAGCATAGCCCATTTCTAACCTAATCACATGAACTCCAGCCCTGATAAGCAGCTTTCTGAATGTTATTGGTGGAAATATGGTTTCCAGAAGGAAAAGACCATCCTTAGGTCAGAAAGTTGGTGTTATCAGCTTGCAACATTATTCCTGTTGTATAATTTTACCTCTGGGACTATTATTTCAATTCTAGTGTACTGGAAATTCAGAGTTAGCCTAATCAGTCATCTCACTCAGGGGCCTTCAGATTCTTCTTCTTCTTTTTTTTTTTTCATATTTCGAGGGGCATGCAACAGCATTCACATTTTCCCTTCATAGTTAGAGTCACAGGTAGAAAATGTGAGAGTGAATCAAAATGAGCTGCTGAGCACTGCTTCCAGAGTTCAGCTCTCAGCCAGGCATCCCTGACTAAGGACCAGATTCTATCCCAACAGGGAGTGACCCTCCTCCAGGAGGAAAATTAATATGGCATCTTACACACAAATCATACAGGGAATGAAAAAAATGTCACAGACTTTACACCTCCTGATTGTCAGTGAAAACTCTCTCCCCTGGACCATGCTGCCTTCCAAGACATATTAATGTATTTGCTACAGTAAGTATGTAATGGGTGTCCATTATGTACCAGGTGGGTTCTAACCTCTGGGAGCATGACAGTGCCAGAGCAGACACAGCTGGTGTCTCCATGCAGCTCACTGTCTTGTTGGCAGGAAAGGCAATCTGAAGAGTAATGATGAACAGGGTGTTGTGGTAGAGAGCATAGAGGATCCATGGTAGGGGCATTTCAGCCCGGCTGGGGGATGTCAGAAATCTGAACCTAGGTAGAAATATATATAATGTGAAGGAAGGGGATCTGAGGAGTGACATTTCCAGAGAATAGGAACTGCACAAGCAATGGGACCAGAAGTCAGTCCAGGGCCCTATATAAAAGTGAGTGCTTGGTATAATCAGAACAATGATTGTGATAAAGGAAATAGTGAGAGACAGGTTAGAGAGATGAGAAAGATGCTGGACTATTTCTGGAGTCCTGGCTGAAGAAAATGAGAAGCCACCTGTAAGCTGTATGTAAGGAAATCACATGATCACATCTGCACTTCAGTGAAAGCTATGGCAAACCTAGATAGCATATTAAAAAGCAGAGACATTACTTTGCCAACAAAGGTCCGTCTAGTCAAAGCTATGGTTTTTCCAGTAGTCATGTATGAATGTGAGAGTTGGACCATAAAGAAGACTGAGCGTGGAAGAACTGATGCTTTTGAACTGTGGTGTTGGAGAAGACTCTTGAGAGTCCCTTGGACTGCAAGGAGATCCAACCAGTCAATCTTAAAGGAAATCAGCCCCGAATATTCATTGGAAGCACTGATGCTGAAGCTGAAGCTCCAATACTTTGCCCACCTGATGCTGGGAAAGATTGAAAGCAGGAGAAGGGGACAACAGAGGATGAGACAGTTGGATGGCATCACCGACTAGATGGACGTGAGTTTGAGCAAGCTCTGGGAGTTGGTGACGGACAGGGAAGCCTGGTGTGCTAAAGTCCATGGGGTCGCAAAGAGTCAGACGCGAAAACTGAACGGAACTGAAAGCCTGGCTGTACCATGGACACCAGGTCAGAAGGACCTGTCGTAGAAATCCGGAGGAGAGATGACGCCTGTGGGAATGGCGACGGAAGGAAACGGAATCAGTTGATGTTGGGAAGAAGAAATGACAACACTTGCTAACGGCTTGAATGAAGTTAGGAAGTTGAAGAGAAAGAAGACTCAGATCTGACTTCAAGCTTTTGCCTTGGTCATCTTGGTAGGAAGAGATATCATTCATTCATAAACATGGGGGACACGTCAGGGGGTACAACCTTGAGGCAGAAATCCAGGTTTACCTTTGTGTTAAGAGGATGCCCAGGGAGGGAGATTTTTTTAAAGAATGATGCCAGTCTTCCACCATCTCAAAAGAGAAACTCGCCTTGGGGAAAATGTTGTTCTTGTAAGAGTAGACTGACTGTTCTGCAAAAATTAAAGTTAAAAAGTATCCCCTTGCCCTGAGAAAAAAATGTCCCCCTCCCAAAGATCTGAGAAGGAAAAGCAATTCCTCTCTTGAGTATATGAGGAGATAAACCAATTTGCTTTAAAAATGCCTTCTGAGAGAAAATTACTCAGGTTCCTACCAAAACTCAAAGGTATAGATACTCCTGGACAAGGACTGCAGGGCATGCTCAAGGGCTAGTATCAAGGTAGGACCACAAGATCCCCAGAGGAGAACTTACCAGAAACAGAGGCTATGGTATTATAATCTACCCTGTTGGCCAAAAACCCCATAGGAAACCCCAGCTTCTGCACGGCATTAAACTGAAATTGCAAATCATTCCTTCCTGGCCTAAGTGTTGATAAATAGTATCTGTGCATATGAACTGGAACCCTGGAGTCCAAGACAACCCACCGAAGCTCTGGCAAGGGTGAAGCAGCAGATTTAATGCAAGGAAGTGACAAACATCACTGGTTCGTGTGGGACCAGTCCTCCATAATAACACTATATTGTAATAAAAGCAAAAGCCTAAGGATATCGAGCACTGACTCTCTTTGGTCAGATGCAATTTTGGAACATTCTGGACAAATCAAGGTTGATAGGAAATCAAAGAGAAATGTACTGGGACTTTTCTTAAAAGCTAGTTGGCATCTGACCTAGTGCATTAAAAACTGGTGAAGTAGAGCACAATGTTAACATGTATGCTACATTTAACATAATTGCTTGATTTTTAAGCATTATTTTAAATCTATAGCAGAACAAAAGAAGGAAATCAGTGCTACGCATGTGTATATTGTTACACCATTTTTCAAAGCACTTTTGTAAATGTGGGTAAACATACACTTTTTTGCCAGCTCATCATCACATCTCCTGTATTCTGGTTAAAAGAATTGCTCTTTTTTTGTCTGAGCCCCATTCTGCCCGGTTCAGTTGGGGCTGATTCTGCCCAGAGAGCTGAATCTGACTTTTGAGGAATGAATGGGTATGTGACCCAAATTAATGAGAATCTTTCCCATAACTTTCCTGAGTATGGGGAGGAGGGAGTTCTTTCTCTAGGATCATGGCTTAAAAGGATGATATAAATCTGAAATCTGCAATCATTTAGGAATTCATGAACATTTTTAGGCTGAAAAGTGCATCATTCATATTTCAAAAGATTGGAAACCCCTGGCTTAAGATAAGAAGATCAAATTTTGAAGGGGAGAGCTCTGGACTACAAGACTTGTCAAGATTCCTCTTGAGGGGAAGAGGCCGTTTGATGTAAAAGAAAAGGGTAGGAAATAGCAACCTCCCCTTTTGGCCTGACCCTCTCCCCAGGGGTAGCCCCTTCTCCTCTGAGATTCTGGCCAAATGAGGGGTCAAAATTCCTGCTGGAAGTAGAGTTTCAAGTTTGGGGCGGGGGGCGGGGTGGGGGTGGGGGGAATGTAAAATCCAGTGTAGATGACGCCAGTAAAAAAAATGGCATATTTTTTGGCAGAAGACTTATCACCACTGATGTGTGTCAGAAAAGGACAATGTAGTGTATGAGTCCCTGTAGTTTTCAATTTTATTTTATTATAAAGATTTTTTTGGTTACATGTCCCAGTGTATATTAATGCATTGTGCATGTGTGCATGCTCAGACGCTCAGTTGTGTCTGATTCTATGTGACCCCATGGACTGTAGCCCACCAGGCTCCTCTGTCCATGGGTTTATCCAAGCGAGAATACTGGAATGTGTTGCCATTTCCTCCTCCAGGGGATCTTCCCAACCCAGAGATGGAACCTGTGTCTCCAGCATTCCCTGCATTGGTAGGCAGATTCTTTACCACTGAACCAACTGGGAAGCCCATTAATACTTACTAAATAAACAAAAATCTGCTTTCCATAAGTATGTTTTATTGTGCAAGCCACAATAAAACAATCCATTTCCAGGATCACAAATTCATGTTGTTGACTCTGCATCCAAGTATAGAGCTCCAAACAAATAACAGCCCTTTACTGTGGAAATGCAGACTGAAATCTGATTACTAGATTTGTTTTTTCTCTTGCATTAGCTGTAACAGAACACAGACGTTATGCATCACACAACCCTAAGCATGTGCAGGATGTGTACTGTATATTCTTAACATCCATATGTTTGCATACATGAATATCTTTGCACATATATCATGTGTATAACTAATGAATACATACTTACATTTTTTTATCTGTCAATAGCATCAAACAACAAAGAAAAACCACTTAGTTTACAACTCTTTACTGGTACATTTTTCTTGCTCCAAACTGCCCAGTTTTCCAGGTTTCCTAACAAGCAGAAAATAAGCTTTACTTTTTCGTTTTCACTTATTTTTTCATCTTTCTCCCTGAAGAGGTAGATGTGAGCTGTAAAGTAGTCAGAGGAAAAGGAGCTGTAAAGAGCCTGGATAATCCATGTACTGGATAATCCCTTTCTTTGTAATTACTTTAATTCTTAATACTTATATAGCAACCAATAAACAAATACAAATGATGTACAGTAGATTATATATTCCCTACTCTTACTCATCTGCAGTCCCTAATGGAGTGCCCTGCACATGGCAGGCAGTTAATAAGAAGTATTTAATTAAATCCAATAAATGATATAACCAATCTCATTAATTCATAAGTAACCTGAGTTTCTCAGTTGATTCTATAGCTAACTAGGTCTTTCCCTCCCCCTTCCACATCTTCCAACATCAACAATGTTAGCAAGAAATTACATCTGAGATGGTCCTACTCACTTGTAACCTGAGGCCTAATATCTCAATGATGCTTAAAGTAGTATGTGTAATGGAGCAAGTGCGCCTATGATTGGTCACTGACAGAGACATTTTCCCCCTGGTCAACAAGTATCAAATAGGGGCAACCCCTAGAATTTATATTTATTGTTACAGTGGCTAAGTTTTGTTAAAATCCAGCAAAATTAGAGTTAATTTTATTTGGTAGAAATAGGTTTAAAAATAGCCTCCCAAGTGAGCACAGTTCTATAATTTTACCATCCCATAGTGATAAAGAAAAAATTCTGTTCGTTAGTTTTCCTCTTGCATTTGGTTAAAACCCCCTCCTCCATATAAAATTAGATTCTATACTGATAGTATAATTACCGTATAATACAGTTTGCTCAACTACTCAACACAAAATGCTTTGCTTTCATAGCATTTTAATATGAGCAGCATAATGGGCACCAGCTTGAAAATCAGCATGCCAGGAAGGAATCTAGGACCCCAAACGAGCTCAAGTTTGTAAAATCTGGCTCAGCTGCTCAGCAAAGTAGTTAATTCTAACCGACTTGACGTGGATATCAAAAATTTTTCTGTTCCCAATCGTGTGTTTTGGTTCAAGAGAAAATGGCCTTGCTCCCAAAGCATCAGAACATGGATACTACCCTGTAGGTCTCTGAGGGCTCATCTCTGAGTGGGCCTCACTGCTTCACATGCATCAGGGGACCCTTGTCTGCTCTACTTCATGGCTCTGAAGCATGATATGGAAAAGCCAGATGCTCCCCAGGATGCATTGGTTTTAAATTAAATTAGACTTTCTTATTTCTCTCAGTAAATCCTGCTTTCACGGACTTAATGGTTCTGTATTGTATACCATACACTAAAACCATTTACTCCTTTGGGGATAAGAGATTAACACAAGTAATATAGTGAAACTCTCTATTTACATAATTGTAATTTTCCTTTTGCCATAATAGAGACTTTTTTTGACCTTTTAAATGTCCAATGCTGCCGGAGTTAGCATAATTCATACCACATGTCCAATTTATTCACTCATTTCTGTGAAATAACTAGTAAATCTCTTCATTGTTTGCTGAGAAACTACTAAAAGGCAATCAGTTCCTTTTACATACTTCCAAATGACTGCTAGAGCAAGAGCCCCACGGAGGGGATTTCTTTGCCCATTTCCACAGGGTTAGCAAGTCCAGAAGTCCCATCAGATAAAATTAGTAAATGAACTGGGGTAAATCAGGAGTCACTGGGCTGTGCCATGCTACAGGAAGCACAACCCACCCACAACTTTATACACACGCATATAATACAAATACACATATACCACTGGCCATTGAACAACACAGAACTGCATGCGTCCACTCATATGTGAATTTTTTCAGTAGTATATGCTAAGTACTTCATGATCTGGGCTTGGTTGAATTTGCAGGTGTGCAGGAACTGGTATGAGAAAGGCTGATAATTATACGGGGTTGGGGGGGGGGCGATTACTGTATGCAGGGCTGGTGCCCCTACTCTCTACATTGTTCAAGGGTCAACTGTATATACATATACACATACATATACACATACATATACACATACATATGTATACATATATGTATCGACATGTATCAGTGTGGCCTGAAGCACCACTCTCGCTGTTTACTCATCCAGTCCTGTCCCACTCTTTTGCAGCCCCATGGACTATAGACCACCAGGCTCCTCTGTCCATGGGCTTTCCCAGAAAACAACACTGGAGTGGGTTGCCATTTCCTTCTCCAGGGGATGTTCCAGACCCAGGGATAGAACCCACGTCTCCTGCAACAGCAGGAGTGTTCTTTACCGCTGAGCCACCAGGGAAGCCCTTAACCACTACTGTTAAGCTAATGCACCTCCCAGATGCAATTCACAGTCCCTTCCTAGAGCACCTCCTGGCAAAGTGGGCACTCTGAAAAGAATATCCCTAAATTGTTTCCCTTTCAAGATGTTCTCGGAACAAAAGTCCAAAGGACATTCCTGGAAATAGGAAATATCCACATCCATTATTTGAGAGCTTTTGTGCCTGGGGTAAGGAAAGTCCATGTAACTATTTTGCTTGATGTTTTAAATATGTTCTAATAATTGTGCTGAATTAAAACTACAACAAGACACATCTAAGAATTAAGCCTTTTCCTGTTCTTGTGCTCCATATTTGCAATATTTCTTTTGACCTTGCTCCTAAAGGCAACAGAAGGCATGTATAACACACATGTGTAAGTGTAAATATAGAACACACAACAATCCTCATTAAGTGAACTTCTAAAATCCGCCTGCAGTGCAGGAGACCTGGGTTCGATCCCTGGGTTGGGAAGATCCCTTGGGGAAGGGAAAGGCTGTTACTGTTAGTCACTCAGATGTATCCGACTCTTTGCGACCCCATGGATTTTGGCCCACTAGGCTCCTCTGTCCATGAGATTCTTCAGGCAAAAATACTAGAGTGGGTTGCCATTTCCTTTTCCAGGGGATCTTCTGGACCCAGGGATCAAACCCTGGTCTCCTGCATTGCAGGCAGATTCTTTACCATCTGAACCACCAGACCTGAAGAATAGGGGGTATTAATTTACCTGAGGTGATCGAAGATGTAGACGAACAAGACCTGAGGGGGTATCAGGTAACACATTGAAATGAAGAGTTGGAGCCGGGCCCCACTGCCATGGGTCGACTTTCTGGATCCACTTGGTAATCAACAAGCCCCCACTGCTCTAAAAAGGCATGAACTCTCATCACAGCACACACTACCCACTCCAGTATTCTGGAGAATTTCATTGACTGTATAGTCCATGGGGTCAAAAACAGCTGGACACAACTGAGGGACTTTCACTATCACATACTCTTTCCAGCTCCCAGGTCTAAAATTAGGTAGGGTGATGTAATTGGTTCTAGCCAATGAGTTGGAAGAGGAAGTGGCCGTGTCCCTTCTGGGTGAGTCAATGAAAAGCCTTTGCACGGCTCTCTAGTCTCTTCCCCTGCCCTGGAAACCAAAGGGGAGAGACTGTTCCAGAAAATGCAGTTGTAAGATTGTAGGGAGCTCCCTGGCAGTCCAGCGCTTCCACTACCATGGCCCAGGTTCAGTCCCTGGTTTGGGAACTCAGATCCTGCTGCAAGCCACACAGTGTAGCCAAAAAAAAAAATCAATTAAAACAAAAAAAGAAAAAGATTGTAGCTGCTAAGTTCTGTGAATGATTGTATACACCAACTTTCTCCTTTCCCACCCACATACAAAGGTCAGTGAGAAAGAAAGAAAAAAATTTAACCACAATATATTAAAGCAATCTAGCCCAGTTAAAGCCATAATCAGACATCTTTGCAGTGACAAAACACTGTCCTTGATGAAACTTTAATGGGGCTCCTCTGAGCCCTCTGGGCCTCAGCCCTGGCATCCCTCCTTCTTGTGCCTGAACCATCAGTTTTAGCAAGAGTCTTGCTTAAGTCAATTTAGAGAATCCCTCATCCTCATATTTGATCACCTTCTCTATCTGATCAAATTCTTCATTCCCTGAGTGATACCTGATCACCCTGGCCTGCCTTCAAGAATCCTGTCAGGTCTGTTTAACCAACATCCTTCCCCACCCCGTGCTTGCTCTCAGTAATTTCCACCCACTGACCCCACCCTGCTCCTTGGCTATAAATTCTGCCTTGTCCATGATGTCTTTAGAACTGAGCCCAGTTCTATATTGAGGTCTCTTTACCCCTACTGCAATTAGTTGCTGAATAAAATCTGTTTGGGCCATTTTCCTGTCAAGCTGTGTTTTCTCTTTAACAGCAGTCACTCTTTTCACTGTCTCTCTCTGTCCATCCACTCGCCCCACTGGGTTTCAGTTACAACTCCTAACCTAGATCAATACCTAACCACAATTACTCGGGCAATTCTCTAAAGCACAATTTTTGTGAACCTCTGTTCTCCCAAATTTATCAACATGAAATCAAATATAGAATCCCAAAGTTAAGTTTACAGAAAAATGTTCCTTGAAAATTATCTTATGGGATGGAGAGTTACTGGCTTTTATCCTTAACATTCTGTGGATTGTTTTGAACTACCCCTTTTAATATGTGATACTGCATCTGAGTGGTAATGATTAATTATTACTTTATTAGGAACATACACAGGTTCACCATGACACACTGCTAAAGGTGCAGGATTGATTGATTTAAGAGAGTAAGTGATAATTCTGTTTTCAAGACATAGTCTTCCAGAGAGAGTATCTCTGTGTGGGGCATCCCCCATAGGTGCTTCAGGTTCCACTATTGTGATGGATGAACACTCCTTGCAGTACTCAGGCTGTCTCCCATTTGTTCATAAAAGCTGGCAATGCAGAGAAAATTTGCTGAAAGAGCCACAGAAGAGTGAATTCCAGAGAAATGTAAAACAACACGACAAAGAAGCACTGTGGACAAAAATAAAGCAACCAAATTCCACAAACCTAAAAGAGTGATTTTTTTTTTTTTTTTTTTGGCCAACCGGTACATTCAGATGTAGATTCAAACAGCAAGCCTGCTGGTTCTCTGTCAGCAAAGATGCTAAATATGGGCGAACTTGTCTTCCTGGAGAGAGAGGAGCAGAGTCAAACTGAAAAACCACCTGAAGTTTGAACCAAAAGCCAATTTAGATCAAGCTGAGCAAACAGACAGGTCTGCTGGTCAATTCAAAACCAAGTTATTTAAAAAAGAAAAAGAAAAAAGTATATAAGTACAAAAAAGAACCATACAGGCCAAGGAAAACCCAGAGAGCAATTTCAGGGACTAATAGCCCACTTCCCATTCAGATCTGGGCCTAGAGTGCGGCCTGGGGCAGTTCCCACCTTGCCTCCCAGTGCCCTGTCTTTGTTCTGTGCTGGTAAAATCAGAATGAATGAAAGTCAAGGGCAGCCAGAGGACTGCAGGGGCTCTGGGGGAGGGGCAGTTCCACCCACTTGGCCCAGGTTAAAATGATGGAGGCTATTACTTGCTGAGAACAGACTTGCACTCTATTTTTTTTTTTCCCCCCTTCCACAGTGGGATGAGCCAAAGATGGGGTAAGGTTTTACTTGCACACTTGCACAAAGGTGAGAAATACTTGAATCAGAAGCTCTGAGGGAAGTGATTCTGTTGAGTACTGTGACGCAACTGATGAAGCGCCGCTCCCTATGTGAGGAAGATCAGAAAAGGAAACGGCAACCCCCTCCAGTATTCTTGCCTGTGAAATCCCATGGACAGAGGCGCCTGGAGAGCTACAGTCCATGGGGTCGCAAAAGAGTCCGACACGATGTACCAACTAAACAAGAACCCTGTAATTATACAACTTGGTTCAGAGAACGTTCAGGCTAAAGGGGTTACTCGTTTATTTATTGACCCAGCAGATGTTTATAAAATGCATACTCTGTGGCAAACAAGGATCTGGGTGCTGGAAATATAGAAGGTATAAATGCAGGAAAAATAACATGGTTTCATTGAGCTGTACATTCTGTTACTGACCAGGTTCTTGGATTCTAGCCAATAGAAATTGGTAAGAGGCCAGATAAATTCAGGCAATGCTTTATTGGGCCTGGTGCTGTAGCAGGAGGAAGTGAAAACAAGTAACAGGTACCTTTCTTGCTACAGGTCAGGTGGTGAGCTGATCCATTAAATGGTGTGAGGGTAGGGCAGGTCCAGGGGAGGGGTGGCTTGGGTGGTCTGCCCATTCCTTTTAGGGCTGTTTGCAGGAACACACATAGGATCCTGCTTTTGCTCGCAGTACCTCAGAAGTAGCAGTTGGGTTTGGCTCTTAGTGTATCTTGTTCATAATTTGCCCCTACTGCCTATGTCAGGCAGTTATTTTTAGTCCCTTATAGTTCCTCTGTATTCTGGATGGGCCCTTTGTCCAGGTGCAGGCACTGCAGCAAAGGGTCCTGGGTCCCAGCCTGTCTCAGTACTGGTGTGCAGAATGTAAAAGGAAAGTTGTTGGTTTGTCTTCTTCACTATAGTGAGAGTTTTGATTCCCACCTACAATGTGATCTATAGTGCCTGGATGGCAGAGCAGTGAACCAAAGACATTAGCCCCAAGATTTAATGGAATTTGTTTCTCTAGCTTTTGGACTTGCTTGGGACCAGTCACTCTTTTTTCCTTATGATTTATCTGTCTTATGATGAAAGTATGTATTGTACCTCTGTCCCACCATTGTATTTTTGAAGAACATAACTTACCTGGTTTCACGGGTCCAAAGATGGAGAAGAATTTTTCCTCAGGGTGAATTGTACATCATGTCTCACCTATATTTGGCTCAGATGAGACTTTGGATATAGACTTTTTTTTTAAGGTATTTGTTTTTGGCTGTGTTGGGTCTTCCTTGTTGGGCAGGGGCTTTATTTAGTTGTAGTATGTGGGCTCAGTAGTTGTGGCACACAGGCTTAGTTGCCATAGGCATGTGGAATCTTCCTGGATCAAGGGTCAAACCCATTTCCCTTGCATTGGCAGGTGGATTCTTAACCAGTGAATCACCAGGGAAGTCCTGGATTAAAGTCCTGGATTAGAGTTAATCCAGGGGGCTATTCGGATGCTATTGGGATGAAATGTATGTATTTTGCATGCAAGAGGGGTGTGATTGGAGGGGACAGGGCCAGTGGTGGAATTTTAAGGACTGAATGCTTGTCCCCTCAGATTCACATGCTGAAGCCCTGANAAGTCCTGGATTAGAGTTAATCCAGGGGGCTATTCGGATGCTATTGGGATGAAATGTATGTATTTTGCATGCAAGAGGGGTGTGATTGGAGGGGACAGGGCCAGTGGTGGAATTTTAAGGACTGAATGCTTGTCCCCTCAGATTCACATGCTGAAGCCCTGAAACCCACTGTGGCTCTATTTGGAGATGGGACTCCTAAGGTAAGTAATTCAGGTTAAATGAAGTTGTAAGGGTGGGGCTCTACTCCAGTTGTATCTGCTGGAACCTTGACCTTGGACTTCTGGTCCTGGAACTATGCAAAAATTAACTTATGTTTAAGCCACCTATGCTGGTATTTCAGTATAGCAGCCAGAGCATTGTAATACAGGAATGTTTATGTATGACCTAAGATCTTAATATATTCCACATTAAAACCCTTAAGAAAACAATTAAGATGTTCACTCCAAGTGAGTCTTACGTTTTCACATCATGTGTTAGTTGTTAAAGAACATTTACAAAGCCATTACGATACCTCATCTACTTATATGCCTCTACTGCTAGCCTCAAACCCAGTTTTCCAGCAGTAGTCACTACTGACATTACTCCTGGCTACAGCTCAATGATTATAGAGATTCAGAAAACATTTGCCAGATTGGTTAAAGGCCTGTAGTATTTCAGTCTAGAACCAGATTCAGCCCACTCTTGCAGGGCTCCTCGACTCATTCTCAATCTGATTCAGTCTCTCCAGCTCTGTGGAGAATGAGATAACAGGCCAAAGTTGATTCTACAAAATCTACTTCTCTCTTCCTCATGTGACTCCCAAACATGTTAGACTCAAGAGTGCCTGAGTTAGGAGGAAATGGAACTACCCACCTTTCTTCCTGACATCTGTTTCCATCCCATCAGTGAGGCAAAAGATAGGGTTAGGGAACTATGTCCAGAAGGAAGAATGCAGCTGAGTTAATCAGTGTAGACTTTCATATTCCCGTGATTCTGAGAATAATCTGGATAACCAGAGAAGGGGAGAGCTAGGAGAGAAGCAATCTTAATTTGTGTTCAGATTGCCCATCTTTTCATGTTTTAAGGAAAAAAAAAAAAATACCCAAGGTCTGTGTTGCAATGTATTTTATTATCTAATTTATAGGCTTAAATTACTAATTGTCTTTGGGCTTTCAGTTCACTTTGCAAACCTTCATTTCACTACCTTTTCAAGTCTAGGAAATCTTAAAAATCACATTTAAGGTGACCTTTATTGTATAATGCTTGGTCTTATTTATCAGTTGAAGTTAAGCTCATTCAAGGACATTAAATTGCATTTATGACCTTAATATTCATTTTTCTTATTAGAAAATTCAATTTTCTGAAATAATATTTAAATAAATTTAGAGTCAAAGAAATGTAGCAGCTAATTATCATATACTGGGTGGGTGTGGAAGATCATTTTTTTTTTCGGTTGGGAGAAATGAATGAATATAAGATTATCTCCTTAAAATTATGGAAACATAAGCATAGTAACCAGGCTTCCCTGGTTGCTCAGACAGGAAAGAATCTGCCAGCAATATATGAGACCCTAGTTCGATCCCTGGGTCAAACCCCTGGCAAGTGGAATGGCAACCTACTCCAGTATTCTTGCCTGGAGAATTCCATGGACAGAGGAGCTTGGCAGGTACAGTCCATGGGGTCACAAAAAGTCAGACATGACTGAGTGACTAACATTTTCACATTTAAGCATAGTAACTAAGAATATGGTTCCAGGTTTCCTGTCCAAAAATGTACATCAGGTATATTATGTAATGCATTAAAGTGGGAAATGGTATATAAAGCTATCAAATACCCCTCATTTTCACAGGCTTTGCCTCACAAGAACTAATTAAGATACTTGTCAAGTAGTGATGTTCACAGTGTTTTGTGTATGATTTCACCAGCTGATGGATGAGGCAGAATGTACCACTGAAAACCTTGCCACATTCACTGCCTTCCAACAGTTTCTGTCTAGTATGTAATGATACCTGTTGGAGGCAAGGGTTTTACCACTCTCATATTTTTTACCTACTATAAGCTCACCTATGACCAATGGTGATCACTGATGATGCGGTCTTTCTTCCAAAACACAGCTTTTCTAACTTCTGCATTCACAGGCTTCCTGTTTACATATAACCATGCAATCAGCTATACATTATGGCCCAAGGCTTTTCCAAATAGAATCTACCACTTTTTTTCCTATGTATTTTTCGTGACATAAAATAAGATATAATTGACCACTGAAGGCATAACCACATTCACGGCATCCATAAACCTTTATCTGCTGCACAAACTCTCTGTTACCTCCTGAGGGTGCACATCTGGCAGCTGGCTGTTCCATTAGGACTACATTCCTACCTGCTAGGAGTCCACTGATGTGTAATGATGTCTGAGGGGTCACAGAAGGCATCTGCACAGTCACTATATTAACAGGGTTTTTCCCCTGAAAGAGTTCACTAGTATCTAAGAAGCTGTGACCCTTTGTGAAAGAGTATTACACCTTCACGGAATCTACTTGTTTCTTTCTTGTGTGTGTCCTTTTATGTTTAACCAGACATGACATGTGGGAGAAAGCTCTCCCACACTTGTTGCATCCATAGGGCCTCTCTCCCATGTGAGTTCTTCAGTGGACAGTGAACATTGTCTTTGTGGTGAAGGCTTTCCTACAGTTGCTGCACACACAAGGTTTCTCTCTTGTGTGAATTCTCTGAGGTTTAGAGTCCTGATTTCTGCGAACAAGATTTACCATGGTCAGTACATACAAAGGAAATCTTTCCTGTATAGAATTGCTGATGTGCTATGAGGCATGCCTTCTGGATGAAGGCCTTACCACATTCAGTGCATCCATAGGGTTTCTCTCCAGTGTGAGTTAGTTGATGTATGAGGAGATTGCCCTTCTGTATGAAACCTTTCCCACACTCACTGCATATATAAGATTTCTCTCTTGTATGAATTTTCTGATGCAGAATGAGCTGTGATTTTCTGGAGAAAGCTTTTCCACACTCACTGCATACATGGGGTTTTTCTCCTGTTTTGTTTTGTTGGTGTATAGTGAGTTCTGCCTTCCTAAAGAAGGCTTTTCCACATTCAGTACATTTGTAGGCTTTCTCTCCTGTATGAGTTCTCTGGTGCTCAGTTAGCTTGAACTTTCTGTAGAATGCTTTCCCACATATACTGCATACATGGAGTTTATTTCCCGTATGCGTCTTCTGATGTTCAATAAGCTAAAATTCCCTGAGGAAGGCTCTTCCACACTTAACAACACTCATGGGGTTTCTCTCCTTTGTAAGTTTGCTGATGTTCAGTGAGCTTGAACTTCTTGAAGAAGGTTTTCCCACACAACATCCATGGGGTTTCTTTCCTGTGTGAATTATTTTATGTTCATTGAGCTGAGACTTCTTGAGGAAGGCTTTCCCATATTCAATACATTCATGAGCGTTCTCTGTTTTGTGTATTTCCTGATGTTCAATTTCAGTATGAGTTTGTTCATGATGAGCATAGAGCAAGGATTTCCCATTCCCATTAAGCTCAGCAGGCTCCTTTTTGTTGCAGCTTTTATTCTGGTTAGTTACATCTAGATATGATTTCACAGTTTTCCTTTGTAAATCAAATACATTATAATTTGGCCTTAAAGGAAAACAACTATTGCTGTGATGAATAATATTCCCAAATGCATTCTGTTCATAACACTTCAGCATATTTTGGTTTTGCCAGTGCAACTGCACATGATCATCCACTTCCTTAATGTTCAGGAAAGATAACAATGAACAGTTTATGAGCATCAGATGGAATAAAACTATTTCAAAAATACCTTGGGGTGATCTGGCTCTTTAATGAAAAACTCAAGATATCAAATAGAAAAGAAATTCCAAGCATAAAGTACCTTATCTTTAAAAAACTTTTCAAAATTATAGTTAAATATATATAAGATAAATTTTACTGTTTTAATGGTTTTAGGGGGGCTGGGCCATGCAGGATCTTAGTTCCCTGACCAGGGATTGAACCCATGCTCCCTGCAGTGGAAGCAGAGTCCTACCACTGGACCGCCAGGGAAGTCCCTTAACCATTTCTAAGTGGCATTAAGTATAATCACAATGTTGTACAACCATCAGCACCTTTCATCGCTAGTTTTTTTTTTTTTTTTTCCCATCTTCTCCAACTGAAAAACTCTGCATCCATTAAGCACTAACTCCTATCTCTTGGAAATGGTTAAAAACATGAAAATATAAAACACCAAACAACCCAAAAGATGTCAGCCATCAGTGTCAAGTAGAGTAAATTCAGGATGAATAAATATAGATTTGTTTGCTTTATAAATAAGGCCCTGGGGACAGTTAAATACCGTCACTGTTAGCATCACCTTACAGAGACTGGAGGGACACCCAATTTCAAAATAGTGAAAGACATTCATTCAACACATCCTTATTAAATGGCTACTCCACAAACCAGACATGGTGCTGGCATTGGAGAAACACAAAAAAATTCTTTACTTAAACTGAAGCCATATTCTGCGGGTGGAAAGGAAACAGAATAAACAAGATAAGGAATAAAGTAGGCAGTTCAAACATGACAGTGGTTTGAAGAAGCAAAGGAAGTAACGAGACATAGAAGAAATGATTTATTTACAAGGAAGAATAAGACTCACTAATGAGATTTTATGATTTTGTTTAGGCTCCCTAGCCTAACGAACTGAGAATGAGAAATTTTAGAAAGATCTTCTCTAATGAAACAAAGAATAGGAACAGCAAAGGTGTTAAACGCAGGAGCACAGAAGGTAAAGAGGGGCTTCCAAGCTGGTGCTTGTAAAGAACCTGCCTGCCAATGCAGGAGACGTGGGAGATGCAGGTTCGATCCCTGGGTCAGGAGGATCCCCTGGAGAACAAAATGGTACCCCGCTCCAGTATTCTTGCCTGGAGAATCTCATGGACAGATGGGGCTGGCAGGCAACAGTCCATAGGGTCGCAAAGAGCTAGAAATGACTGAAGTGACACATGCCCACACGCAGAAGGTGAAGAAGATTCAAGGTGATGTCAGGATTTAAGATGTACAGAAGTACAACAGAATCTCAATTTCAGAAAGGATGTTGGAAAGGGATTTTCTTGGAGGGAAGGTGGTTCTAGTGTCACACAAAAAGTGTGAACTTATTTGGAGTTGTCATGGAGACAGGTAAAATATATGGTAGCGGCAGGTGTATTAGACAATGTTACGGAACATGGGCCAGAGAACAAGGGCTTAACACTGCAGTTCATGGGGTTGCAAAGAGTCAGACATGACTGAGCGACTGAACAGAACTAATGTACAGCCCCTTCTCTCTGCTCATCCCTCACCCTATCTGTGCATCTTAGTCCAAGCTTCTTCCAGCTGTAGCAGCAGTGGGTTGTGGTTGCAGGAGAAGGGAGGAGCAAGAGAACGATCACATCCCAGGTCTCAGGAGAGTGAGCCATAGTAAAGTGAAAGTGAGTTTATTCAGAGAAATACACATGCCCTAGGCAAGTGAGAGCAGTCTAGGGGTAGGGGGTTGTTAGTTTTTATGGGTTGAATAATTTTATAGGCTAACAAGTAGGAGGATTATTTAAACTATTTGTGGGGAAAAGCAGTTTTCAGGAATAGGGCCACCACCCACTTTCTGGTCTTTTAAAATGGTCAACCTTGAAACTGTCCTGGCACTGGTGGGTGTGTTATTTAGCATATTAATGTACTACTGCTGCCGCTAAGTCGCTTCAGTAGTGTCCGACTCTGTGTGACCCCATAGACGGCAGCCCACCAGGCTCCCCCGTCCCTGGGGTTCTCTAGGCAAGAACACGGGAGTGGGTTGCCATTTCCTTCTCCAATGCATGAAAGTGAAAAGTGAAAGTGAAGTCAAACAGAGACTGGAGGGACACCCAATTTCAAAATAGTGAAAGACATTCATTCAACACATCCTTATTAAATGGCTACTCCACAAACCAGACATGGTGCTGGCATTGGAGAAACACAAAAAAATTCTTTACTTAAACTGAAGCCATATTCTGCGGGTGGAAAGGAAACAGAATAAACAAGATAAGGAATAAAGTAGGCAGTTCAAACATGACAGTGGTTTGAAGAAGCAAAGGAAGTAACGAGACATAGAAGAAATGATTTATTTACAAGGAAGAATAAGACTCACTAATGAGATTTTATGATTTTGTTTAGGCTCCCTAGCCTAACGAACTGAGAATGAGAAATTTTAGAAAGATCTTCTCTAATGAAACAAAGAATAGGAACAGCAAAGGTGTTAAACGCAGGAGCACAGAAGGTAAAGAGGGGCTTCCAAGCTGGTGCTTGTAAAGAACCTGCCTGCCAATGCAGGAGACGTGGGAGATGCAGGTTCGATCCCTGGGTCAGGAGGATCCCCTGGAGAACAAAATGGTACCCCGCTCCAGTATTCTTGCCTGGAGAATCTCATGGACAGATGGGGCTGGCAGGCAACAGTCCATAGGGTCGCAAAGAGCTAGAAATGACTGAAGTGACACATGCCCACACGCAGAAGGTGAAGAAGATTCAAGGTGATGTCAGGATTTAAGATGTACAGAAGTACAACAGAATCTCAATTTCAGAAAGGATGTTGGAAAGGGATTTTCTTGGAGGGAAGGTGGTTCTAGTGTCACACAAAAAGTGTGAACTTATTTGGAGTTGTCATGGAGACAGGTAAAATATATGGTAGCGGCAGGTGTATTAGACAATGTTACGGAACATGGGCCAGAGAACAAGGGCTTAACACACTTAAAATAAGGTTTTATAGTCTATGAGAGCAGAGGATGACAACAGAACCTTTGAAGCAGCTCAGAGTGGGAAAAAAGAAAAAAGAATAAAGGCTTCCAAGGTGTGGCTGGATGTTGTAAGGGGAAATATTTTCCAGTGGGGCAGGAACATGTATGTGTCAGGAGATAATGATGAATTCAGAGTTTCCTCTTAGAAGTGAGACACAGAAGGAGGAGTTTCATAGCAAGAGACAGGAAAGGAACATAAAATCATATTCTGACAAATGATGAAGTATGGGAAGATTTGAAAATCCAAGCAAGACTGTGGGGTGTGGCAGAGGGGAATGTTGACATCTAAGGAGAAATGGATTCTTTCCAAGAAGAGATAAAGGGGTATATTTTCCTTTAAATTCCCACCCAGAAGAAGAGCTCTCATATGGAGAGAGGGTTATATGGAGGCTCTTTCTGTGTCCTCTGCACCCCTCCGCACCCCTCCCCACTGGGATGCCTTCTCTAAGGAGCTGAAAGGTGATTTCCACAGCCTTGCCCGTCTTGCTGCTTCTCTCACCTACTTGGATGAGGGTGACCGGGAACTTAATCATCTAAGGTGCATGGTGGTTCTTCTCATTCCAACTTGGAGAGTACATCAGTTTTGCTAACCTGATACCCTGTTCATGGGAAATGCCAGAAGACTCAGGCTCATCAGATGTCACCAGGGATCTGTGATGCTGAGAACAGTATGCTTTTTAGGAACTACGCAATTTGTATGTTTGTAAATTAAAGGCTTTTCTCTAAAATGAAAAGAGCATACCTTCTCGTCTGGGACAAGAGACGAGACCGAAAATCTACCACTTCAGAGCATGACAGACACAACAAAGCCTTCAGAAGCTGAAGAAAGAAAAGCCACTGTCCTCACCCACAGACACCAGGTTGCTGTAGTTCTCCAGCATCACATCCCGGTACAGGGCCTTCTGAGCAGGGGCCAGGAACTGCCACTCCTCTCACATGACATCCATGGCCACATCCGTGTTACAGTGTCAGCGATCTCTGTAACAACACAGTCCCCTCTAATATGAGTGTTTATCACTAAAATGGAGGGTGTGAAATAATAGAGGTTTGTATCCCTGGTTGTTGGCTTAGAGATCCTAAAACCCTTGTAGTCTCCTAAGTGGTAAAAGCACTGGGAACATCTTTTGTTCTAATATTTCGTCTTCAGCTTCAACCCTAATCTGACACTGACAGAATTAGCATCAGGCTCCACAGGCTAAAGGGCTCAGTATCACAAGAGTGCCTTCAGGTCAGACACCAGTCCAAAGTCCCAGGTTCCCTGCATTTGTGTCCAGCTTGGCTACAACTCAGGGGTTCCCATAATTTCCCTGCTAAGGTTGGATAAATTGCTAGAACAAACGACAGAACTGAGGACAGTGTTATGCTTACCTTTATAGTTTATTAAGGATATAGGGCTTCCCGTGTGCAGCGAGTAAAGAATCCGCCTGCAATGTGGGAGCCCTGGGTTCAATCCCTGGGTTGGTAAGATCCCCTGGAAAAGGGAAAGGCTACCCACTCCAGTATTCTGGCCTGGAGAATTCCATGGACTGTATAGTTCATGTGATTGTAAAGTGTCGAACATGACTGAGCGACTCTCATTTTCATCAAGGATATTAATGAACACCCACATGAAAAGGTAAAGAGAGCCAAGTGTAAAAAGGTCCTGAGTGCAAGGGCCTCTTTCCCCATCAAGTTGGGATGAGTCACCCTCCCAGCATGGAGATCGGCCTGCCTCCTTGGAAGTTCTCTGAACCCTGTTGGGGTTTTTATGGTGGTTCTGTTACACAGGAATGATTGATTAAACCCCTGCCTACTAGTGACAGAGTTCAATCTCCAGTTCCTTTCCTGTCTACTGAGATCAGAAGGTAGAGCCAAACGTTCCAGTCAAGGCTTGGTCTTTCTGGGATCAGCTCCCGTCTTAAAGTTGTCTAGGGACCTGTCCTGAGTCACCTCATTAGCATACACTCACAGATGGTTCAGAGGGGCTTGTTATGAATTAAAAAAGGATACTCCTCTGTTTCTCAGGAAATTGCAGATGTTTTAGGAACTCTGTCCCAAGAACCAGTACAAAGATCAAATATGTGACAATAAGTCATTTGTGTAATTAAAGACAATACTGGGGCTTCCCTGATGGCTCAACAGGTAAAGAATCTGCCTGCAATGCAGGAGACACAGGTTGTTGACCACAAGTTCATGTGCCAGATACAGAGTGAGGCCAGACAAACCAAAATGTTGCAGTTTGGAGCAGAGAGAGGTTTACTGCAGGGCCAAGGAAGGAGAAGGGTGGCTTGTGCTAAAACCCCCCCGAACTCCCTGATGGTTTTGAGGGAAGAGTATTTGTTTCTTTGAGTTTTTTTTTTTTAATATTTATTTATTTGGGTGCATCAGATCTTAGTTGAGGCACGTGGGATCTTCCCTGCAGCATGGGAGCTTAGTCACCATGCTTAATTGAAGCGTATGGGCTCTTATTCCATGACCAGGATTGAAAATGCATCCCCCGTGTTGGAATGCAGACTCTTAACCACTGGACCACCGGCGAAGTCCCTGTTTGTTTTTAATTAATTAACTTTTGGCTGCGTTGGGCCCTTGTTGCTGTGTGCTGGTTTTCTCTAGTGGCAGAGTCGGGGCAGTTCTTCACTGCAGTGCATGGGCTTCTCTCGTTGCAGAGCAACGGCCCTAGGCGCAAGGGCTTCAGTAGTTGAAGCTTGCCAGCTCAGTAGTTGTGGCCCACAGGTATGTGGAGATCCTCCCAGACCAAGGATTGAAACTTTGTCCCCCGCATTGGCAGGAGGATTCTTATCCACTAGACCACCAGGGAAATCTGGGGAAGAGTTTTTAAAGGCAAAATTTGGGGCGGGGGCTATAGGATATGTGACTTTCTTCTGTTTGGTTGGTGGTGAGGTAATGGATAGTGTTCCAGGAATGTTGTGCTCGGCCAAAAGCTGAAAGGTATATTGTTATGTATATCCTTGGAAGAAGAACCAGGACCCTGCTTTATTGCTGCAATATTATTATTATTATTATTATTATTTTTTTACTTTATTTTACTTTACAGTACTGTATTGGTTTTGGCATACATTGACATGAATCCGTCATGGGTGTACATGAACTCCCAAACATGAACCCCCTCTTCCCACCTCCCACCCCACATCATTATTTCTTGACTGCTTTTCCTTTGTTACTGACTTCCCTTACTTCCTTAATTAGAAAAACTATTTGAATCTGCTCTTTTGAACTCCTGGAAAGTCAAGGAGCCCAAAGCCTTTTTCCTATGAACAGGAAGCCCCACAGTGTTCTGGTAGGTCTCAAAATACACACAGCCATTCTTTCTGGGACAACATCATTAAGGCCTTAGCACCTCTGCTTTCATCTAATATTATTGGGAGACAATTCTGGGGCATCTTTGTGCTGTTTTGTTACTTTTTAATGTCCAGCCACCTGATGTGAAGAGCTGACTCATTTGAAAAGACCCTGATGTTGGGGAAGATTTAAGGCAGGAGGAGAAGGGGACAACAGAGGATGAGATGGTTGGATGGCATCACCGACTCGATGGACATGAGTTTGGGTAAACTCCAGGAGTTGGTGATGGACAGGGAGGACTGGCATACTGCGGTTCATGGGGTTGCAAAGAGTCAGACATGACTAAGCGACTGAACAGAACTAATGTACAGCCCCTTCTCTCTGCTCATCCCTCACCCTATCTGTGCATCTTAGTCCAAGCTTCTTCCAGCTGTAGCAGCAGTGGGTTGTGGTTGCAGGAAAAGGGAGGAGCAAGAGAACGATCACATCCCAGGTCTCAGGAGAGTGAGCCATAGTAAAGTGAAAGTGAGTTTATTCAGAGAAATACACATGCCCTAGGCAAGTGAGAGCAGTCTAGGGGTAGGGAGTTGTTAGTTTTTATGGGTTGAATAATTTTATAGGCTAACAAGTAGGAGGATTATTTAAACTATTTGTGGGGAAAAGCAGTTTTCAGGAATAGGGCCACCACCCACTTTCTGGTCTTTTAAAATGGTCAACCTTGAAACTGTCCTGGCACTGGTGGGTGTGTTATTTAGCATATTAATGTACTACTGCTGCCGCTAAGTCGCTTCAGTAGTGTCCGACTCTGTGTGACCCCGTAGATGGCAGCCCACCAGGCTCCCCCGTCCCTGGGATTCTCCAGGCAAGAACACTGGAGTGGATTGCCATTTCCTTCTCCAATGCATGAAAGTGAAAAGTGAAAGTGAAGTCACTCATTGTCCGACTCTTCGCGACCCCATGGACTGCAGCCTACTAGGCTCCTCCACCCGTGAGATTTTCCAGGCAAGAGTGCTGGAGTGGGGTGCCACCTCCTTCTCTGTTAATGTACTACAATGAATGTATAATGAGGCTCAAGGTCTATGGGAAGTCGTATAGGCTAGTCAAAGCCTTGTAGGTTCTAACCAGTTTGTCATATCTTCAATGGCTGTGTCATTCTTGTAATGGCTGTGCCCTGCCCCCTTCCATCCTGTCTTACTTTGGCAGAGACAAATCAAGTGTTCCTTTAAAATTTTTAGGATACTATAAGTTGGTCAGCTGTCACTTTACAGAAATGTTCCCCAAAACTATTAAAACTATCCTATCCAGCAGGAATTGCTATAATTTTTAAGATAAAAGCAGTAAAATCTGAGAATTGGCTGTCCAAAAATGGGCCTGCTTTCAGTTAAAAATGCAGTTTAGTGTCTTCTCATGTTAATTGGCTATTCAGAATCATCTCTTCTATGGATATTTACCTATTGATTTTTACTCTGTTATTTTCTTATTGATCTGTTGACTGGAAAACACACAAAATAACAGTTTTGAGCTTTAAGTTTTATTCAGGTTTTTGCTAAGGACCACGGCCACCCAGTTAGTGTAAGCATATGGGTTAGGGGGATTTCTCAGAGAACGAGAACCAGGCGTGGCTTTCTTGACATGAGGGAACCCATTGTAGCCTAAGCCGTTTTGTCGTCTAAGCCTGGCCATAATTCTTGCCTTCAGCAGTCTCCGTAATCAATGATCTTAAGGGGACAATGGGGCTTCCCAGGTAACGCAGTGGTAAAGAATCCACCTGCCAGTGCAGGAGCCACAGGAGACATGGGTTTGATCCCTGAGTCAGGAAGATCCCCTGGAGAAGGGAATGGCAGCCCACTCCAGTATTCTTGCCTGGAGAATTCGATGTAGCCTGGGGCTAGAGTCCATGGGGTCGCAAAGAATTGGGCACCACTAAGCAGCTAAACTTTCATTTTCACTAGGTAAAGGACCAAATTGATGATCTTGACCCTCTGACTTCAATCTACTAAAGCTGGACACTCAACTTTTGCCCAGTTTTATGCTGAATTCTCTGTTCAAGCCCCTTCATGAATGTGCATGTACCCTTAGCTTAAAACTTCTTCACTTTTGCAGTTCCCAGGAGCCACTGCTTTGGTAAAGATCCCTGGTGTTCTTACTTGCTGCAAGTAATAAATCCTTCCTTCTTCCATTCTTTGGCTTGGGTGTACCTATTGGCTTGACACCCACCAAGAGGTGAACCCAGTTTGGGGATGACATTAGCTCTGAGGAAGTTGCTCCGAAAAGGTAAGGGAGAAGCCCGTTTATATATGCTTTCTGGATAGGAAATACATGCAGTTAGGCATACATCTTGGTAAAAGATTTACTGCTAATCATAAAGGGAAAAAAAAATGTCTCAAATTAATCTTTTTAAGGCTTATCTCTGTATGGGAAGATGCTAGAATCCAGTGTCACTAAAATTCTTCCTGAGATATACATCTAACGATCTGTGAGCCCTGCCTGCCTATTCACTTGCATTCTAAGCACAGAATGCCTGTTGTTTTCTATTTAAATTCCTCTCAGTGCACTGTCAGCAACTGTAGTGGGTTACAACTTAACCCCCTGTCAAAACTGGATGGTGAGCAGCCCTCTTTGTCTTAATGATCCTAATTTTTCTGCACCCACAGGTTCATAAGAGTTCTTTATACACTCTAAGTTTTCATCTTTTTCAGTTAAGTGTTGAGATATAGTCTCCCAGTCTGCGGATTGTTCTTTGACGTTTGTGTTTTACTTTAATGTAAAATGTGCTTCAAAAGAAAACCAGGGTCAAGCTCCTTGTAACTTAAGAGTTTAATTCCCATTTAAGGAAAAAAATTGAGATTTTGTATTACATTCTAGAAATAAAAACATCTCTAAAGTTTGGTTTATACTTTTTCAAAAGGAAGTGCATCTTGTGCTGTATGGGGGAAATATTTTATTTGTCCTTAGGAACAAACCACACATCCAATCGGGCAATACCAGGACTCAAGCTAATATTTAATTTTATCTTCAGATACCAGGGACTTTATCTCAAACTGTTCAGAATTCAAAGGGGGTGTATAAAACCTATGAATAGTCACCATCTTCAAACCCTAAATATCTGGCTGGTTTAGAAGAAAGACTATTATAAAGATGGTGATTTCTACTGTATTTCATCTAATCTAAGGTACCTTTGGTTGTATGATACACTAATATTTTGTGTAGCCAGTTCTCCATTTAAATATGTCAAGCAATCAACTGTGTGCTGCATTTTCACTTAAGCATTATTAATACATGGGACAATTTTTCCATCTTCGGATTAATGAAAACAAAAGTTTTACTCAGGAAAGACTCAGAAATTTCCAGGCCCACTTACTAATAAAGCATACATTGGGGCATGGTAGAGGTGGCAAGAAAAGCAATCAACTGTGTGCTGCATTTTCACTTAAGCATTATTAATACATGGGACAATTTTTCCATCTTCGGATTAATGAAAACAAAAGTTTTACTCAGGAAAGACTCAGAAATTTCCAGGCCCACTTACTAATAAAGCATACATTGGGGCATGGTAGAGGTGGCAAGATATTAAGTCATAAGATTCTTTTACTAAAATAATGAACCATGTAGTTCAGTTATAATTCATGTAGCATTATGATGACACAGTGCAGATATTCTGTGGTAAAATTTTATGACATTTAAGCACATGAATTAGGGAGTCACAATCGTTAATGCTCACACACACAATTCCCAAATACAAAAATCATGTTATTATTAAAATAGGTACAGAACACTTACATATTTTTACATGGTTCTGCTATAATTTTTGCTTTGTTTTCTAACTACTGTATTTATTTACATATTTAATAATTTCTGTAATGCTGTATATTATGTCAAAATTACAGGAAATGAATTCCCTCATAAATGATACCATGAAAGCATGACTTTCCCCCTAAATGTCAATTCTCTGTAGCTGAATTTCATACCGACAACATCCCCACCATTAATACATACACAGAAATTCCTCTTTGTTCCCTCTAACCCTTATGGCAGAAGGTGAAGAGGAACCAAAAAGCCTCTTGATGAAAGTGAAAGAGGAGAGTGAAAAAGTTGGCTTAAAGCTCAACATTCAGAAAACGAAGATCATGGCATCCGGTCCCATCACT